>CANSZD010000774.1:307500-617500 GCA_947648045.1 Beta corolliflora
CACCACATATATAGGAAGCCCCCACTTTGGGTGAACTTGTCTTGAATAAGGCTTGAGCCTTGATTGAAATATAGTAGATCTGTCTTGAGCACTCAGAGTTCTTCGCTGGGGATTCTTCTTCTGGGATAAAATACGATTTTAATTATAAAAATACCCTTGAAAATATTTATTTTATTTAAATAAAATAATATATTATTATTAAATAATTAATTGGGCTTTTTCAAAGAGTTGGGTTCAAAATAGAATTAATTACCATGAATAAGTAATTGGGCTCTAAAATACGATTTAACACTTTTAAAATAACTTTGGCTCTTCGGACAGCTCTACCCTTGGGTCGGACCAATTAAGACCGCGGTATGTTTCATCATAGTGCCCTTAAATAAGGAGACACAATTATGTGTCTATAGAAGCCCCCACTTTGACTGAGGTTCAAGAAACCAATAGTCAAAGTACACGGTGTCGGGACGGAGAACGATTTTAAACGCTCTGCAGTTTAGAATTGATCTATATACACCGGTCTCTGCAAAAAACAAAGTTAGTATGCAGGGCAATTACTAGAAGCAATTTGATTACCTGCCGGGAAAGGTGTTAGCATATAGGTGCAAACAACTCCCATAAGGCACATAATGATGCCAATAATGCAAACTTAGACTCTCTAAGGATGCATGAGACGCTGTGCGAGGATTAAGGTTATGCAAAGCTAAGGAAGATGACACGTCAAGCAAGGTCAGGGTTATGCAAGGCTAGGATGTATGTAATGCAATACAAGGTCAGGCTTTTGCAAGGTTAGAAGATCTGGATATGTAGAATGATGGAATGATCAGATATATATATATATATATAATGATATTCGAAAACTTTTTTTACTATATAATCGGGGTCTGTAAACAAGGTCCGCTGATTACAACTTTTTGGGAGTTTGATTTGATTTGGAGGAACCACCACATATATAGGAAGCCCCCCCTTTGGGTGAGCTTGTCTTAAATTAGGCTTGAGCCTTAATTGAAATATAGTAGATCTGTCTTGAGCACTCAGAGTTCTTCGCTGAGGATTCCTCTTCGGGGATAAAATCCGATTTTAATTATAAAAATACCCTTGAAAATATTTATTTTATTTAAATAAAATAATGAATAATTATTATATAATCAATTGGGCTTTTTCAAAGAGTTGGTTTAAAAATACAATTAATTATCATGAATAAGTAATTGGGCTCTAAAATACTATTTAACACTTTAAAAATAGTTTTGGCTCTTCGGACTGCTCTTCCCTTGGGTCGGACCAATTAAGACCGAGGTATATTTCATGATAGGGCCCTTAAATATGGAGACACGATTATGCGTCTACAGAAGCCCACGCATTAACTGATTTTTAGGAAACCGATAGTCAAAGTACACGGTGTGGGGACAGAGAACGATTCTAAACGCTCTGCAGTTTAGAACTGATCTATATATGCCGGTCTCTGCAAAACAAAGTTAATATGGAGGGCAATAACTACAAGCAATTTGATTACCTACCGGGAAAGATGTTAGCAGATAGGTGCAAACAACTCACATATGGCACATGATGTTGCAAATAATGCAAACTTAGACTCTCTAAGGATGCATGAGACGCTATGCAAGGATTAAGGTTATGCAAAGCTAAGGAAGATGACACGTCTTGCAGGGTCAGGGTTATGCAAGGCTAGGATGTATGTAATGCAATGCAAGGTTAGGGTTTTACAATGTTAGAAGATCGGGATATGTAGAATGATGGAATGATCAGATATAGATAGAAAGATTTTTGAAAACTGTTTTTAGTAAATAATCGGGGTCTGTAAACGAGGTCCGCTGATTACAACTTTTTGGGAGTTTGATTTGATTTGGGGGAACCACCACATATATTGGAAGGCCCCACTTTGGGTGAGCTTGTCTTGAATTAGGCTTGAGCCTTGATTGAAATGCGGTTGATCTGTCTTGAGCACTCAGAATTCTTCGCTCTGGATTCTTTTCCGGGGATAAAATCCGATTTTAAATATAAAAATACCCTTGAAAATATTTATTTTATTAAAATAAAAGAATTAATTATTATCAAATAATTAATTGGGCTTCTTTAAAGAGTTGGGCTAAAAATACAATTAATTATCATGAATAAGTAATTGGGCTTTAAAATACGATTTAACACTTTTAAAATAGCATTGGCTCTTCGGACTGCTCTGCCCTTGGGTCGGAAAAATTAAGACCGCGGTATGTTTCATGATAGGGCCCTTAAATATGAAGACACGATTAGGCGTCTACATAAGCCCACACTTTGAATGAGTTTCAGGAAACCGATAGTCAAAGTACACGGTGTCGGGACGGAGAACGATTCTAAACGCTCTGCAATTTAGAACTGATCTATATATGCCGGTCTCTGTAAAACAAATATGGAGGGCAATAACCACAAGCAATTTGATTACCTGCCGGGAATGATGTTAGCAGATAGGTGCAAACAACTCACATAAGGCACATAATGATGCAAATAATGCAAACTTAGACTCTCTAAGGATGCATGAGACGCTAAGCAAGGATTAAGGTTATGCAAAGCTAAGGAAGATGACACGTCATGCAAGGTCAGGGTTATGTAAGCCTAGAAGATCTGGATATGTAGAATGATGGAATGATCAGATATAGATTGAATGATTTTCGAAAAATGTTTTTAGTAAATAATCGGGGTCCGTAAACGAGGTCCGCTGATTACAACTTTTCGGGAGTTTGATTTGATTTGGAGGAACCACCACATATATAGGAAGCCCCCACTTTGGGTGAACTTGTCTTGAATTAGGCTTGAGGCTTGATTGAAATGTAGTTGATCTGTCTTGAGCACTCAGAGTTCTTCGCTTGGGATTCTTCTTCGGGGATAAAATTCGATTTTAATTATAAAAATACCCTTGACAATATTTATTTTATTTAAATAAAATAATTAATTTTTATTAAATAATTAATTGGGCTTTTTCATAGAGTTGGGCTCAAAATACAATTAATTATCATGAATAAGTAATTGGGCTCTAAAATACGATTTAACACTTTTAAAATAGCTTTGGCTCTTCTGACTGCTCTGCCCTTGGGTGGGACCAATTAAGACCGCGGTATGTTTCATCATAGGGCCCTCAAATAAGGAGACACGATTATGTGTCTACAGAAGCCCCCACTTTGACTGAGGTTCAAGAAACCGATAGTCAAAGTACACGGTGTCGGGACGGAGAACGATTCTAAACGCTCTGCAGTTTAGAACTGATCTATATAACGCCGGTCTCGGCAAAACAAAGTTAATATGCAGGGCAATAAATACAAGCAATTTGAATACCTGTCGGGAAAGATGTTAGTAGATAGGTGCAAACAACTCACATAAGGCACATAATGATGCAAATAATGCAAACTTATAGTCTCTAAGGATACATGAGACGCTATGCAAGGATTAATGTTATGCAAAGCTAAGGAAGATTAAGGTCATGCAAGGTCAGGGTTATGCAAGGCTAGGATGTATGTAATGCAATGCAAGGTCAGGGTTTTGCAAGGTTAGAAGATCTAGATATGTAGAATGATGGAATGATCAGATATAGATAGAATCATTTTCGAAAAATGTTTTTAGTAAATAATCGGGGTCCGTAAACGAGGTCCGGTGATTACAACTTTTCGGGAGTTTGATTTGATTTGGACGAACCACCACATATATAGGAAAACCATACTTTGGGTGAGCTTGTCTTGAATTAGGCTTGGGCCTTGATTGAAATGTAGTTGATCTGTCTTGAGCACTCAGAGTTCTTCGCTGGGGTTTTTTCTTTGGGGAATTGACACAGGCAAAGTCAGATATCGCCAGAAACCATGGAATTATCGGAGAATCATTCATGGAAATGGAGAGCTTCGAGTGAAAAATAAAAAGGTTAAATCGTTACTCAAATAGATATAGGTGAGATAAGGCTTTGACGTAGCTAGGTTCAGACTCAACTCTATGTCGGGATCTAGAAAGAGTATGCTCCTAAATTCTAGAAAGTCAAATCATTAAACCTTTATTAATTTATTTTATTGAAGCGGTCGGACCTCGAGATGAGGATTTTTACGTATCCTTGCGGAATCAGACCATTCGTAGTTCTGGATCTGATTGAATTTTTTTTGTGCCCTAAATTTTGCTTAGGCCGCCCTTTCGGGTTTGCAACCTAGCTGGCTCGGACATATCGTGAAAAACGAGTCGGGGTTGAAGAAAGGTTGAAAGGTTGAGGTTTTAGGTTTAGATGAAGGTTTAGTTGGTTGGGCTAAGGTAAGGATCATGGATTTGGATTATATGGGTTAAAGTTTTGAAGGATTTTGAAATGAAGGGTTCAACTTGTGTGCAAGCCCCCTAGCTTGAATTTTTATTTCTTTGCCTTTGGCTTTTTCTTTTTTTGCATTTTTTCTTTTTGTCATGTGCGGTTTCTTTTTGCTTTTGCTTTTTTTTTCACACTTTGAATTTTTTCACTTTTTTTAAATATTTTATTTTGCCTGGCATTGTTTTTTTTTATGTAGTGAGGCTTGCACACAAGTTTTTGGTTATGGGTATTGGAAGGATTGAAGGTTATTTTGTGGAGCTTTGATTTTGAAGGTTTTTTTGGCTAATGGAGATGTGGTTTTTTGAAGGTGATGGCTCATTGGAATAATGGAGGGGAGAGGGGAATAACTCTCAATCCAAAGTATGTCCATTTTTTTAATTTTTTTTTATATTTTTTATTAATCAAAGTCATTTGAGATAATTTGATTTGGGTTTCATCATCGAATTCGAAGCATAAATGATGCTGAAAGGCCAAAGAAAAATAATATAAATTGAAATGAAAATAGAAAGGCTATAATAGATGAAGTCCTATAGTGTGATAGACTCGATGGGAAAGGACATAAATGGCTCAGGATAAGGACTCTCTGACTCATCCTAGGAAACCAGAAATAAAAGACTAAGCCTTTGAATTGATGATGCACTGCTTAAGGGGTTGCTGATGATGCTGATTCTCGTCGTGACAAGTATTAGAAGTCTATCGTCGTCGATCATGTTTCGCAGCGTACTTGATGGTATTCGGCACTAGATGTTAGGTGGAATTATTCCGTTGGAATTCGCTGTAGACGTGTAGGTTGCTCCTTTTGAATTTTCTTTTAGGTGCAGGGTTCAGAGTAGACCCTATGGAAGTGATCGCGCCTCTAATGTGAAGGCGGTAGACCCTATGAAAGTGATCGCGCCTCTATTGTGAAGACGCTCAAAAGTAATCTTCATGACTCTAAATGAAGTCAGGGTTGTGATAGTGCACTTGATGAGCTTCAGAGTAGGCTCACAGTTTGTTCCTCCATTAGGCTCTCCAAAGTTATAATCTCTCGACCGGTCATGAACATAATCGAGTAGACCTCGCTTGTAAGTTTTAAGAAATGAATTTCGAAATAAGAAATGAAAATGAGGGATGGAGAAATGGGAAATGGGAAATGGGAGATGAGAAATGGAAATGGAAAAGGAAATGAAAATGGAGAATTGGTAGGTGAGGATTTGCCGTGTACACCTAACCAAAGATAAATTTCTCCTACTCTCATGCACACTAAGCAAGTATAATGGAAGCAGGGATCGTATCCACAGGGAAACAGGGACGAGTTTAATATTTAGCGTGAATCAGTACCTAGATTAAGCTAAGGGTCGAGAAACCTAATAACAAGGGGGGTTTCAAAATGAGTTATGATTAAACTACAACTAACTAGCATATAAAAAAAAATGAGAAATCAATATGGGAAGATCTTGAATCCGATAAACATCCACTTCAATTTCATTATCGATCATTGAACCTCAACTCTAATTATTTCCATAATTATCTATTGTTGAGAATTAATCTCGTATTCTCCTTATTCTTAGTTGAATAGCACGATCAGCGTGACTATAAAACCCTAACTAAAGGATAACCTAGTCCGATCATCGTCTAAGTTCAATCCAATAGCAGCAATAAACACAGAGAACCAATAGACCTGCTAATGTCATACACGCGATAAACATTCAACAGTTGATTCAATTTCCCCAAGAAATAACCAAGACGATCTGCATCTAAGTTATTCCCTAGTTTGCTACCAATTGATAAAAGAATAAAACAATCCGATTCTATTCTTAAATCTAGCATTAGATTAATTACAAAATCAAAATAGTAACGTTCCTAGCATAATTATGCAAAATCATAGAACATAATCATAGAAATTAAACCATAATCAAGGAAAATAGATAGAGAGGAAAGATCTCACAATAACGGTTGAAGCTTGATGTTAATTTTCTTCACGAACAGTTCAAGCTACAATCCGATAGGAAAAACCAAATCCAACATTGAAATCTCTAAGAAAACTAAGAAAACTAAGAAAGATAACAAAAGTGAGGAAGGAGAATTAAGAGAGGAGTGTGGGAGACTCTCTCTCCTCAAGTATGCTGCTCCTCCTCTCCTTCCTTCCTCTTTACATTAGGTTTTAGGAGGCTTTTAAGCCCCGCACAAAACGTGGCCCCAAACCGACTTAAGCATCG
The DNA here is from genome assembly GCA_947648045.1 of Beta corolliflora. Taxonomy (NCBI): domain Eukaryota; kingdom Viridiplantae; phylum Streptophyta; class Magnoliopsida; order Caryophyllales; family Amaranthaceae; genus Beta; species Beta corolliflora. The sequence goes on from CANSZD010000774.1 coordinate 314,020, forward strand.
CGAGTCGTGCTACTGATCGCGAGTCGCGAAGAGTATACTGTCTTCCCGCACAAAATGGCTGGGCAAAGGGTCGCGAGTCGCGAGGGCAGGGGGATTGCGGGTCGCGAGAAACCTCGCGGGTCGCGAGCTGCTGGGCTTCGAGCTCTGCTGGGCGATGATGCTGGGCAGCTTTGGCTGGCGATAGAGGCTCGATGCCGATGTGAGTTGTGTGGGTGGTTTGCTTGGCTAGGCCTTGCGATGATTGCCCATTACGCTACTATGCTAAATTCCCCAAGCTCTCCAAAGACAACTTCAATCAAACATCATTCAAATCCATTTCACCTTGAAAGCTCGGAATACATGACATTAGCACAAATTATCTCGCAGAACTCCGAACTACTGCTAAGGTTGATTTATATGCAAACATTAACAATTACGAACAAACCCTTAGCATAGTGCACCCACAATATCATAAAAACTTCGTATAACTTGAGCGTATCAAATACCCCCACACTTGAACTTTACTCGACCTCGAGTAAGCTCAAAAGTGAGAATCACCAAATAAATCATCACCAAAGCTATCGACACCAACCTACACTCCCCATCAACTACATCATCATCATCACATCTTAACAACATCCGCTCAAAACCTAAACGTAAGGGATGATGATTCCCCCACACTTAGATTCAAGCTCACCTAAAATATATTAAGACGTAACAACAATAATAACCAGCAACGCCAACAAAAATCAAAATGTCAGCTCATGACACACTAAACTATCAGCTCTCCCAAACCTCCAAAAGATGATCTAAAACTACTACTACTACAACTAACTTAGAATAGCAAGCCATGGAACAAAGACAAAAAGGGATAAATTCCATGCGTACTCCCAAAAACAAACAATCAACCAAAAGAATGTGAAAGCCAAAATAAATCTTCACAAAATCAAGGATGAATTCACCAACCTTACCCGAAAACGCTTTTCACCTTATGACACCATCTCCGGCAAATGAGTTTTCAAAGTATATAATTCTCACGTAATCTCTCATTTTGCCTAGGAGCCCTTTCGGGTTTTCATCCTAGCTTCTCACATTTTTTTTTTCATCTCTCTTCTTTCTCCGGCTCACAAAACTCACCCGCTCAACTAGCCCTTTTTTGCATAGGCCGCCCTTCCGGGTTTTCGACCTATCCGAGCCCCCAATTTTGCCCGAGTCGCCCGCCCTTGCGGGTTTTCAACTCAGCGGGAATCATTTCATCACTTTTTTTTTCATTTTTTTTTTTCATTTTTTCAAATTGAAAGTAATAAATACAACATAGATACATGAGAATGAGAATACCCTCCCCCTACTTAAACTACACATTGTCCTCAATGTGACGACAATTAGAAGAAAAAGTAAACTGAAAATGGGGGGGAATTTAAAAATCGGGTAAATCGAAGATCGAATGCTCAAAACTCATGACAAACTATCCGTCAAACTCAAATTTCTTAACAACACCAACTCGAATCTCATAAATCAACTCACAACCCTCTCCCTCGAATCACTCAAACAAATGACAAATTTAAATTTTTAAATTTTTGAGATTTGCACCTAGCTTAAGAGATCGAAAAGATTCATTAACAATCTCAACCCTCTAGTTAGACCCAACTCCTAGCTATTGAACTCCTCCCAACGGGTTTTCTTTTGTGGATTTTGGTTCCAAGTGGATTAAGATTGGTTGTGGATCTTTTTAGTGGGTGGGCGGTGGGTGAAAGAAAATTTGTTGTGGTGGTGGAAATTTGATGAGAAATAAAGGAAAAGAAAGAAAATAAAGAGGGGTCTCGGGTTGCCTCCCGAGAAGCACTGTTGTTTAGAGTCGTTAGCTCGACTTAGTACCTTAGGCTTAATCATTGGGCTTGTGCTCCATGTGTGACAATGGTGGTTCCATGTCAATCTCTACTTCAAGTACCTACAAAACTGATTGAGAAGAACTCTTGCAATGCATCGTTAGTGCTATGAGTGTCAACCATAAACAAAGAGCATAAACAATACCATCCAAAAATCACGCTAAATACAAACAAGTAACACCGTTTCCCCGGCAACGGCCACAAAATTTGGTAGGTGAGGATTTGCCGTGTACACCTAACCAAAGATAAATTTCCGAGTTATGATTAAACTACAACTAACTAGCATATAAACAAAATGAGAAATCAATATGGGAAGATCTTGAATTCGATAAACATCCACTTCAATTTTATTAACGATCATTGAACCTCAACTCTAATTATTTCCATAATTATCTATTGTTGAGAATTAATCTCGTATTCTCCTTATTCTTAGTTGAATAGCACGATCAGCCCACCCTAACTAAAGGATAACCTAGTCCGATCATCGTCTAAGTTCAATCCAATAGCAGCAATAAACACAGAGGACCAATATACCTGCTAATGTCATACACGCGATAAACATTCAACAGTTGATTCAATTTCCCCAAGAAATAACCAAGACGATCTGCATCTAAGTTATTCCCTAGTTTGCTACTAATTGATAAAAGAATAAAACAATCTGATTCTATTCTTAAATCTAGCATTAGATTAATTACACAATCAAACTAGCAACGTTCTTAGCATAATTATGCAAAAATCATAGAATATAATCATAGAAATTAAACCATAATCAAGGAAAATAGATAGAGAGGAAAGATCTCACAATAACGGTTGAAGCTTCATGTTAATTTTCTTCAAGAACAGTTCAAGCTACAATCCGATAGCAAAAACCAAATCCAACATTGAAATCTCAAAGAAAACTAAGAAAACTAAGAAAGATAACAAAAGTGAGGAAGGAGAATTAAGAGAGGAGTGTTGGAGACTTTTTCTCCTCAAGTATGCTGCTCCTCCTCTCCTTCCTTCCTCTTTACATTAGGTTTTAGGAGGCTTTTAAACCCCGCACAAAACGTGGCCCCAAACCGACTTAAGCGTCGCGAGTCGTGCTACTCATCGCGAGTCGCGAAGAGTACACTGTCTTCCCGCACAAAATGGCTGGGCAAAGGGTCGCGAGTCGTGAGGGCAGGGAGATCGCAGGTCGTGAGAAACCTCGCGGGTCGCGAGCTGCTGGGCTTCGAGCGCTGCTGGGCGATGATGCTGGTTGTGCGATGATGCTGGGCAGCTTTGGCTGGCGATGGAGGCTCGATGCCGATGTGAGCTGTGTGGGTGGTTTGCTTGGCTAGGCCTTGCGATGATTGCCCATCACGCTACGATGCTAAATTCCCCAAGCTCTCCAAAGACAACTTCAATCAAACATCATTCAAATCCATTTCACTTTAAAAGCTCGGAATACATGACATTAGCACAAATTATCTCGCAAAATTCCGAACTTCCGCTAAGGTTGATTTATATGCAAACATTAACAATTACGAACAAACCCTTAGCAAAGTGCACCCACAATATCATAAAAACTTCATATAACTTGAGCGTATCAGGAATGGAAATTGGAAATGTATTTGAAATGGAGGATTACAAATGATTATGGGTTTTGGACTAGTATGGGCATGACTATGATGCTGACATGGGCCTATCTATATGCATATGCAGATATGGACTGGACTAGACTGGACTATGCAAGCAGACTGGACTCTAAAGGATTGCCTATGTGGACTTAGGGAACGCAAGCTTCGCTAGACTTTGGGGTGATTGGCTTCGCCAGACTCGATGATTTTGGGTTGTTATGGATCTAAGATGGACTAGCTTCGCTATACTCAAAGGTTTTGGGCCATTATGGACTTAATGTAGACTAACTTCGCTAGACTCGAGGATTTGGACTACTATAGATGTAAGGTAGGAGTAGCTTCGCTAAACTCGTGGGGTGGCTTTATGGTCTTAGGGGTGGCTTTATGGTCTTAGGGGTTACTAGCTTCGCTAGGTATAAAGGATGCCATTATGGTCTTAAAGGTGAGTAGCTTCGCTAGACCCAAGGGGTGCCTTTATGATTATAAGGATAACTAGCTTCGCTAGGTCAAAGGGTGCCATTATGGTCATAGGGATAACTAGCTTCGCTAGGTCTAAAGGGTGCCATTATGGTCGTAAAAGTGAGTAGCTTTGCTAAACTCAAGGGGTGCCTTTATGGTCGTAGGACTGACTAGCTTCGCTAGTTCAAACGGTGTCGTTGTGGTCTTGAGGATAACTAGCTTCGCTAGGTCAAAGGGTACCATTATGGTCTTAGGGATAACTAGCTTCGCTAGGTCTAAAGGGTGCCATTATGGTCTTAAATGTGAGTAGCTTCGCTAAACTCAAGGGGTGCCTTTATGGTCTTAGGACTGACTAGCATCGCTAGTTCAAACGGTGTCGTAATGGTCTTAGGGATAACTAGCTTCGCTAGATCAAAAGGGTGCCATTATGGTCTTAAAGGTGAGTAGCTTTGCTAAACTCAAGGGATGCATTTATGGTCTTAAAGGGATGACTAGATTCGCTAGGTCAAAGGGTGTCGTTATGGTCTTAAGGATGACTAGCTTCGCTAAGTCAAAGGGTGTCTTTATGATCTTTAAGGTGAGTAGCTTCGCTAAACTCAAGGGATGCCTTTATGGGCTTTAGGATAACTAGCTTCGCTAGGTCTAAAGGGTGCCATTATGGTCTTAAGGATAAGTAGCTTCGCTAGGCTTAATGGTTTGGACTTCGTCCTATATGGGTTTGGAAATGGACTTGATTAGACTTAGGAAATGAGTTGGCCTTATATGGACCTAATTTTGTACTTAGTCCTGTATTGGTTTGAAGTTAGACTTAGAAATACACATGGGCTTGACATTGGAAATGGACTAGGATTGGACTTAGAATGGAACGGACTTGTATTAGACTTGGACTAGGCTTGACATAGACTAGGGTTCACATAAAGATGCAAATGGGCCTAAATTTTGACATGAGCTAGACATATATGGGCCTAAGATGGACTCTAATGCTAGCGGACCTAATATGAATGCATGGACTCAAATTTATATGGACCTAATATGAATGCAAAATGGACTCTAATGCATAGACCTAAAATGAATGCAAGTGGATTAGATTGATTGGATTAGATTGAAGGTGTTTGGACTGGGTTTATAATTTTCAAAATTCATTTTTGAAAGGAAACCCTTGTTTTTATCTTTTGTTAGGAAAAGATGATGGATTAATTTTGAAAAATATATTTTTTAAATATGTGGTAAGTGATTAATAAATGTTTTTGAAAAAGGTAGAATAGAAGAGGGTGTAGGATTGATTTTGAAACATGTAAGTTTTTGAAATTGATTGAATATGACAAGGGTAGAATTGATAGGGAAGATTTGTTAGATAGCAGGGAGAAGGTAGACATGCATGAAGACTCTAACTCTACCATGACCATTTTGCTAGATGCACTTTTTTAGGACAGACTCGACCTTGCATGAAAAATCTGATTTTTTTTAAATTAGGTGAGAACCCTAGAATGACCATGTTTTTACGCGAATGCAGACAGACCGAACATAGGATCGACCACCACGACGACTAAATCGACGAAAAGCATGTGATGCATAGAATGCGTGCCACGCAGCATCGCTGCGCGCGGTGCACAGTCGTGCGTCTGGCGTGGGAGTGGTGCGCCAGGAACAACTTAAAACCATATCCAGTAGTGTATTCTTTAGGGCCCAACACACAAATGTTATATTGGTCATTTTGCTGTAGGAGATCGAATTCTATTTTGGAGATTGTTTCTCAGGTGTAGGGTCCCCAGTAGGACCGATAGGCTAGAGTGCTCCTCTTGCATGAAGCCTATTGAAGGATTCTTCCAAAGTGATGCCCAGGGGAGTGAAGGTTCTTTGGGGGTTCCAAGGTAATAACCCCTATTTTCAGTATTCAGGGCATTGACTTTATTGCTCTTGGAGCTAGAGGGGTTGTTGTTACTTTTCTTGGAAGAGTTATTGTTGTTGTAACCCTTATTTTTAGGGGCTTGTACCTCTTCTTCTATCAGTAGACCAACCTTGTAGAGCTTCGTGAAACGCTCTATAGGTTGGAAATTAATACGATCTCCGTACTTGGGCTGAAAGTTATGAATCACTAGTCGGACTTGGTCTTCTTTAGATGGTATATTAGTCATTTGGGTGGCCTTTTCCCTCCATCTATTAAGGAAGGTGACAAAGTCTTCGTTGTGGTTTTGGTTAGTTAATTCAAACTCACAAAGACCAATTGGAAGCTGAGTGTTGTATCGAAACTGCTTGTGGAATACTTCTTTGATGTAGTCCTAGTTGTTCAGCTTTGTTTTGTTCAGTGATCTGAACCACTTGGATGGATGTGCATATAACGTTAAGAGAAAGACATAAGCAAACAGGTGCAAGCTCATGCCTTTGACAGCCATAGAAATGAAGAAGGCTCTCCATTAATCGTCTGGGTCTTCGACCCCGACACCTTCAATTTTGGGAGGTCACCTAATGCTACCTTTTTAGGGAGCTTTCCTTCAGTTCAAGATCAAGGATGTCATGGTCATGAGCCTGATTTTCGAGTACAGGAATTGACTGGATCAATTGCTCGAACTTTTTAAACCTTAATTCAGTCTCGGGCTTGATAGGAGGTCTGATAGTGGAGTCTCTTCCCATTGTTCTTCCTCAGTTGTCAGCTTTTTCCTTAGTATTTTGAGCTTTTTGTCTTATTCCTCAAGATGAGAGTTCATCAGTTGGAGTTGAGCCATGATGCCATTGAGCCGTTCAGAAGTATCTCCCATTTCGGATGACGATTCAGAAATTTCAGATAACTCGTCTTAAAAGGTGACGATTCGTTTGACGAGTCTGGAGTGGGTTGACCTTTTTCCCTCTTTGCTGGACGTTCACAAGTTGTAATCTCCCGACTTGTTCTGAACATAAATCGAATGGGCCTTACTTGTAAGTTTTTAGAAATGATTTTCGAAACGAGAAATGGAAATGGGGAATGGAAATGAGGAATGGAAAAGAGAAATGGAAATGAGGAATGATTTTGAGATGGAGGATTTGAAAAGGATATGGGTTTCGGAATAGTTTAAGCTTGACAATGATGGAGACATGGGCCTAACTATATGCATATGCAAGACATGAACTGGACTATGCAAGCAGACTGGACTCCATGACTAGGTCTTTAGGGAAGACTATGCAGCTTTTAAACCCTTAAGAACCTGTAAAGCCTCATAGGAACTCAAAGGTTAATTAGGCAAGTTTGTTAGTGTGCAAGTCATCATCAAAACTCATAGATCAACAATTTCCCCCTTTTTGATGATGACAAACAAGGCAAATAAACTTGAACACAAAAAAAAAAAATAAGTACAAAAATTAGAAAACCTACTTGGAACTTAAACTTAACTAAGTACTAGCAAAGTTTTTCACAAACATACTAAAAAATATTGAAAATAAAAACGAAGAATTTACAACTATGAAATTGAACTTGACTGAATTGTGATTATTGGAACTCATGAGAATAAACTTCTGGAAACTTGTGCAAATCATAGAAAGAGACGTTTGCTTTAATTCTTCCCCCTTTTGACTTTATCAAACATACGTACATTCCAGTTAGAAATACTTAACCATCACAACACCATTAAACATGTTAATTGGTCAGAACATGGTTAGAGACAAAGTAAAATTCTTAAGTTGCAATCTCAGAATATTAGCCATCAAGTTACAGTTAGGTTAATAAGAGAAAAATAAAGAGAGACACAATTTCATTACGCAAAATATATAGAAAAAAAGATAAGTTGCATTCCTATTTCTAAAAGTAAAATTACAAAAGGAAATAAAAAGGAAAAGAAAATAAATCAAAAATAAAAAATAAAACCTCATTCAGTTACACCAAAAGGAACGAAAGAAGGTTAGGCTAGGGTAGGGTAGGGTAGGATAGGCTTATGTTACAGTTTCTTCACGAACTTCTTTTTCAGTCACCTCCTCTATTGTAATGCTTTTATAGCTTAGAGGATCTCTTCTTTCTTTTGTTGCATAGTGGCCACAATGATCTTCATAGTGAGTTACATTGAGATCAGATGGCCTTGTAGTTCCTGCTACAAACTCTGCACTTCAAACAGCTCTTCGGATAGAGCCTTAAACTCTTTTTCCATCCCTTGAGTTCCAGACGAACTCCCAACACCTTTTTTTATCAGAAAGCCGGACATAGACTGGCTCATGCTCAGGTTCTTCTGCCTCCTCTTGATCCAGTTCCACAACTGGAACTTCCTCATCCTTCACACGAGGCAAAATAGAAAGCCTCCTGCTTTTTCTTGATCCTTCATTTTCTTTCTTCTCTTATTTTTCTTCTTTTTCTTCCTCTTCCTTCTTCATAATCTCTACTTTAAAAACTTGGGACAACCACATAGTATGTCCCCCAACAACAACTAGATCCAAATTTACCAAAGTGGATTTCTAGAGATTGTTCTCTCTTTTTTTATTAATCAAAGTCATTTGAGATAATTTGATTTGGGTTTCATCATCGAATTCGAAGCATAAATGATGGTGAAAGGCCAACGAAAAATAATATAAATTGAAATGAAAATAGAAAGGCTATAATAGATGAAGTCCTATAGTGGCATAGACTCGACGGGAAAGGACATAAATGGCTCAGGATAAGAACTCTCTGACACATCCTAGGAAACCAGAAATAAAAGACTAAGCCTTTGAATTGTTGATGCACTTCTTAAGGGGTTGCTGATGATGCTGATTCTCGTCGTAACAAGTATTAGAAGTCTATCGTCATCGATCATGTTTCGCAGCGTACTTGATGGTATTCGGCACTAGATGTTAGGTGGAATTATTCCGTTGGAATTCGCTATAGAAGTGTAGGTTGCTCCTTTTGAATTTTCTTTTAGGTGCAGGGTTCAGAGTAGACCCTATAGAAGTGATCGCGCCTCTAAATGAAGGCGGTAGACACTATGAAAGTGATCGCGCCTCTATTGTGAAGACGGTCAAAAGTAATCTTCATGACTCTAAATGAAGTCGGGGTGGTAATAGTGCACTTGATGAGCTTTAGAGTAGGCTCACAGTTTGTTCCTCCATTAGGCTCTCCAAAGTTATAATCTCTCGAACGGTCATGAACATAATCGAGTAGACCTCGCTTGTAAGTTTTAATAAATGATTTTCGAAATAAGAAATAAAAATGAGGGATGGAGAAATGGGAAATGGGAGATGAGAAATGGAAATGCAAAAGGAAATGAAAATGGGGAATGGAAATTGGAAATGTATTTGAAATGGAGGATTACAAATGATTATGGGTTTTGGACTAGTATGGGCATGACTATGATGCTGACATGGGCCTATCTATATGCATATGCAGATATGGACTGGGATGGGCCCGGACTATGCAAGCAGACGGGACTCAAAAGGATTGCCTATGTGGACTTAGGGAACGCAAGCTTCGCTAGACTTAGGGGTGATTGGCTTCGCCAGACTCGATGATTTTGGGTTGTTATGGATCTATGATGGACTAACTTCGCTAGACTCAAAGGTTTTGGGCCATTATGGACTTAATATAGACTAGCTTCGCTAGACTCGAGGATTATGACTACTATAGATGTAAGGTATGAGTAGCTTCGCTAAACTCGTCGGGTGGCTTTATGGTCTTAGGGGTGGCTTTATGGTCTTAGGGGTGACTAGCTTCGCTAGGTATAAAGGATGCCATTATGGTCTTAAAGGTGAGTAGCTTCGCTAGAACCAAGGGGTGCCTTTATGGTCATAAGGATAACTAGCTTCGCTAGGTCAAAGTGTGCCATTATGGTCTTAGGGATAACTAGCTTTGCTAGATCTAAAGGGTGCCATTATGGTCGTAAAAGTGAGTAGCTATGCTAAACTCAAGGGGTGCCTTTATGGTCTTAGGACTGACTAGCTTCGCTAGTTCAAACAGTGTCGTTATGGTCTTAAGGATAACTAGCTTCGCTGGGTCAAAGGGTACCATTATGGTCTTAGCGATAACTAGCTTCGTTAGGTCTAAAGGGTGCCATTATGGCCTTAAAAGTGAGTAGCTTCGCTAAACTCAAGGGGTGCCTTTATGGTCTTAGGACTGACTAGCTTCGCTAGTTCAAACGGTATCGCTATGGTCTTAGGGATAACTAGCTTCGCTAGATCTAAAGGGTGCCATTATGGTCTTAAAGGTGAGTAGCTTTGCTAAACTCAAGGGACGCATTTATGGTCTTAAAGGGATGACTAGATTCGCTAGGTCAAAGGGTGTCATTATGGTCTTAAGGATGACTAGCTTCGCTAGGTCAAAGGGTGTCGTTATGATCTTTAAGGTGAGTAGCTTCGCTAAACTCAAGGGATGCTAGCTTCGCTAGCTCTAAAGGGTGCCATTATGGTCTTAAGGATAAGTAGCTTCGCTAGGCTTAATGGTTTGGACTTCGTCCTATATGGTTTGGAAATGGACTTGATTAGACTTAGGAAATGAGTTGGCCTTATATGGACCTAATTTTCGACTTAGTCCTGTATTGGTTTGAAGTTGGACTTGGAAATGCACATGGGCTTGACAATCGAAATGGACTAGGATTGGACTTAGAATGGAACGGACTTGGATTAGGCTTGGACTAGGCTTAACATAGACTAGGGTTCACATAAAGATGCAAATGGGTCTAGATTTTAACATGAACTAGACTTATATGGGCCTAAGATGGACTCTAATGCTAGCGGACCTAATATGAATGCATGGACTTAAATTTATATGGACCTATTATGAATGCAAAATGGACTCTAATGCATAGGCCTAAAATGAATGCAAGTGGATTAGATTGATTGGATTAGATTGAAGGTGTTTGGATTGGGTTTATAATTTTCAAAATTCGTTTTTGAAAGGAAACCCTTGTTTTTATCTTTTGTTAGGAAAAGATGATGGTTTAATTTTGAAAAATATATTTTTTCAATATGTGGTAAGTGATTAATAAATGTTTTTAAAAAAGGTAGAATAGAAGAGGGTGTAGGATTGATTTTGAAACATGTAAGTTTTTGAAATTGATTGAATATGACAAGGGTACAATTGATAGGGAAGATTAGTTGGATAGCAGGGAGAAGGTAGACATGCATGAAGACCCTAACTCTACAATGACCATTTTGCTAGATGCACTTTTTTAGGACAGACTCGACCTTGCATGAAAAAACTGATTTTTTTTTAATTAGGTGAGACCCCTAGAATGACCATGTTTTTACGCGAATGCAGACAGACCGAACATAGGATCGACCACCACGACGACTAAATCGACGAAAAGCATGTGATGCGCCAGGAACAACTTAAAACCATATCCTGCAGTGTATTCTTTAGTGCCCAACACACAAATGTTATATTGGTCATTTTGCAATAAGAATTCGAATTCTATTTTGGATATTGTTTCTCAGGTGTAGGGTCCCCAGTAGGACTGATAGGCTAGAGTGCTACTCTTGCATGAAGCCTATTGAAGGATTCTTGCAAAGTGATGCCCAGGGGAGTGAAGGTTCTTTGGGGGTTCCAAAGTGATAACCCCTATTTTCAGTATTCAGGGCATTGACTTTATTGCTCTTGGAGCTAGAGGGGTTGTTGTTACTTTTCTTGGAAGAGTTATTGTTGTTGTAACCCTTATTTTTAGGGGCTTGTACCTCTTCTTCTATCAGTAGACCAACCTTGTAGAGCTTCGTGAAACGCTCTATAGGTTGGAAATTAATACGATCTCCGTACTTGGGCTGAAAGTTATGCATCACTAGTCTGACTTGGTCTTCTTTAGGTGGTATATTAGTCATTTGGGTGGCCTTTTCCCACCATCTATTAAGGAAGGTGACAAAGTCTTCGTTGTGGTTTTGGTTAGTTAATTCTAACTCACAAAGACCAATTGGAAGCTGAGTGTTGTATTGATACTGCTTGTGGAATACTTCTTTGATGTAGTCCTAGTTGTTCAGCTTTGTTTTATTCAGTGATCTGAACCACTTGGATGGATGTGCATCTAACGTTAAGAGAAAGACATAAGCAAACAGGTTCAAGCTCATGCCTTTGACAGCCATAGAAATGAAGAAGGCTCTCCATTGATCGTCTGGGTCTTCGACCCCGACCCCTTCAATTTTGGGAGGTCACCTAATGCTACCTTTTTAAAGAGCTTTCCTTCAGTTCAGGTTCAAGGATGTCATGGTCGTGAGCCTGACTTTCGAGTACAGGAATTGACTGGTTCAATTGCTCGAGCTTTTTAAACCTTAATTCAGTCTCGGGCTTGATAGGAGGTCTGATAATGGAGTCTCTTCCCATTGTTCTTCCTCAGTTGTCAGCTTTTTCCTTAGTATTTTAAGCCTTTTGTCTTGTTCCTCAAGATGAGAGTGCATCAGTTGGAGTTGGGCCATGATGCCATTGAGTCGTTCAGAAGTATCTCCCATTTCGGATGACGATTCAGAAATTTCAGATAACTCGTCTTAAAAGGTGACGATTCGTTTGATGAGTCTGGAGTGGGTTGACCTTTTTCCCTCTTTGCTGGACGTTCACAAGTTGTAATCTCCCGACTTGTTCTGAACATAAATCGAATGGGCCTTACTTGTAAGTTTTTAGAAATGATTTTCGAAACGAGAAATGGAAACGGGGAATTGAAATGAGGAATGGAAAAGAGAAATGGAAATGAGGAATGATTTTGAGATGGAGGATTTGAAAAGGATATGGGTTTGGGAATAGTTTAAGCTTGACAATGATGGAGACATGGGCCTAACTATATGCATATGCAGACATGAACTGGACTATGCAAGCAGACTGGACTTAATGACTGGGTCTTTAGGGAAGACTATGAAGCTTTTAAACCCTTAAGAACCTGTAAAGCCTCATAGGACCTCAAAGGTTAATTAAGCAAGTTTGTTAGTGTGCAAGTCATCATCAAAACTCATAGATCAACAATTTCCCCCTTTTTGATGATGACAAACAAGGCAAATAAACTTGAACACAAAAAAAATAAGTACAAAAATTAGAAAACCTACTAGGAACTTAAACTAAACTAAGTACTAGCAAAGTTTTTCACAAGTAAAATTAAATCAAAAAGAAAAAAATAAAACTAAACTAAGATAAGTTGCATTCTAATTTCTAAAAGTAAAATTACAAAAGGAAAGAAAAAGGAAAACAAAATAAATCAAAAAGAAAAAAATAAAATATCATTCAGTTACACCAAAAGGAACGAGAGAAGGTTAGGCTAGGATAGGGTAGGGTAGGATAGGCTTATGTTACAGTTTCTTCATGAACTTCTTTTTCAGTCACCTCCTCTATTGTAATGCTTTGTATAGCTTAGAGGATCTCTTCTTTGTTTTGTTGCATAGTGGCCACAATGATCTTCATAGTGAGTTCCATTGAGATCAGATGGTCTTGTAGTTCCTGCGACAAACTCTTCACTTCAAACAGCTCTTCGGATATAGCCTTAAAACTCTTTTTCCATCCCTTGAGTTCCAGATGAACTCCCAACACCTTTTTTTTTATCAGAAAGCCAGACATCGACTAGCTCATGCTCAGGTTCCTCTGCCTCCTCTTGATCCAGTTCCACAACTGGAACTTCCTCATCCTTCACACGAGGCAAAACAGAAAGCCTCCTGCTTTTTCTTGATCCTTCATTTTCTTTCTTCTCTTTTTTTTCTTCTTTTTCTTCCTCTTCCTTCTTCATAATCTCTACTTTAAAAACTTGGGACAACCACATAGTATGTCCCCCAACAACAACTAGATCTAAATTTCCCAAAGTGGATTTCTAGAGATTGTTCTCTCTTTTCATCTCCAATGGAATATAGGACTCCAAAAGAACTTGCAGGGTTTGGAGCACTGCTGTAAGCAAAGTTCCATACCCCACCTTGTAACCACTTGGAATAGTATGTTCCAAGTGGGCCATCATCAAAGCCAGAAAATTCACCTGCAACTTGTTAGTCTAGCAGTAGATCAATGCACAGTCCAATATTGTTGCCTCACTCCTCTTCTGAGTTCTTGGCAAAACAGCCCTCCTAACAACATTATACAAAAGATTTTTAAAGGTCGTGAGATCATTGTGGTAAATCTTATTGATCTCAACCTTTCTACCCAAAGCAACAAGGATATCATCCTTGGATTCTTTACCAAGTTTCAAGTTATATACTTCCCTTAAAATAATTTTCATAACTCTCATTCGGAACTTTGAAAATATCCGAGAGGAACTCAGCATCAAAACTTAATGGAACTCCATTCACTTCACTCAAAATTGTAGGGGTGTTCATGGGTGGTTAACCATCCCGAAATGTTATTTCGGGACGGTAACCGGAAGTATCGGTTCGCTAATTTTGCGAACCGTAACCGTAACCGTTCAAACCGGTAACCGCATAAACGGTTAACCGGTTTTTCGGTACGGTTTTCCGGTTAACCATTAACCGTTACTCAAGTTTTATTAAATTATTTTACTAAATTTATTACAATACATATCTCAAAGTTCTAATAAAAACATTAGTCATTGGTGATGATTGTGTTGATATAGTAGTTATCTTATGGGTAATTTCATACATAAGACATTTCTTCTTTAAAATTCGTGATTTTCTATACATGATGATAGTAGTTATCTGATGGTTGAACAATGAATAACTTGGTAATGATATTCTACTCTAACCAAGAAAAATTCGTGATTTTTGAGAATGTCTGAGTGTTGATGCTAAACATGAAATAGGCTAGGGAAGTACAAGAGAAAATCTTACTTACTAAATTACTACATTTAATAAAAAATAATTATTAATTAATATAATTATTATAAAAAATTAATTTTAATAAAATAAAATAAATATATCCGGTTTTTCGGTTAACCGTTTAATAAAAAATCATAACCGTAACCGTACCGTTTAACCGTAATTTTTGCCGGTTCGGTAACCGTACCGTTTAATCTCCAATTTTCCGGTTCGGTAACCGCCCATTTTGACCAGTTTTCCGGTTTTTCGGTACGGTTTTTTGGTTTTGGTTTTTTGTGAACACCCCTACAAAATTGTACCCTTTTGAAAATGAAAATTTTCACAAAACTCATCAAGATCTTTAGGATACATAGGGGGATTAGAGCAATCACTCAGTAGATAAACCAACTTTTGTGCTTCTGAACATCCCAATAACTCACGATACTCAATAGTATTGCACCACACCATATTTAGAGTAAACCCATGAATGTACCTACTCGCTTGTTTCTTAATCTTTTTATGTTCCTCTAATTCCCCCTGAATTCCAGCCCCAAGTTCAAGATCCTCTTCAACAACTTCTTTTTCCTCCTTTGTTTCAGTTTTTGGTTCATCATCTTCACTAATTTTCTTGCTCTTTATTGAAATTCGGGAAGAGTATGGCGGCTCTGGACCTGATGGAGCATCAAGGGTATGGGTAGGAGGGTTAATTTGGTCGAAACTTGGTGGTGGTGATGATGGATAAACGGTGTTGATGGGTTCAACAGATATGGGTTGAACATCAATATCCATTGGGGTAGGATTTGGTTCAATCGTAGTTGTGGGTGTTGCGGTGGTGGTAGAAGAAGCTTCTAATATTAAAGGAAAGTTGGTGGAATATCAGTTGATGTTTAGGTTGATTTCGGAGTTTCCATGGCTGAGATTAGGGTTGAGGTTTTTCAAGATTTTGAGTTCATGGGTTAAGATGGATTTTAGGTTTTTAGGAAAGTGATTGTGATGTAATGGAGGTTGTTGAGAGTTTCGCGGGTTTTTATATTGGTGCTTTCAGTTCTGCAGAGGCATGAAGCTTTAAGGAATTTGAGGGGATTGTAACGAAAAGTGGTGTTTCTTAGTGACGTTTTATTAAAAACTTACGCTAATAACACATAACCTAATATGGGAGGAACATGAAAGGACAAAAGATAATCATTTTTGATTTTTGATTTAATGTGGGAAAAAAATTTAAAAATAAAAAATAGAAATAAAATAAAATAAAAAGAAATCTTTTTGGATTTTTATTTAATGTGGATGGAACATGCACAATTTCAATGTATCTCAATTATCACTTAAATATCACCAAGTAGTAGACTTGAAGTTTTCCACTGGGATATGGGTAATATTATGTTGGGACATTAACGAGTTATTCTACTAAGTTCCACTAGGAACATGCTTGCGCATTCAGATCGATAAGAAAATCAGTTAGGAACTTAACAATATGTACAGACTTACATGGGGGGTTCCTTTTACAATCATCTCATCTAATTAACCATTCCAAGTTCCATCCACGTCCGCTCTTGTTTGTCCCAGTCTAAAGGCTTAGTTAAAATGTCAGCAATTTGATTTTTAGTTGGATAAAAGTCTAACCTAATCAATACTTTCTCAACATTGTCTTTTAAGAAATGATGACGAATGATACATAAATTTGGAAATAAAATGAACCTCCAAAGTAATTAATTTAGTTGATTTAAGGGAATTCATTTACTGGCTCTCTCTCAAGAAAACCTCTCTAGTGTACGATAAGAGTTATGCTAAAGTGCGCCTCCGGTCTTATGGGACGGAAGAAGAAGACGACGTCGCCGGCAAGTAGCTCGTCGGGTCTAGGGTCGTCTACTGAGATACAGAGGAACTTAGAATCTTCAGCTCCTGTGAGTATTCTGGAGAAATTCAATGGAATAGCAACTCAACCTGTTGAAGTTGAGTCTGAATTGATTTCTAGGAATAAGGAAAATATCCCTCTCAATGAGGAAGCACAAAAGAATTGGCAAGGGTTTACTGGACAAAATCGCATATCTGATAAAGGTATAGGACTCATCTTTGTTGCTCCTACCATTTTAGATTATAAACCTACAGCTAGGCTTAATAAAATTAAAGTTGAAAGACTAACTGCAACATGGGAAAACGCTATTATCATGTATGTAGTTGGTCAGAATCCCATTGTGACTGCTATGACTGCATATATTAAATTCCAATGGGGTTTAGAAATTGAACCTTTGTTATTTAAACATGAGGAGGGCTATTTTATGGTTCAAACGAAATCTAAGGATGATAGGAACTCAATTTTGTATTCAGGCCCACATTTCTTTTATGTAAAACCTATGATTGTCAATAAATGGACACCTAATTTTGATTTCCATAAAGAAGTTCTTAAATTTATTCCTATTTGGGTGAAGTTGCCAAATGTTCCTTTGAATTGTTTGAGTGAAAACTCTTTAAGCATAATTGGAAGCTTGTTAGGGGTTCTTATATATGCAGATGAATGTACCACAAAAATTCTTAGAATCTCTTTTGCTCGGATTCTTGTGGAAATGGATGTTACTACAGAAATTTCTTCACAGATTCAAATTAAAGATCCTAGTGGTTGAACTTTTGTTCATAAGGTTATGTATGACTGGTTACCCACATTTTGTAATAAGTGTCAAGTAATTGGTCACAACTGTGATAATACGACTAAGGCTCCAGCAAAGGTGGTGAAGAAATAGGTGCCTAAGGTAAATTAGTCTAAGGATACATAACATGTGAATCCTATTTCTGAAGCTGTAGCTATGATTGACAATAAGGAAGTGGTTGCTATTGAGAACAGTTCACATGTTGTTGCTCCTACTTTGGTACTAGAACCTAGCTCTATTGGTGGTCCTACATTGGTAGTAGAGTCTGACTTTGTGATTACTCCAGTAGCCAAACCTGAACCCTAATTAGTTACAGAAGAAGAAGAGGGACCATGGAAACTTGTGACCAAAAAGTCTAAAGGAAAACAAGTGGCTTTTCAATTAGCCAGGATGGTCAGTTACAGTTTACATAGTGCTAGAAATGACTTAGGGAGGCCTGGGGGTGCTAAGGGACCAAACCCCTGTTTTTAATGATGAATTTTACAACCTGGAATGTTAGAGGTCCTAATGACCCTTTTAAAATAAAGGAAGTTAAGTTGTTTTTTCAGCAGCAAAATATTAGTTTATGTGCTCTTTTTGAGACTAAAGTTAGATTACCAAAGGTTGCTAAAGTGCAAGGCAAGATTGCAAATCTTTGGAAGTGGGATTATGAGTTTTCTCCTAGAGGGAGAATTTGGCTTGGTTGGAAGCCAGGTGAACTACAAGCTGAAATTATGAGCAAGTCTGAGCAATGTATGACTGTTAAAGTGCATACACTAGCAACTAGTTTCCTAATAGTTGTTGTTTATGGTTTACACACAGTTGTAACTAGGAAAAACTTGTGGAGAGAACTGCTTGTGCTAGTAGAAAGTAAATGTGATCCCCTTCTCATTATTGGTGATTTTAATGCAGTCAACAGCTCTACCGATAGAATAAATGGTGTGGATGTAAGTGAAGCAGAAACACAAGACTTTGCTAATTTTATTCTGTAAACTCAAGTTATAGAGGCTCCCAATTGTGGTATTTACTACTCTTGGACAAATAATTGGACTGGTAGTATGAGAGTCTCTAGCAGGATAGATAAAGCTTTTATAAATTACTCAATGCTAGAGTTGTGGCCTGATATGATGGTTAGGTATCTTCCTGGAGGTATTTCAAACCATACTCCTTTGATGGTCAATTTTGAAGCTCAAGTTCACGAGGGTGGCAGACCTTTTATATTCAATAATATCCTCACTGATGATGAGAAGTTTATTGAGACTGTTTATGAAGCATGTGCTTCTATAGAGGAACATTTTAAATTGAAGAATATTTGGAGCAAGCTAAAAGCTGTAAATAAAGCGCTCTAAAAGAACTTCATGCTAGAAGTTACTCTCAAGCTCATGTGAAAGTGGAGGAATATAGAACTCAGCTGGCTAATACTCAAAATTCTCCTAGTTTAGATCTGATGAAGCTCTTCAGCATTTCGAGAAGGAGATATATGGAAAATTAAGGCACTGGTCTAGTGTTGAGGAGACCATTCTCAGACAGAAATCCAGGATCAATTGTTATCTCTTGGGGATGCAAATACCAAGTTCTTTTTCACTGCTATTAAGGTGAGGAAAGCTAGGAATAGAATTTCAATGATTCAAAATACTCATGGTGATATCTTTACTTCAAAAGAGGAGATTCAAAATGGAATTGTGGGGTTTTATAAGGACTTGCTTGGTTCTTGTGCTAATTCTCTTCGCTTTATCGATCCGTTCCTCGCAAGATCATGTAATTCTTTAAGTGGGGAAGCTAGATCTTCTCTTAATCAACCTATTACTTTAGATGAGATTGACGAAGCTTTGTTTGGTATTGATGAGTCAAAAGCTCATGGAATTGATGGTTTCAATGCAATATTTTTTAAGAAAAGTTGGCATATTATCAAGCATGATATTTATAGAGGTGTGTTGGAGTTTTTTTAGAGCTCTTATATGCACAAACCTGTAAATACCACTGTTATTACTCGTGTACCTAAAGTTGCTCAAGCTTTATATGCTAAAGACTTCAGACCTATTGCTTGCTGCACTATCTTGTATAAGATCATATCTATGATTATCACTCGCAGGATGCAACCAATCATTCATGAGGTGCTTAATCTAGATGCTTGTTTTATTCCTGATAAATTCATAACATACAACATTCTTTTGGAAACTGAATTGATCATAGGGTATACAAGAGCACATATTTCTCGCGGATGTGTTATTAAGGTTGATATTAAAAAGGCTTATGATTCTGTTGAATGGCCATTTCTGGAAAGTATGTTACTGGTACTTGGTTTTCCTTCTGTGTTTGTGGAGTGGATTATGGGTTATGTTAGAAGTGTGTCCTACTCTATCCTATTGAATGACATTCCCTCCACTCCTTTCCAGGCAAAGAAAGGACTTAGGCAAGGAGATCCTTTATCTCCTTTTCTCTTTGCCCTAAGTATGGAATACCTTAGCTGATGCCTTGGTGAATTGAAGAATGATCTTGATTTCAACTTTCACCCCAAATGCGAAGGATTCATCTTACTCATCTCATGTTTGCGAGATGATTTATTATTGTTTGCTAGAGCGATCATAGCTCTGTCACAAAGATTATGGTTGCTTTCGGAAAATTCTCTTTTGCTTCTAGCTTAGAAGCAAGCATTGAGAAGAGCCGCATTTATTTTGGCTGGAGTTAGTGATCATGAAGTTGCTAGAATTACTTAGACTTGTTCATCTTCCTATTGGTTTGCTTCCCTTCAAATACTTAGGGGTGCCTCGTCTCGCAAAGCAATTGAACTACTCTCAATGCAAGATTCTTGTTGAAAACATAAGCGAGAGAGCTCAAGGGTGGATTACTAAGACCCTTAGTTATCTTTGGCGCTACAGCTACTCGGGAGCATTTTGAGTAGTATGCAAAACTACTTTGGGCTCACATCTTTCCTTTGTCTAAGAAGATTATTAAAGCAAGTGGAGACTGTTTGTAGGAAGTTCTCATGGGTGGGAAAACTTTGGATTCTAGGAAAGCTCCTATTTCCCGGAATATTCTTATAACCCTAAACATTTGGAGGTTGGACCCTTATCAACATGGCAAATTGGAACAAAAGCAGCCATTTTTAAGTTGCTTTGGGATATTTTACTTTTAAGCCTGACAACTTATGGGTGAAATAGATCAATGCATATTATTTTAGGAGATATGATATATACAATGTTATTATAACACTTTGTGGCTTTTGAGAAAAATCATCAACTCTAGAGAACTCCTTGATATTGTGGGGAGTTAGGATGTTGTGACTTACAATGGCAAATTTAGTATTAAAAAGGCTTACACCTTGATTCAAGGGATTTGTTTAGAAAGTAGAGTGGAGAACACTTATTTGTAACAATAAGCCTTGCCCCAAAAGCAAATTTATTTTATGGATGGCGCTTTAGAATCGTCTTGCTACCACTGATAGAATAAGCAGATGGAACATTGCTTGTAAGTTAGAATGTAGCCTTTGTGATGTTGCTCATTGTTATTTTACTAGGAACAATACAAGAGGGGGTGAATTGTATGTGTAGAAATAAACGTAACTTTTTGCGGAATTTTAAACTTAAGCAAAGAAACAAGCTAAAGGAACATAAGGGATTTTTACGAGGAAAAACTTCTTGGGCCCAACAAGAAGAAACAACCTCGACCACTAGGGATTTTAAACTCAACTCTTTCACTAATTAGGCCAAACAACTTTGTTACAACCTAATTCTACTCACGGGCCACATCTTGAGTTCCCAAACTCGAGTTCCTGAACAAGTTGAATCAGGTTTAACTCGCTTTCCTTAACAACTGTTCCTCTCAACTTCACTTGAAGTTTTCTCACTTTAACTCGCTTTCTTGAAAGCTTCTCTCTTACGTGAACTTCACTCAAAGTCCCCTTACCCCAAAAACCAAAATACAATTGATCAAAATAAACTCGGTGGAATTAGAGTAAGAAGGCAAAGAACAAATGGCTTTTATGAGAGAATGAAGGCACCGACACTTTACTTAGTTAAACTCACTAATTTCACTTGGTCGGACACATTGGAACTTAATTAGACATTAGTATTTATAGTGGTAATAATTTAGAACTTGGGATTAAAACATATGTTAGTGGTAAAATCATTATCCCATGATGTTCCTTATCCGGAGGAACACGTTCCTCAATCAACCCATGATCTCCATGATCACTGTTAAACGTGGGAGAGAATTGAGTTACTGTTCCCTTAATTTTAGCAACCACTTAAAGCATTATTTTGAAAATCTGATTTAAGTAAAAAGCATTTTAATTATGAAAACCAAAATAAAATTCTTTTACTAAAAATATTATCTTTGAAATATTTTCATAAAACCGAAAAGGATTTTTATTATCTTTATAAAAATAAAATCTTTTCCTTAAAACGATTTTCCTTAAAATCGAGATTTTTCCTTAAATAAAACGGTTACCTAGAATCTAGGCATAATTTACTCAACCGACATAAATAAACCGTTGTAATGCTTCATCCTAAGTCTAGTTTCTTTTAATAATTTGTTCCTTTAACTTATTAGTTAAGTGCCAGTTCGTTTGTTCCTTACAAAGGAACAAACGCTCATTCTCATTCTAAATTGCCATAGTTCCTTACCATTCTTACTCGTTCCTTTACAATGGAACTAGAAACAAAAAGCCTCGCTTTAATCTTCTTGCTCCATTCTGCTCCGGTACCAAATTATGAAACATCTTCACTTAGTCTTCAAAATCCAAACTTGATTTCTTCCTTGACTTAGTATTCTCTTTGTTCCTTACAATGATACCTTGAAATTCATTCACTTAACCAACTTGTTAGTCCAATACTTAGTTTGCATCTTTGTTTCTTTGTCATCATCAAAACTAGGGTTCAACACTCATGAATCAGTTCAGCATTTGCTTTTTAAGTGCAGTTATTCTGCTGAGATCTGGGAAAACCTTTTTCAAAAGATTAATATAACCAGACAGATCATGCATTTTGAAGAAGAATGTAGATTGGCAAAAATTAAAGCTCATAGGAACAGAGCTAGCTCAAGAGTGTACATCATGTTATTCTCAGAAGCTGTTCATGCTATTTGCAGCCAAAGGAACAACAAAATCTTCCCGGATATATGTGTTCCTCCTCAGAAGCTGATCAAGGAAATTATTTTCAAAGTTGCTTGTAATTGCAAAGAAAATGAGAGAAAATTGTTAGTGCAAGTAGAGTTTGTTTTATTTTGTTTTGTTGTTTATAGTGTTTCCTTTTGTTGTAGGTTGTGTTAGCCTTTGCTTATTTTTGCTCTTGAGCTAGGTTGTATCTAAACACTCCTTTTTTTTGGTTTTCAATAACAATTTTGAATTGCTAAAACAAACATTCTGACGAATGTGAATATGCTTAACACGTGAATGATGCACTGGATCCTATGATATGCAAATAGCACTTGTATTATCACATAAATAGGAACACAATAATATAAAATACTAAAGTCCCTTAGTTGTTGTTTTATCTAAATCGGTTGGGAATAGCATGCAGCAGCAGCAACGTATTCAGCCTCTATTGTGGATAAGGCAACCATGTTTTACTTCTTTGAACTCCAAGAAATTAAACAAGTTCCAAGGAAATGTACCATACCTAAGGTGTTCTTTCTATTGACTAAGTCGCCTGCATAATCAGCATCAGTAAATCCCTTCAACTCAAATGTGTCACTTCGAGGATAGAACAAGGTTAAATCATCAGTTCCTTTCAGGTATCTCAATATCCTCTTGACAGCAACCAAGTGAATTTTCTTTGGATTTGCTTGGATCCTGGCACATACACCAACACTAAAAGCAATATCTGGTCTACTAGCAGTTAAATAAAACAAGGAGTCAATCATTCCTCTATATTGAGTTTGATTCACACTTTTCCCATTAGGATCTTCATCTAGTTTGGTGTTACTTCCCATAGGAGTGTGATTAATCTTTGTAGATTCCATCCTATACTTCTTGAGAAGTTCCTTAATATATTTTTGTTGATGAAGGGAGATTCCTTTCTTAGTTTGCTTGGTTTGCAAACCAAGGAAGAAAATTAGTTCCCCCATCATACTCATCTCGAATTCCCTTCTCATAAGATTAGCAAATTCCTCGCACAAGGATTCATTAGTAGCACCAAATATAATGTCATCCACATAAATTTGAACACGAAAAAGATTAGATCCTATTTATTTCAAAAACAATGTTCTATCAACTTTTCCTCTTTTAAAATCATTTTTCTAAAGAAACTTGGACAACCTTTTATACTATGCTCTAGGAGCTTGCTTTAACCCATAAAGAGTTTTGTCAAGCTTATAGATATGATTAGGAAATTCAAAATTTTCAAATCCATGAGGTTGTTCCACATAAACAGTATCATTCAAATAACTATTAAGAAAGTGCATTTAATATCCATTTGATATAGTTGAAAACCCATTAAAGAAGCAAAAGCAATTAGTGTTCTTATAGCTTCTTACCTAGCAACTGGAGCAAAATATTCTTCAAAATCAATACCTTCTTGTTGATTATAACCTTTAACTAATAACTTGGCCTTGTTCCTGACAATAATGTCATGCTCATGCAGCTTGTTCCTGAAAACCCATTTCAATCCTATCACCTTCTTGTATTCCGGTTTGGGTTCAAGATGCCATACCTTGTTCCTCTCGAATTGGTTGAGCTCATCTTGCATTGCTAATATCCAATCAGCATCCTTAAGTGCTTCAAAGTGATTTCGAGGCTCGACAATAAATAGGAATGCATGGTAAGCACAGAAGCTCCTCATCTATGATCTGGTCTAAGTTCATTGTCGAATATTACTTGTAATCAAATATGTTGGATGCGACTTTTGATATCTCTATAATTTTGGTTGAAAGTCTCTTACAAGAACAAACTCTGATTCATCTTCATTTGGAACTTGAACTTCTCTGCTGAAGTTGGTCATTTTGCTCTTCTTTAAGAGGTAGATTTTCTTGAACACTGTTGGATGGTTGCTCTTCTTCTTCTGGATCTGGTCTTACTAGTCCAATATTATAATCTTCTTGTTCTTGTACATCATCATTTACAATTTCTACAAAATTATCAGCTTCATCAAAAATAATATGTACACATCGACACACATTGTTTTCTTATTGTAGCTTTATTATCTAAACCATAGCCAAAGAACACAACTTCATCACTTCTTTCATCAAACTTCCCTAAGTTCTTTTTGCCATTGTTATGAATAAAGCACTAACAACCAAATGCTCTAAAATAAGAAATATTTTGTTTTCTTCCTTAAAGCAATTCATAGGGAGTTTTATCATGTTCTAATCATGATACGCTTTATGATGTAGCACGCCGTGTTGACAGCTTCGGCCTAGAAGTTCCTTAGTAGTTTGCTTGCAATAAGCATTGTTCTTGTCATGTCCTCAAGTGTCCTGTTTTTCCTCTCCACAACACCATTTTATTGTGGTGTTCGAGGAGCCGAAAAATTATGATCCATTCCATATTCCTTGCAAAACTCATCAAACTTGGAATTTCGAATTCCTTTTCATGGTCAGATCTCAAGTGAACAAGTTGATAACCACATACCTTTTTTATTTTAGCAAAACTCACAAATTCATCAGATGTTTCATTTTTGCTATGAAAGAACATAACCCACGTAAATCTAGAGTAATCATCAACTATGACAAAGACGTATAACTTACCTTTCTACTTTGGACTCTCATGGGGCCACACAAATCCATATGGATGAGATCCAATGGCTTTGTGGTGCTCACATACTTTTTGCTCTTAAGCGAATATCTTTCATGCTTACCCTTTGCACATGCATTACATACTTTATCACGCTGGAACTTGATTGAAGACAAATCTACTACAAGTTTCTTAGACCTGAGTTTGTTAGCAAAGAGAAGCTAGCATGACCAAAATGTTTATGCCGAAGTAAAGAATCATCTTTAATAACACTGAGACAAGTAAGGTTATTCCTATGAACTGCATTGAGATCCACAATGTATGTGTTCCCTTTGCGTTTCCCTTCAAGAATAACCATACGTGTGTTATTGTTAATGATATGACAATGCTCATTGCTAAAACATACAGAGTTTCTCTTATCAAAGAATTGGGAAATACTAAACAAGTTATGCTTCAATCCATCAATAAGAAAAACATTATCAATTGAGTGGGAACTTGACTTGCCGACCTTACCAGTGGTAATGAGAACCTTTCTTATGATCACCGAAATTCACATATCTCCATGAGTAGGCCGTTAGTAAGAGAAATATTGATTTATCTCCTGTTATGTGCTTGGAACAACCACTGTCGAGGTACTATGTGTTGTTCCCCTTACTAACCCCTACAAATGCAACTACTTGTTAGCTGCTGGAGCCCAGGTTTCCTTGGGTTCCTCTGTAGACACATTAGCACTAGCTTTTACTACCCTAACTTGCTTAACATGCCTTTCATGTTTTTACAAAGTTGTTCTTCTTAGAATAGCACCCATTTAAGTGTTATGTGTTCCCACAGAAGGAGCAAACTTTGCTACTTGGAAGATCCACATATGTTTTCTGTTTGCCACCTTTCTTTTTATAGTTAAAACCTAAACCTTCAGTTCGTTTTGTTTGGGAATCTAGAATCCATTTGGAAACTTCACGTTGTTTAATACTTTAACCCTTTCTAGCTTGACTAAGTTCCAATGACAATTTTTCATTTTCAGTCTTAAGTTTCTCTATGTCATATTTAACTTTATCATACTCTGATAAGTTAACAAAAGCTTTTTTGGAACCACTAGAATTGATATCAAGATTGATCGATCAACTTATAACGGGTAAGTTCCACATTGATTTGGTTGATCTCACTTTTTAAATTTTCAATAGTTTCTTTCAAAGACATGTTTTTATCAAAATGCTCAAAGAAATGATTTTGAACATCAGTTCTTATAGTGTTCGATCAATCAACGTGTTCCTTACATATTTTGAGATCTCTTTTACACTCAAATTTCTTGTTACTCAAATATGTCCATTTATCATGTATTTCTACAACTAGGTCAATCAAATTCTGTTTAGAAATAAAGTTTAGATTTCTTGGAATTATAAGTACCTCACTATCGAGTTCCTTGAGGAACTTGTCCTGATCAGTCTTCGCCATCAAACATGGGTTGGCAACTTCCTCCTCAGGTTGTTCCTCATCACCTTCAGAATCACTATCACCCCAAGCTGCGATCATAGGCTTCTTCACATCATTCTTGGAGTATGAAGCTTTGTTATACTTCTCCATGTTATGATCCTTGCCTTTGACTTTGACTTTGCCTTTCTCAATATCCCATTGAGTACATTCTTTTATAAAGTGCTCCATGGAACCGTACTTGTGACAACCATAGTCCTTTTTGGAACTTGAGAATTTTTTGTTCAAGTTCCTTCGAGAACTCCGATTCCCGTTGAATGCCTTCTTGAACTTCCTTACTAGCATAGTTGCTTCCTTGTCATCTACTTCACATTCATCATCCTCGTCAGCCTTAAGTGCCATGCCATGATTCTTGGAACTATCACCATTAATAGTTCCTAGATGTAACTCATAGGTTAACAAGGAACCAGCTAGTTGTTCTATGTTGAACTTAGTGAAGTCCTTGGTCTCTATTAGGGCAGTCACCTCGAATCTCCACCTCTCATCTTGTGGTAGACTCCTTAGAACTTATTCTAACTGTTCATCAGTAGTGATATCATTTCCAAGAGAAACAAGCTCATTTATAATATTAGTGAAACAAGTAAGCATTTCTTGGATTGTTTCTCTAGGCATCATCTCAATACGTTCATACTCTCCCGACCAACAGTTCTCTCTAACTGTTGAAGCTCTTCTCTCTCTACTCTCTTCTCTTTACTCTCACCCACTGTTTGAACTCACTCAAGTTCACTCCCCTTGTACTATGAAAATTACATCTCTTTTGAAATACTCTAGTACATAGGAACTTAGAGTAAGTGAACAGGAACATAACTGGAATTCTGACAAACTCTTATGTTTTCACTCTCAACTGTTGTTACAAATTATGACAAGTGATTAGCTATTTATACTAAGTGATGAACTCAACTAAACAGCTCTTAAACCCATGATGTCCACAGAACCAACTAACGTCCACTTTTCCCACTGATAGGAATTTGCACGTTCTTAGATGCTTATAGCCAAAGACTCCTACATTTTAGCCACCACTAACAGAATTAGAACACATGCCTTATTATTTATACATACTTTATACCTTAAAACACTCAAATTAATCCGGTTTTAAACCTAGATATTAATATAACTAAAAACCTAACTATTTCCCTAGAATTATGACATGAACATTTTAGACACTTAGTAGACTTCATTAATTCAGTTAATTACTAATTATGGCTCATATTTAGACGCAAACTCAGTAGACCACTAGTGGAAAAAAGCCCAACTGATCCGGAAGATTTGGGCTCATCTGATACGAAATTGGACTGAGTCAATTGGGCTAGGAGAAGTTCACGAAAGTCAACTGATCCGGTTGACCACGGGATTAGTTGACTCTCAACTGATTCGGTCAAAGGGTTTAAACCGGATCAGTTGTTGTAAAAATTAATCTAGTTTTAACCACTGACCAGTTAGTTGAGGGTAATATGTAAAAATACGATTGGCACAATTCACAAGTGGATCAGTTCAATTGAGGGGGAAACTCGGTACCAAACTGTGAAAATATTACAAAAAACCAACGAATATCACAATATTATGTGCAAATATTATAAAAAATATGTAGGAGGGAAATTCAACAGTTCAGGAATTATAAAAAATGAAACAAGAAAACTAAAAAGGCAATGAAATTCAGGAATTACAAAATCATAATTCAACAAATCGAAATTCAACAAAAATAACAAAAAAATTACAACATTATGGGTGGAGCAGGTAAAAATTAGGGGTGGAGCAAGTAAAAAAATGAAAAATTACAGCAAAAATAAATTACAAAAAATGATAAATTACAACATAAATTACTAGAAATGATTAATTAAGAAAGAAATTAAAGATAAAAAATTACACACACAAAAACCAATTATTACAAACCCTAGATCTGGACTCAAGTTGCGACGATGCTTCTTTCAAGTTTTGACCTTTAGTTGCATTGGGAGAGAGAAAGTGGTGCTTACCGCCACCTTGATTGCGTTTAGGAGCGAGAAAAGCGGTGATTTTTCGCCACTATTTTTGCGTAGAGGAGAGAGAAAAGTGGTTTGTGGTTGTTAGTGTTTTAGGGTTTTGGAAGGTGGTGGTGGTGCATCGAGAAGACGACAGAGTGGTTCGTGGTTGTTGGTGTTTTCAGGTTTGTGGGTGTTGGTGCGTTGAGAGGACGACAGAGGAGTAGGGTGAACGTAGATCTGGTGGTGGTAACCTGTTGTGCATTGAGGCGAGAGGAGTGATGGCTGAGGAGGGGTATGAGGAGAGGTAGAGGAGTGAGGGCTGATAAGAGGAGAGGAAAATCCCTAAGTGAGGAGTAGAGATGGAAGGACGCGTGAGTTAGGGGCTAATTTATAAAAGCCCAACCCACTAACTGATCCAGGTTTCCAACTGTAGACACCAAATTTTGAGCCCCTTTTTCGGGTAAATAATGATTTTGAAAAGGAATAAAAATAACGAAAACCGTAATGCATCGTGGAGCGCGCGCTCCATCAAATGCGTTTCGCCCCGGAGCGCGAGTTTCATTTTGTCGTATGGTTTTCCATTTTTGCGCATTGGTCGTGCGGTTTCGGCTTAGAAACATAATTTCCGTGAGTCGTAGTCAATAACTACAACCACCGTTTTAATAAAACGATTCGTAGTATAATCATGCTCGTCTTTATTAATTTGACGAGTTTTCGTTAATTGTCTTAAGTGAGTCTTTCAAAAAACGAAAAAACATGAGTCGCAATTAGGCGTCGGGATTATAATCGTATCCCAAAACCGGTAGTAATTAGTTTTCTTGATGGTCAAGTCATTGTCCATTGGATAAAGAATAAGAATATATTCTTTATCCATTAATCACATCCTTTATCCATTAGTTAGAGAATAAGAATCATGAAAAGATGTGAGAATAAGAATCAAATCCCATGTGTAAGAGGGGGGGAATCCGGATTTTTTCCGGATGAATCGAGTGTGCGCCAAGCACATAATCATGCGCTAGACGGATGATTGTGCGCCTAGCGCACAAGCATTCTCTGCGCCACACGCAGAGTCTTGCGCCTAGCGGACGGCACTGTGCCTAGCGCAGGCTCCTGCGTTTGGTGCAGCGTCCTAATCAGTTTTGTTTGCACGTTGTTCGATGCATTTTTTTACGTATTAGGATGTTTAGGGAAGAATATTTTCTGAAAATCTGATTTTGCTTCATTTATGAGAAAATCCAAAAAAGAATAAGAATATTTTTGTTTCCAAAGATATTTGATGATGTCATTAGGGTGAAGTCATTAGAGTGATGTCATTAGGGTAATTAAGGAAGAAAAATCAGATTTTTTTAAGTGAAAAATCTGATTTTCTACCTCTTTGAAACCCTAGTTCACCTCCCTCATTTTTCTATAAATACCTTTTTTTTCCACTTCAAAACCAAGTTGAAAGGA
This sequence comes from Beta corolliflora, assembly GCA_947648045.1. Taxonomy (NCBI): domain Eukaryota; kingdom Viridiplantae; phylum Streptophyta; class Magnoliopsida; order Caryophyllales; family Amaranthaceae; genus Beta; species Beta corolliflora. The sequence continues at coordinate 343,759 of CANSZD010000774.1, forward strand.
ATTCAACTTAATTTCACTTCTTCTCTCATCTTCTCTACTCCTTTTCTCTAAAAAAAATCACACTTAAGAAAATAAAGTGAAAGTTAGTAAGATAATTAGTAAAAAAAAGAAGTTCATCAAACGATGGAAAAAACACAAAAAAGGGGTTTAAGTTGGTAATTAAGAGGATTTAGAAACTCACTTAAAAATTAAGAAAATCACAAAAAAGGTAGAAAAATTTACAAAAAGGAAGTGCATCATTGAGCTAGCAAGGTAAAGTTGAAACTCTTGTTATTTTGATTATCTTCTCAATCATCTACTAGCTTTCTCCTTGTTTCTTCTTATCATTTTTTTAATCTTTGTAGTGATTTGGGTATGTGGAAGTCCTAATAGGTTCCCAACCTTAAATCACCCCACCTAGAATAGTCACCTCTAATGGGGTGACTCTTAGGAAACAATGTGATTATGTGATTTTTCCTTAATCAAGTTGCTATTCATCACTAAAAATGTTTTCATAAAAAATTCAAGACAAGTTGTGCATAAACATCTCCATAAAAAAAAAGAAAATGTGATGCTGTAATTAAAATCAGCTTTAATTTCGTACTACATTTTGTTTTTCGTCTGTATTATCAGAATAGTTTGTAGGATTAAATATTTTTCCTATGAAGTGCAAGATGTTTTCAGCAACTGGGCTTTGGAATTTCTAAAAAACGAATTTCGTGTAAATAATCAAAAATCATACAACTTTGTTGTGCAAAACTGATTTTGTCCAGTACCACATAAGTTTGTCTTGTTAATAAAGTTTAAAATAAAGTCATTTGGGTAAAACTAAAAACATCAAGTTTGAAGAAAACATCAGTAGCTTTTCAAAAATATAAAAATCATATTCATATGAATTTTATACAATTTTACATCATTTTTACAAAACCATTTATGTAAATCACTAATTTCCATAGAACTGATTTTTCTTTTAGTTAAGAAAATAAATAAAAAAAGGTCTTAAAAGTGTCCAATTCAAGTGAAAATTTTTAGTCTAGTTCTTCAAAATGTCTAGAATGTTCATACAAAATAAGTTCAATAAGTTGGATTTCATAGAACAACTTCAATAAAGGTTCTGTTTTGACCATTTTGAGTATAAAATTTACCATAATTTGAGTGGTCACTAAAAGCTTATGAAATTTTGACAAAACATAAATAACTCACTGACCTATCCGTAGATGTATCAGATTCTCAATTTAATGCTTTATACATAAAATTATAATTTTTGTAAGTCAGTGCAAGAACAAAAGTGCAATCTGGAAAATAAAATAAAGTGATTAACTCAAGTTTCATAAAAAAAAATTGTTTTCTTTTCACACGAAAATTTTAATTAAAAATCATGAAATTTTTAAATTTCTCTTAAAATGGCTCATTTTATCATGTAAATAAAAATCAATAAAATTTCTAACAATGATTGGTACGCAGTGCAACTTCAGTGCTCAAATCTACCATGTACAAATGATATATCGGTCCTAAATAAAAATGGTTGATGTGTATATGTGAAAATTATGTGATTTTCCTTCTTTTTAATAGCCATGATTACTTTAAAATGGAAAATAACGCATTTAGTAAGAGCCCGTTCTTTAGAACGGAAGAGGAAACGAGTTCCAGACGTTAGCACCTCTTAACCTAAACCGCGAACCCTATCTCAGGGTATGAAATACCAATTTTTAAAAAGCCTTATCCATATGAAGTCATCATCGTTTTAAATGATATTTTTTGAAATTGATTTTAAAATGATTTATTAAATAAATTTGTCCCTATTCAGATATTAATAGGGTGGCGACTTCAAAGTTTTCTAATACTCATAGTCCAATGAGAGACTTTCGTGGAATTCAGACCGTTAATTAAGACAGTCAAAAATCGGATACCACAGGCTGGCGACTTCACTGGGGACTCATACTTCCACTTGAAGTATATGAGGTTTAAACCTGAACAATGCGTTATTTTCCATATGTATATATAATAAAAAGTTAATCATGGCTATTCACAATTTAATTTTTGTAAATAGCATGCTTATGTGAAAATTATGTGTGCTTGGTAGTTTATCGATCCATACACGTGCACTTTTTTTCACCATTTTCTTATTAGGTTTGATACCTCTGTCTATTGGCAAGGGTCAGAATTTAAGAATGACAAATTAATGAATTAAGGGCGTAAAACCTGCATCCGCGAGCTATTGCGATCGGCTCTATCGGGGGCGTCCACCCTCGATGGACACAATGGAAGTGACTCGAGGCCACTTTAACATAATCTCTCCCTAAATAAATCACCTTTTAGTTGACTTTTAGGACACAAGGATCAATGCACAAATATCCTTTATTTATTTCAGTTATTGAATAATGTGAAAAAATTTCTCAGTCCGTTTTCAGTCGGTCAATATTTCAGTAATCATTAACTGTAGCTGAATTGCTGCCGAAATGGTTATTGAAATATTAAGAGTATTCTTGTGTCATGTAAAATAAAAGTGTGTGCTCATCCATTTTCAAAAAAAAAAAACTCACATTTACTTCAAAATTATTTTCATTCAAATTGGTTTTTTCAAAAACAAAATTGATTTCTAAAAAAAAATCTTCTAATCCCAAAATAAAACAAAAAAATTTGAAAAAATAAAAAATGAAAAGAGTCGTAATCACGAGTTCAAAACGTGTCATGTTTAGGAATTAGACCATTTTGAGTATAAAATTCACCATAATTTGAGTGGTCACTAAAAGCTTATGAAATTTTTGCACAACATAAAGAACTCACTGACCTATCCGCAGATGTTTAAAATTCTCAATTTAATACTTTATACAGAAAGTTATGATTTTCGTAAGTCAATGCTAGAACAAAAGTGCAATCTGGAAAATGAAATAAAGTGATTAACTCAAGTTTCATAAAAAAAAATTGTTTTCTTTTCACATGAAAATATTAATTAAAAATCATGAAATTTTTAAGTTTCTCTTAAAATGGCTCATTTTAACATGTAAATAAAAATCAATAAAAATTGTCATAAAAAATCAAAATCAAAGAAGTTAATTAATCTTTATCTTTCACAAATAAACATGAATTCCAAAGCCCATTCAAGGAGGTGAAGATCAAGGAGCATCATGGTGAAGATCAAGATTGAAGATTTGTATGGATCATAGATTTTGTACATATTGTTGTAATAATAGTTTCTTTGTAAATAATTATTGCATCACTCAATTAGTAGAAAAAAACATGGAGATGTTTATGCATAATTTTCATAAATAATTCTACAACTATTTTTTTAATAAAAAGAGCAACCAATGTTACAAATTTTGCATGTTGGGCCAATATATCATAGTATATGAATTAAATGACCCAATCTCAATTCAGATGAAAAATTGCAAATCTAACTAAGTTAAATTGTATGATGATCCATCTTACATTTTAGAAATGTGTTCTCCCTATTCAAATGAATTAATCATATAATTTGACATAATTAGATTGGTAATTATGATCTCCAAATTGATTTTAGGCCATTTCACGTGTCTCGCTTTAAATGGCCAACTTCCAATTAGCCAAACACAATCTCCCAAAGTTCGGTCTCAAATTGATCATCTCTCTCTAAATGATTTAACAATCTTCAATTGAGATTATTTCTCAAAGGCCTTCAATTAGGAAGCAAACTTCTTCTTCTAAGATCTCTTAAAAATCATAAGCGTGATCACTAATTAAGGTGGTTATTTCAATCCTTGATTAATAGTTGATTAGGGCGATTGACTCAATTTTTCATTTAATCACTAATTAGGGTGATTATCTTCAATCCCCGACTTATCTCTAATTAAAGCGGTTAACTCAAACTCTTCATTTGATCACTAATTAGAGTGATTATCTTAAACCTTGGTTAATCACGAATTAAGGTGATTAATTTAACCCTTTTTATTTAATCACTAATTAGAGTGATTATCTTAAACCTTAATAATCGTTAATTAAGACGATTATTCTTCTTATTTATTCACTAATTATAATGATTATCTTAAACCTTAATAGTCGTTAATTAGGACGATTATTCTTCTTATTTAATCACTAATTAGAGTGATTATCTTAATCCTTAATAATCGTTGATTAGGACGATTATTTCTCTCATTTAATCACTAATTAGAGTGATTATCTAAACCTTGAATAATTACCAATTAGGGTGATTACTTCCTAACCTTCATTGTTAATCACTAATCAAGGTGATTATCTTCCCTCTTAAAGTTTAGTCACTAATTAAGGTGATTATCTTAACCTCATTTCAATCACTAATTGGAGTGATTACCTTAATCCTAATAGATTTGTTTAATTCTAAAGGTGAGTTATTCATAATCTATTTCCTTTTCTTCCCCAATGGAATTGGCCATTTAGGGTGAGACACCAGATCGAACTACGATGATTTTGATCCATGAGTGGATTCCAATCCCGTAATGATTGGTATGTAGTGCAACTTCAGTGCTCAAACCTACCATGTACAAATAATATATTGGTCCTAAATAAAAATGGTTGATGTGTATATGTGCAAATTATGTGATTTTCTTTATTTTTAATAGCCATGATTACTTTAAAATGGAAAATAACGCATTTAGTAAGAGCCCGTTCTTTAGAACGAAAGAGGAGACGAGTTCCAGACGTTCGCACACCGCGAACCCTATCTCAGGGTATGAAAGACCAATTTTTAAAAAGCCTTATCCATATGAAGTCATCATCGTTTTAAATGATATTTTCTTGAAATTGATTTTAAAATGATTAATGAAATAAATCTATCCCTATTCAGATATTAATAGGGTGGCGACTTCAAAGTTTTCTAAAACTCATAGTCCAATGAGAGACTTTCGTGGATTCAGAACGTTAATTATGACAGTAAAAAATCGGATACCACAGGCTGGCGACTTCACTGGGAACTCATACTTCCACTTGAAGTATATGAGGTTCAAACCTTAACAATGCGTTATTTTTCATATGTATATATAATAAAAAGTTAATCATGGCTATTCACAATTTAATTTTTGTATATAGCATGCTTATGTGAAAATTACGTGTGCTTGGTAGTTTATCGATCCATACACGTGCACTTTTTTTCACCATTTTCTTATTAGGTCTGATACCTCTGTCTATTGGCAAGGGTCAGAATTTTAGAATGACAAATTAATGAATTAAGGGCGTAAAACCTGCATCCGCGAGCTATTGCGACCGGCTCTGTCAGGAGCGTCCACCCTCGATGGACACAATGGAAGTGACTCGAGGCCACTTTAACATAATCTCTCCCTAAATGAATCACCTTTTAGTTGACTTTTAGGACACAAGGATCAATGCACAAATATCCTTTATTCATTTCTGTTATTGAATAATGTGAAAAAAATTCCAAAATTTCTCAGTCCGTTTTCAGTCGGTCAATATTTCAGTAATCATTAACTGTAGCTGAATTGCTGCCGAAATAGTTATTGAAATATTAAGAGTATTCTTGTGTCATGTAAAAAAAAAAGTGTGTGCTCATCCATTTTCAAAAAAAAAAAAAAAAACTCACATTTACTTCAAAATTCTTTTCATTCAAATTGGTTTTTCCAAAAACAAAATTGATTTCTAAAAGAATCTTGTTTTGAAGATATAATTTCAAAATAAAACAAAAAAAATTGAAAAAATGAAAAATAAAAAGAGTCGTAATCACGAGTTCAAAACGTGTCATGTTTAGCAATTAGAACATATAGTCTAAAACACGAGAAGCCTAGTCTATAAAAAAAAATTGTGTCAAAAGGGATAATTGTTCTAAAAAAAGGAAAAGATAAAGAAAAATTATGTCAAAAGGGATAATTGTTTTCGAAAAAAAAGGATTCTTCCATTTCCTGCTTAAAAAAACATATAAAGAAAAATTCATCAGTCATTGACTGACATTGTTAGTGTGTACATTTCAGGTACTTCACATCAAAAAAAAAAGGGAAAACAAAAACTTGCATCATTTCACAATGTCTTATTCCGGAATGCAAATCCAGACCAAAGCTTCAGCAAAGGGCAAAGGCCGTTGGAGGTCTATTAATCAAATTTATGCAGAAGAATCTCTAGGAACCACAGGGTCTTCTAGAAGCGAAGCATCACTGTTACACTTTGCCACCGCCAGGGGTTAACATGGGATTATACTGCAACTTTTGCCATCAGTATGGATACAAAACAGACCGGTGTGTTGACCTTCGGCATGCCAACCACCAGCTAATAGAAAATGGAAAAATTCTCATTCCTCCATCATGGATGCCTCCAGTTGTGTCCTTTACTAAGGCTGATCTTCCCAAGGAACTGGATCCTCATCAAGCTTTATACATCACTTTGAAATGCAATGGGCGAGAATTGACCAATGTACTAATAGATGATGGATCGGCACTTAATGTTTGGCCCAAAGGAACACTTTATGAGTTGGGATATAACAGCACGTTATTAAGCCCTACTAACACAGTATGGGGAGCCTACAACAACTCTTTAGAGAAGGCTATAGGGACGATTAATCTTCAACTGAGGTAAAAAGACTGGATTTGTGATACGGATTTCACGATCGTCGAAGCTTTAACCTCATTCTCTTTGTTGTTGGGGCGACCATGGTTTCATGCGAACAAAGATGTTGCCTCTCCTGCACACCGAAAACTTAAATGCCCAACGACCTCGGGAACGATAACCATCAATGGGAATCCGACACGACCAAGAAGTATTACCCCCGCACCGCCAACTGTAGAAGATGAAACATGTCCTCAGGATGGTTCCCTCAACCCTTGCATGCTAGGGAGCAATGTTCCTTTAGTACCTCAAGGATCCAATTCAGAAGCTATTTACACTATCCCAATGACAATTGATCAACTCATCGCCTACGCCGACATTTGATGTGCCCAGAATATGCCAGTAGGACCTCTCAACACGGATCAGGCCGAAACCAATACCATGGCCATAACTTTCTCTGATAAAGATCTGCCTGATAACCCCACTCATAACAGCGCCTTGTACATCGTTGTCGATCACAATGCCAAACATATAAAAGGGGTAATGGTTGATAATGGAGCTTCCACCAATATATGTCTTCTCAATACCCTTAATCGGCTAGGGTGTCCTCCTCCACAAGGAGAAGCCTCCATAGGAACCATAGTTGCATATGATGGTTCAACACAAGAAATCATAGGATCAACAACCATGATCTTACGCATTGGGGCAGTCATACGAGAGGTCAATTTCATGATCGTTAATTGCGAAGCTCCTTTCACTCTGTTGTTAGGACGACCCTGGCTCCACAAGAACCAAGCTATCATCTCAACATTGCACCAAAAGATGAAGATGATAACTCCACATGGGGTAATCATAGTCCCAGGAGATATAGCAATGGGGGGTGGCAATGCAAAAATCCCGCACACCTCATATATATCATTTAAATCATGAGGATAACGACAATGGTCACACAGAGACACCACCCCTCAAACTGGTAAAATACTACTTCTACTGGCCTATTCCCAAGGAGGATCTTGGTCAACCGAATTGGATACCAGACATGAGAAAAGTTAAGAGGGTTGAAAAGAAGTTCCATTGGCTCTTCAAAGAGTCCTGGGCAGTTCAATGTGAAGGAGAAGAGAGTCCAGCACACAAAGTAGCTGCCATTCAATCTATCATGGAACCTTATATCTTCCTTGATGAAATTGATTATGAAACAAGAGCCTCTTGCATGCTGGTGTGCAAGGCATGGGCATCATGGCTCCTCAGGCGAGAAGACAACCCTTTATATGTCAAGAAGAAAAAGGAAAGGTGGAGTAGACGTCATCAGATGGGAGAACACATGGCATGGCGCCCAGCAAACTGAAATCTGAAAAGTTTGGGAAATATCTGAATCATTTAAGTGCTTTCATATATTGTACTTTGTAGGTAGAGCTACGTGCGGCTTGATCCCCTAAAAAAAATTCCAAAGATGCATCTATCTTAGCTTTCTCTACTATGTAATGTACTAAAAGGGGTACGTAGGCAACTCATTTTCTGAGTGCAGCTGCAAAAAAAATGTAAATTTTCATTTTTTTAATATGATAGAACTACGTTGGGCCTGATTCTCCATTCAAAAAAAATTCATCACAAGAAAAAAAATTTCTTCCCCAAATCCAAATCCACTTATGGAGATACGTAGGCAACCTTCGATTGCGGCCCCTTTTGCATTTAATATTTTCTTTTATGGTTTCAGCGCTTAGAAGTAATCAATACATGCAGATCACTACAAAGAAGAACGATATCTGGGGCATTATAATTTGCCAAAATGAGGACATAGGCCTCGTTATACCTCTTTTCTCTTATTTCTGTAGTAGCAAGAAGTGGAAGGATATCACCAAATTAATTATGAAAAATGTTTGTGTATTATCCCAAAAAAATACGAGTCTAAAAGTGGAAGTTTAAAATGTAAATAAAAAGGTTCAAGTCTAAAAAAATAATAATAACAAATCAAAAAATGTAATGAAAAATCCAAAACAAATGATAAAGTCAAGGTTTCACACCTTTTAATAAATGATAACTGAAATTGGGGTTAAAAGAAAAAATAATTTTCAAAGATATCATTTCTTTCATTCCCTGCACCAAAAAAAAGAGAAAGAAAAGAAGAAACAAAGTCTGGACAAACTTCTGTGCTAACTCTTCGTCTCATTTCACAGGAACTCTACCTGGACCCGCTCAGGATCTAGGCTAATTCGCCGAAGTTCTTACCATAGTGAACATTCTCTGTCAGTAATATTGTCATCCTTGTCTACACCAGTTATATTCTCTGCTACGCGTCTCAGCAACATGTCTGAAATTCCGAACAACGAGCACCAACAGATTTCTACCCCTCCACCTGATCCAAGGACTGAGCTCCGAGGGCTGAGCTCCGAGGGCTTGTCCAGGCCATGCTTGACCGACAGGATAATATTGAAGAAACTGTGTTGGGCATAATGCGCCAAAGTGCCCAGATGCCTCCTCCTCCTCCTCCTCCTCCGGAGCCGGAAGTAGCTTCACCTTTTCACCTTGAGCCTATGAACAATGAGAGAAAAATTACCACTAAGCTCGAGGAAGAAGTAGTTAAACTCAAGGAAGTTTGAAAAGGCATGACTAAGGCTGAACCATGGATGTACATTCATGGGTTAACACTTTTCCCAAAGGCACGATTACCTCATGGTTTCAAGATGCCTAACCTAACAAAGTTTGATGGGACAGGCAGCCCCACCAATTTCCTAAAAATGTATGTAGGGGCAATGAGTCCCTGGGGAGTGGAAGAATCTTTGATGGATCAACTCTTTCAGCAATATTTAGATGGTGCCGCAGCACATCGGTTCCTCAACCTTGAAAACACAAAGAAATCCACTTGGGCTGACAGGGCTCTCAAACCAGTACAAATATAATGAAGAAATTGATGTTACTAGAAGGGATCTAGAGACTACTTCTCAAAATCTTAATGAGACATTTTCTTCATTCATCACTCAGTGGAGAAACAATGCCTCCAAAATGATGAGTAGGCCTAATGAGGAGGAACAGTTGCAAATGGTTGTGAAGAACCTTCTGCCTGTATATCAGAAGCATATGGCCTACCAATATTTCCCGACTTTCAAAGCTTTGATTGCTACGGGAACTCTAGTTGAGGATGCTGTGAAAAGGGTGATTCAGCAGCTCCTAAGACAACTAATGCGATCCATGCCATTGGCGCATCTTCTGCATTCCAGTTACGGCCACAAAGAAACTTTACCCCCCTTAAACATGACTTATTCCCAAGCTCTCTCCAAGCTAAAAAAAGGTCAATCTCATTCAACCCTTGAATCCACGTCCACCTCCTAAAAATCCTTACCCTGGTTATGACCCAAACCAAAACTGTGAGTATCACCAAAGTCCGGGGCATAACACTAAAAACTACACGGGCCCCCAAGCATCAGATTCAAAATCTTGTGGATGATGGAAAACTCTCTTTGGGATCTATTTCCAGTAAACCAAATGACTCTCAACCCAACATCACAAAAAACCCTCTTCCTAATCATAAGCCCTCATTTGCCATTAATGCCATCTCTGCTGCTTTAGATGGATGCGATCCAGTCCAGCTAATCCACAAGACAGTTCCCCAAATGTACGAAATGTCAATAGCCACAGGTCACAAGTGTCTGGTTTGTGACTATTCCACTCAAGAAAACGTCAAGATTATGCCTTATAAAGACCCCAGTTTCACTCTCAACAAGGATCCATTCTCTAAAATGTGTGGAACCTTGGATTATGATGGTGCTTTCTTTATTTTGGACTCTGATGCTGATGAAGATGCCTCTTCGGTCTTGACAATTGTGGAGAAAAACACTGGAGGTCATTTCACCACTCCAAATACCTATCGGCGGCCCCATCTGCCTAGATGATCTTAGTGATGAGGAGAACGTGGATATGTCTCATTTAACTAGAGCAGGTCGCCATTTTAAACCATCCCATTTGGAGGATGAAAATCCTTTGGAGGTATTGAGAAGGAAAGAAAAGGGCAAGGAGCCTATGATAGAGGATAGTAACAAGGAAGATGATGCTATCAAGCGCATGAAAGAAGTAAATGCTAATGTTTCCATCTGGAAATTATTAATGCATTCCCAGCCTCATAGGGCAGCTGTTCTAAAGCATCTCAATGAAGCCTCTATAAGCTCTTCCATAACACCTGACCAAATCGTGGGCCTCATTCATGGTGTAGATCGAACTCTCATGTTCACAGACAATGATCTCCCTGACAATATCAACCACAACAATTCGTTGCACATCACTATACGTTGTAATGGATGGGAGATACCCAGAGTATTGATCGACAATGGCTTCGCAATCAACGTTTGCCCTCTACGTGTGCTAACAAGACTTGGGTATTCAAAAGAAGATTTGGTACCATCCAACCAGGTGGTCATAACATATGATAATGCCAAGAGAGAAGTACTGGGTTTAATCAGCCTCCTCATTGAATGTGGTCCCGTGGCAAGGAAGGTGGAATTTATGGTCATTGACATTCAAGCATGTTTCAATCTCTTATTAGGAAGACAGTGGATGCATGAAAATAGAGCAGTAGCCTCTACTCTACATTAGAAGGTAAAGCTTCTCACTGATCAGGGTGCTGTGACTATTTCTGGTGATCCATAAATTATGACTATCTCCAACACCGGGAAATCGGTATTGTATCTGAACGAAGTAGAGGGCACTAGGTTAGATGGTTACACTATCCACTGTTTTCTAGCAGGGCCTGAAAATTCATGGATGAATGAGGTCCCAGCAGCCACGCCAGATGTAAGTGCTGAAGAAACAGAGCCAGAGTATAGTGAGAATGACGAGGAAGAAGTAGGAGTTCCAAGCATCGGCACTCATGATACGTTAGTTGAAGCATCAGAGGAATCCTGTATCGGCAATCCTCAAGACAATGATGATAATGAGTCAAAAAAGAGATCTAGGACTGACAATTTTGACCTGGACTTTATTGTAGTATGCCCTGTCCGAGAGGTTCACACTGAATCACTGATTCTCTTTCCAGGATATCAACATCAAGATCATTATCGTGAATTGCCACAGTTTAGGAAATTTGATGGGAACGGTGATCTTTTGGTCCACTTACTTGGTTTTGTGAATGCATTACACCCATGGGGCATACCAGAGGAAGATTACCCCATGCTCTTTGACAAGAGTTTGGAGGGATCAGCTCTGGACTGGTACTATTCCTTAGATTATGTGGATAGAGCTAGTTGGGAAAATGCTAGCCAAGCTTTCGTCAATTGGACTCTCGAGCATAAATAAATTGATGTCAAGAAGTTCAGGCTAGTCACTTTGCGTTAAAGCGCCTTAGAAACTTTCTCGCACTTTTGTTCAAGATGCGCTTACATCCGCGCCCAGCTTCGTGTCCCTATTACTGATCGGGAATTCATGCTTATATTGCTGCAAAACCTGAACGACTTCTATTATTGTCACATGGTTACCATCAAGTACACATGCCTCAGCCACATGGAGCAGCATGGCTTCGACATTGATACTCTGAAATTGCAAGAAAAACGACCCTGGGAAATTCTTGAAACTCCCAATGCAAATCCAAGGTTTTTTGCTAAGATGGATGAACCATTGGGTATGGTGTATGATCGTCTTCGGAGCCAAGGTATAAATCAAGCCCCAGCGTATGCCATGATCTTTACTACAAAGTTCAAAACCTGATTGATCGAGGTCTCATTAGTCCAACCCACAAAGAAGTACCCACGACAAAGGTGTCGTCACATCCTCGACTGCAATCCCAAGTCGATATCTTTTGCAAACTGGTTGAACAAGGTCAGATTCATCCACTTCCTAGACGCCCAGGGGCAAGTCCCGTAGGTTCAGATCTCCACAAGTACTGCCATATCACCAATTGCATGGTCACGGCACAAACCAATGTCATGCTCTCAGCTATCGCGTCAATCAGATCACCAACATAGCTCTTGTCTACCGCAAAGCTACTTGATCATCTCACATAAGGGGAAAAATCTTCGGTAAAAGTCCTGTAGGGGATTAGCCCATCAAAAAAAAATCTTTCAGTTTGTTAGTATCAGAGAACTACGTGCAGCTTGAATCCCCATTATCATGTACACTTGCACTGTGAGATCACTCCACCTATGTAACACCTGGGGTACGTTGGTAGCTCAATATGAGTGCAACTGCTTTATTAAATAAAAGCCTTAGTTCTTAAAAAAAAATTGAACTACGCTGAGTCTGATTCCCCATAAAATGCACCTGGAGCAACGGGGATATGTAGGCAGCCTTCGGGTTCGACTCAAATGTATTAACCATTGTATTTCAGGCAATGAGATCAGAACTCAAGATGCCAGTCATCACATGAGCAATTTCAGAATGCTGAATTGACACATCAATGGGGATACAGGCCCTAATCTCTATATTTTATGTCTTTGTTCAATATTAAAGTAGGGATGGAAGAATGAAAAAAAAACATTTGTTTTCAAATCCAATGACAGTAAAATCATTCAAGAGAGTCAAAATAATAAAAAAAAACAAAATTGTAAAGGTGGACCATTCCAGTCAAAATATGGCGAAATCATTTTCGAAAATTTTCTTTATTCTGCAATATGTAGCTTTCTTCTCTTTTCTTTTAATTCTTTTTTCTCTACCTTTAGGTCCAAAAAGAAGAAATTTGTACATTCTCTAAGGATGACCAATTACCATCAGAAAACAAACACCTCAGCCATATCCACAAATGCGGTCAAAGAGCCTGTAAGGTTTGTCGTGCAACCTCTGTTCAAAGGATTTCAAATCATGATGAAGATGGGTTACACTTAAGGAACCGGATTAGGGCGTGATGGTAGGGGAATAAAGCAACTAATCCCCATAGTAGACAAGCAAAACCGACATGGGTTAGGATATGATCCGGGCAGCACTTCTCACAACATCAAAAAACCTTCTTTCACCCTCAACAGTCAGTTCATCCTGCAAGGAGATACTGAGTTGTACTATGAATTTCCAGAACCTTGGCTTAGTAGGAAGGAACATAAGATTTTACCGGGATTGGAGATATTCTTCAATGAGGCTAGAAATCTAGACTTAATCAAAAGTTGGTTTGTCCAAAAACAAAAAATGAAAAAAGAAAATGACTGGGTGGATAATCTGGACCATGGAGTCCTTAAGAAACTTTTCACTTCTGAGTACTCTGAGGAAGAGGATTTTGACCCGGTGTCTGTGATGATACCTTTTGGCGAAAGCATTGAACATAAGTGGAGTATTGAGTGTCAGGCAAAAGACGGGCCTATAAAATTTAAAATATTTTTAGGAAACCATCCTCCACATCCATCTCATGAAAATACCTTTTCACCCCTTTCAGATGGATATCATACTGATAGCTCATCTTCCAGCCAATCTACCTTGCATACCCAGTCAGAAGACTCTGATAGTGAGGAAATTGAATGTGAACCTTTATCTAAGTACATTTGCATGCAAGATGTTATTTCTAACAGTGAATTTAATAATGATGAATCACTTGATACAACTGAAACATATATAAACCCAATGAAAGAGTCCATTGTAATTAATATTGGTACAGAAAATGCTGTAAAAGAAGTCAAAATAGGTTCATCCCTCTCCCTTACTGAACAGTCTGTGTTTATTGCATTGTTAAAAGAGTATGTAGATGTGTTTGCATGGTCTTATGCTAATATGCCTGCCTTAATAGAGAAATTGCGGAACATCGCATTCCGTTACATCCTGAGAGCAAGCCTAAGCACCAAAAGCTCCGCCGAATGAAACCAGAGATTAGTCTGAAAGTGAAAGAAGAAATCCAGAAACAGCTTGATGCCAAATTCATCCAAGCTGTAAAGCATCCGAGTTGGCTCGCCAATATAGTGGTCGTACCTAAAAAGGATGGGAGAGTTCGGGTATGCATTGATTTTCGAGATTTGAATGCTGCATCACCAAAATATTGCTTTCCTCTACCCCACATTGATGTTCTCGTGGATAGTACGGCCGGTCATGCAATGTTTTCCTTCATGGATGGATTCTCAGGGTATAATCAAATACTCATGGCTCAAGAAGATATGACAAAGACATCTTTCATCACTCCGTGGGGCACTTTCTGTTACCGAGTTATGCCTTTTGGTCTCAAGAATGCCGGAGCCACATATCAAAGGGTTGCAACCACTATCCTTCATGACCTCATCCACGACATTGTGGAGGTCTATGTAGATGACATGATTGTGAAAAGTGAAGATCGTGAGGGGCATATTCCTGCACTAAGGTCCTTCTTTGAAAGAATCAGGAAGTACAATCTAAGGATAAACCCTCAAAAGTGTGTGTTTGGCGTCAGTTCAGGGAAGTTGTTGGGATTCATTGTCAGTCAAGACGACATCAAAGTGGACTCTGAAAAGGTAAAAGCTATTCAAAGGCTACCTCCTCCAAAAACAGAAAAAGAAGTAAGAGGATTTCTCGGCATAATTCAATATATCAGCAGGTTCATCTCACAACTCACAATGAGGTGTGAACCCATATTTAAGCTGCTTAGAAAAGGGGCATCCAATGATTGGAACGAAGAATGTCAGGAAGCTTTTGATTCCATGAAAGAGTATCTTTCAAGTCCACCTGTTCTAATGCCGCCTAGACCAGGGGAACCTCTGATTTTGTACCTAACTATTACAGAAATGGCTATGGGAGCTCTCTTAGCCCAATATCAAGAAGAAACAAAAAAGGAAGTGGCCATATACTATCTCAGCAAGAAATTCCTGGAGTATGAGACAAGATATACCCCACTGGAAAAAGCATGTATCTCTTTGGTCTATGCCACGAAGAAGTTGAGGCATCACCTTCAAGCTCATACCACCTATCGGATCTCAAGACTTGACCCAATCAAGTATTTGTTCGAAAAACCCATTCTTAGTGAAAGATTGGCGAGATGGCATGCTATGCTTTCTGAGTTTGATATTCAATGTGTCAGCTAGAAATCTGTTAAAGGAAGAGCCATATCTGAAGCCCAAGCAGAAGGACCAGTGTCAGGATATGAA
Organism: Beta corolliflora; assembly: GCA_947648045.1. NCBI lineage: Eukaryota > Viridiplantae > Streptophyta > Magnoliopsida > Caryophyllales > Amaranthaceae > Beta > Beta corolliflora. Next base: position 359,250 of record CANSZD010000774.1, read on the forward strand.
TATGATGATGCATTCCCTGATGAGTATTTATTATTCATTGACAATCCACAATGATGCATGTATTTTGATGGAGCTTCTAATAGAAGAGGTAATGGAGCAGGGGTTTTGTTAGTAGATCCTAATGGAGTCCATATTTCGTTTGATGTTAAGCTGGATTTCCTAACAAAAAAAATACAGCTGAGTACGAAGCCTGCATATATGGAGTAAAGGCCGCCTTGGTAGCAAGGGCAAGACATCTCACTGTATATGGAGATTTTAATCTCATCATATCTCAAACAATAGGAATTTGGAGGGTTAGAGATAAGAGACTTCACCTCTACACAGAGTACCTTCAAAAATTGATCCCTTATTTTGATGATATCAGCTTCAAACATCTTCCTCGAAAACAAAATAGTTTCACTGATGCTTTAGCCAATCTCACTGTTAATTTAACATGGGAAAATGGTACAAAGATCCAGTCAGTTTTAATTGAAGAAAGGAAGGGACCTACAGTGACGGTAGCACAAATTGTCTCCACACTGGCTTAACAAGATGATGATGATGTATGGTATAAGGATATCAAGAATTTTCTGGGAACAATGCAATATCCAGAGGGAAGTGACAAGAAGGACCGCATAACCACCAGAAGGCTAGCTGCTCATTTTCTCATACTAAAAGGCAGACTATATCACAAAGGGTTTGATGGTACCTTGCAACCCTGCGTGAATTACAGCGAAAAGCAAGCCATCATGGAAGAAGTTCATGGAGGAAAATGTGGACCCCATAAGAACGGAAGAATGTTGGCTCGTAAAATTTTGCGAGCACGTTTCTATTGGAGTACTTTAGAAGGTGATTGCATCAGCTTTGTCCGGGCCGACAAGCAATGTCAGATATTTGCTAACCTCAATCATATGCCACATGTGTCACTACATAATATGACCTCTCCTTGGCCATTTTTGAGTTGGGGCATAGACATAATCGGATAAATTCATCCGAAAGCTTCAAATGGGCATCAATATATTCTTGTAGCAATTGATTACTTTTCGAAGTGGGTTGAAGCTGCATCATTTTCAAAGCTAGGGGCAAAGCAAGTCTCTAAATTTGTGATTAACAACATTATCTGTCGGTATGGCATACCTTTTGAAATCATCTCTGATAATGGATCACAATTTGAGGGTCATCTGAAGACAACTCTCACAAAATATGCAATCAAGCATCATCAGTCCTCACCTTATCGTCCCCAAACAAATGGAGCAGTGGAAGCAGCCAATAAGACAATCAAGACTATTGTCGCCAAGATGACTGAGAAGACTACGGAATGGCATGACAAACTACCATATGCCCTTTGGGGATATAGAATATCAATCAGAACTCCAACAGGAACAACCCCATATTCTTTGGTTTACGGGATGGAGCCAGTCCTGCCGGTTGAGGTGGAGATACAATCTATCAGGGTCATAGCAGAAAGTGAAATCTCGGAAGACCAATGGTACAAAACTCGTTATGATGAGCTTGCATTTGCAGATGAGCGCCGACTACAAGCATTGCATAACATTTAACTCTATCAGCGGAGAATTGCTCGTGCATTTAACAAAAGGGTTCGAGATAGAGACATTCAGGAAGGTGATATAGTCTTAAAGGAAAATAGAGCTCCGTTGCATGATCCTCGGGGAAAATTCAAGCCTAACTGGTCTGGGCCATTCCTAGTAAAGCATGTCACCACGGCTGGAGCTGTAAAGCTAATGGATTTTGATGGGAATGAATTCACCCATTTCACTAATCTTGATCAATTGAAGAAATATTACGCTTAGGCATCAAAGTAATTGTAATTATCTTAGTCAAGTAACCAAGCAGTTTGGGGTTTTGTATCCTATTTAGTTATTCTTAATAAACATGCCATGTGTTTCTAGATATTCATATAATGTATGCAAAAAAAACGAAAAAAAAAACGGAACGAAAAAAGAAGAAAAAGGAGAAAAAGAAAAATGATGAAAGGTGCTTTTGATTGTTAAGGTTTTATATGTTATGCTTTTATGTGTCATATGATTGATTAATTATGATTTGCATGTCATATTTAATGTTAAAGTGTGCACGTGTTTAGAATTGTGTTCACATTGAATTTCCCAAAAAGCATATAATTCTCACAAACGGATCTTTTTATTCATCCCAACTGGGGTACTTCATTTCAAACATAAAAAGATATAAAACCTTCATTTCCTACAAACTCAAAAAAAAAGAGAAAAAAACAATATAGAAAATAAACATGATATTTCTCTCAAACCCTTCTCCTCTTCATGATAGGCCCGTCTGAATCCTTGTCTTGACCAATATCCGCCAGAAGCCATTAAAGGTAATCTTCATCAATCAGTGGAAAGTGAGGTTCAGGTAACGATGATATAATTTTAGCTCCCTGCCATATAGTAGGCATTCTCCGAATACCACTCATATTAGCCTCATAAGTGGTACAAGGTGGAAAAACCTGGAGGGCAGGAATGTGATGTTGCCTCCAACCAATTTGCCTTAAACACCTACATGGAAGGTAGAAAGTGAACTAGCAAAACCCCGGTAGTTGTACACCTCTACGACCAGAATTGCAATATACAATTGCACTAATGCCAAGGTGGCTTGTGACCCACTTTATGTCTTGCTGCAGAAAAAAATCCTCCCACCCACTATTTTTGCTAAGCTGATAGAAGAAAGGAAGAAGACCTCTCTCCCGGACATGATTAGTTTTGTAAGTAAGACTCTTGTGGGGTTTCATGAGAGAAAATTTTTCCAATAACCATAAACGAAGGGCTAATGGACATCCCTTCACGAAACTTTGGGGTTTTCTTTTGAGCTCATCTAAGACAAGAAACATTTCCCCCAAAATAAGTGGTCCAAGACGACCCCCACTAACAATTTGAGGAATAAGTAAAAGACACCGAACATAGCATGTGCTTAAAGACCATTTAGTGAGGGTACTTCCCAAAATCATAAGAATGCAAGCATTTTCTCTAGCAATCCTATAGTTGGCATTGTTAGAGAATTGCCAAGTGTCAAATTGAAAAGTCAACAATAAGTTGAGAAGAAATACCTCACCATATTGTAGGTAGTTGCCATGAAGATTTTCGGAAAGATATAAAATTGTTGATAAATCTCCCGAAATCCTTGTAGGAGATCTAGGTGTAATAACTGGACCATTGGATGGTAAGCCTAGCAAACCCTCGACCTCTTCGACAAAAGGCACAATCTCTCTGTCTCCAAAGCGGAAGACATGACGAGTTTCATCCCAAAATTGGGAAGCAGCATGAATCATGTCATAACATAAGGAAAGAGAAAGCAAAGGCATGAGAGCCTTAGTGAAGTGGGAAGAAGAAAAAGATTGACTTGGTTGCTCCAAATTCTTTGTGACCCCCGAGAGTTGTTTTTCTCCCGACACCGCATTTTATTAGCTTCTTCATAAGTAAGAACCATTTTGTGAAAGAAGAAAAATTAGAGAAAAGATTGGAGTAGTGGAAGATGGTGCATTTGGAAATGAAGAACCATACTCCTTTTATAGATGGAAAAGATGATTATCCATGATTCATTCCATGGATAATAAGTTTGAGAATTGTCCATAGGATAATTAGGAGCATCCTTCACCATGGTTAATGACCAAGCATTTGTGGTATGGCAATTTTTGCTAAAGTCGAACATAAGAAAAAAAAAACTGTGTCAATGATGAATCAAGAACGTTGATACAACCCCTTTTCTAATAATCATCCAAAATAATGACCATGATCAATCTATTTTATATAGTGATCAACATTTTCCAATAAAGCGAATAAGCATTATGCATGAAAAAAAAATTCTGAAAGATTTTTTAAAAACAGATAAAAACTTTTGCCATATGATGATTGGTCCACCATTGTTTATATAGAGGGTAATAACCTTAGGTCAACTCTTTTAGGTGACACGACTTGATAATGTCCTAATTTAAGGTGACATAATAACACATGGAGTCATAAAAAGTAAGTAATGGTGATTTGACAATTTGTTTGCCATCAAGGCCATGAAAAACTGTAAACCTGTTAATTGTCGAAGTCTCTCACATTAACAAAAGACAAATTCATAAAAAAAAAAGACGACAATAAAGTCGCATTTAAAATTTAAGAAAATTAATTGGGATTTTCTATTTAAGACGACAATAAAGTCGCATGTTCAAATTTTAGAAAATTAATATGAATTTTCTACTTAAGACGACGATAAAGTCGCATTTTCAATTTTAGAACATTAATTGGGGTTTTCTATCTAAGACGACGTCAAAGTCACATCTCCTATTTTAGAAAATTAACTGGGATTTTCTACTTAAAACGTCAACAAAAGTCGCAAATCATGTTTTTAAAATAGCACTGATGATAACTATTTTCTATGGAGAATATGTTATCTCAAAAGAAGATTTCGGTCAAAATTTTGTGTCTTTTCAAACATTGGTCGTCATTTCCTCCAAAATTCGACCAATGTGGGGCATTCTGTAGACACCAAATTTTGAACCCCTATTTCGGGTAAATAATGATTTTGAAAAGAAATAAAAATAACGAAAATCGTCATGCATCGTGGAGCGCGCACTCTGTCAAATGCGTTTCGCCCCGGAGCGCGAGTTTCATTTCGTCATATGGTTTTCCATTTTTGCGTATTGGTCGTTCGGTTTCGGCTTGGAAACATAATTTCCGTGAGTCGTAGTCAATAACTACAACCACCGTTTTAACAAAACGATTCGTAGTATAATCATGCTCGTATTTATTAATTTGACGAGTTTTCGTTAATTGTCTTAAGTGAGTCTTTCAAAAAACGAAAAAACACGAGTCGCAATTAGGCGTCGGAATTTTAATCGTGTCCCAAAACCGGTAGTAATCAGTTTTCTTGATGGTCAAGTCATTGTCCATTGGATAAAGAATAAGAATATATTCTTTATCCATTAATCACATCCTTTATCCATTAGTTAGAGAATAAGAATTATGAAAAGATGTGAGAATAAGAATCAAATCTCATGTGTAAGAGGGGGATCCGGATTTTTTCCGGAAGAATCGAGTGTGCGCCAAGCACAAAATCATGCGCTAGACGCATGATTTTGCCCCTAATAATCGAGGACTAAATATTTTTTCTATGAAGTGCAAGATGTTTCCAACAACTGGGCTTTGGAATTTCTAAAAAACGAATTTCTTGTAAATAATTAAAGATCATACAACTTTGTTGTGCAAAACTGATTTTGTCCAGTACCACATAAGTTTGTCTTATTAATAAAGTTTAAAATAAAGTCATTTGGATAAAACTAAAAACATCAAGTTTGAAGAAAACATCAGTAGCTTTTCAAAAATATAAAAATCATGTTCATATGAATTTTATACAATTTTACATCATTTTTACAAAACCATTCATGTAAATCACTAAATTCCAGAGAACTGATTTTCCTTTCAGTTAAGAAAATAAATAACAAAGGGTCTTAAAAGTGTCCAATTCAAGTAAAAAATTTCCGTCTAGTTCTTCAAAATGTCTAGAATGTTCATACCAAAATTCACTTCAAAATAAGTTTAATAAGTTGGATTTCCAAGAACAACTTCAATAAAGTTCCTGTTTTGAGCATTTTGAGTATAAAATTCACCATAATTTGAGTGGCCACTAAAAGCTTATGAAATTTTTACACAACATAAATAACCCACTGACCTATCCGTAGATGTAACAAATTCTCATTTTAATGCTTTATACAGAAAGTTATGATTTTTGTAATCAGTGCAAGAATAAAAGTGCAATCTGGAAAATGAAATAAACTGATTAACTCAAGTTTCATTAAAAAAAATTGTTTTCTTTTCACAAGAAAATATTAATTAAAAATCATGGAATTTTTAAGTTTCTCTTAAAATGGCTCATTTTATCATGTAAATAAAAATCAATAAAAATTGTCATTAAAAATCAAAACCAAAGAAGTTAATTAATCTTTAACTTTCACAAATTCACAAATAAACATGAATTCCAAAGCCCATTCAAGGAGGTGAAGATCAAGATTAAATATTTGTATGGATGATAGATTTTGTACATATTGTTGTAATAATAGTTTCTTTGTAAATAATTATTGCATCACTCAATTAGTAGAAAAAAACATGGAGATGTTTATGCATAATTTTCATAAATAATTCTACAACTCTTTTTTAATAAAATGAGCAACCAATGTTATAAATTTTACATGTTGGGCCAATATATCATAGTATATGAATTAAATGACCCAATCTCAATTAAGAGGAAAAATTGCAAATCCAACTAAGTTAAATTGTATGATGATCCATCTTACATTTTAGAAATGTGTTCTCCATATTCAAATGGATTAATCATATAATTTGACATAATTAGATTGGTAATTATGATCTCCAAATTGATTTTAGGTCATTTCACGTGTCTCGCTTTAAATAGCCAAATTCCAATTAGCCAAACACAATCTCCCAAAGTTCGGTCTCAAATTGATCATTTCTCTCTAAATGATTTAACAATCTTCAATTGAGATTATTTCTCAAAAGCCTTCAATTAGGAAGCAAACTTCTTCTTATAAGACCTCTTAAAAATCATAAGCGTGATCACTAATTAAGGTGGTTATTTCAATCCTTGACTAATCGCTAATTAGGGCGATTGACTCAATTTTTCATTTAATCACTAATTAGGGTGATTATCTCCAATCCCAGACTTATCGTTAATTAGAGCGGTTAACTCAAACTCTTCATTTAATCACTAATTAGAGTGATTATCTTAAACCTTGGTTAATCACTAGTTAAGGTGATTAATTTAACCCTTTTTATTTAATCACTAATTAGAGTGATTATCTTAAGCCTTAATAATCGTTAATTAAGACGATTATTCTTCTTATTTAATCACTAATTAGAGTGATTATCTTAAACCTTAATAGTCGTTAATTATGACGATTATTCTTCTTATTTAATCACTAATTAGAGTGATTATCTTAATCCTTAATAATCGTTAATTAGGACGATTATTTTTCTCATTTAATCACTAATTGGAGTGATTATCCTAAACCTTGAATAATTACCAATTAGGGTGATTACTTCCTAGCCTTCATTGCTAATTACTAATCAAGGTGATTATCTTCCCTCTTAAAGTTTAGTCACTAATTAAGGTGATTATCTTAACCTCATTTCAATCACTAATTGGAGTGATTACCTTAATCCTAATAGATTTGTTTAATTCTAAAGGTGAGTTATTCATAATCTATTTCCTTTTCTTCCCCAATAGAATTGGCCATTTAGGGTGAGACACCAGATCGAACTACGATGGTTTTGATCCATGAGTGGATTCCAATCCCGCAATGATTGGTACGTAGTGCAATGATTGGTACGTAGTGCAACTTCAGTGCTTGAACCTACCATGTACAAATGATATATTGGTCCTAAATAAAGATGGTTGATGTGTATATGTGTAAATTATGTGATTTTCTTTCTTTTTAATAGCCATGATTACATTAAAATGGAAAATAATGCATTTAGTAAGAGCCCGTTCTTTAGAACGAAAGAGGAGACGAGTTCCAGACGTTCGCACCTCTTAACCTAAACTCCGAACCCTATCTCAGGGTATGAAAGACCAATCTTCAAAAAGCCTTATCCATATGAAGTCATCATCGTTTTAAATGATATTTCTTGAAATTGATTTTAAAATAATTTATTAAATAAATCTGTCCCTATTCAGATATTAATAGGGTGGCGACTTCAAAGTTTTCTAAAACTCATAGTCCAATGAGAGACTTTCGTGGAATTCAGACCGTTAATTAAGACAGTCAAAAATCGGATACCACACTAACCCACCGGATCAGTTAACGAGTGAGCTAGGGAATGAGATAAAGGTATGTTTTTGAAAGAAGCCCAGCCCATTTACTGATCTGGATTTTGATAAACCGGATCCATTTTCTTGTGTCATTTAGTGTTTTTTCCACTAGTGGACTCATAGGCACCTAAGTTCCACCTGAAACTTGACTCGTTTTCCAATCAGACTCCAAACTCCAGTGTACTTAAAAAAACCTTAGAAGATTAAACTCTTAATTTTCTAGACTTTTGTACTCTTCAAGATGCTCCTGCTCTGGAACTCTTGACTCGTAACTTCTCTTTGGAACTTGGCTTTAATTAGCTTTGCTCCTGCTCTGAAACTCAGCTTGTATCATCCCTTTTTCCATCAAGTAAATCCTACTCTGGAACTCCTTGACATATACTGGATTCCTTGTGTAGATAGTCCTAGACCTTCTTTCACTTAGAACTCCATATATGTGTACCTTAGAAAAGTTGTTGCTCCACAAGTTCCTTCCAGTAGCTTTTAAGCCCTTTAGAACTTGTAAAACCTCATAGGAACCCAAAGATTTATTAGGCAAGTTTAATTTTCTTGTGTGTAAGTCATCATCAAAGCTCATATATCAACATACTAGACTTTAAACTTATAGGTAAATTAAGCAGACTAGACTCAAAAAATTGTGCGTATATGGACTTGAGAAATACTACTTTGAACTTGCGGAAGAGTAAGTAGACTAGGCGATATGGAAGACTACGAGAATAGACAGATAAGGAAGGCTAGACTTGAACTTATATTTAGAATAAGCAGGCTAGACTTAAAGGGTGACTAGAGTTTGAACTTACATTTAGAGTAAGCAGGCTAGACAATAAGGAAGGCTAGACTTTGAACTTACATTTAGAGTAACCACGCTAGACTTAAAGGGTGACTAGACTTTGAACATACATTTAGAGTAAGTAGGCTAGACAATCAGGGCGACTAGACTTTGAACTTACATTTAGAGTAAGCAGGCTAGACATAAAGAATACTAGACTTTGAACTTACATTTAGAATAAGTAGGCTAGACTTAAAGGGTGGCTAAACTTACAGTTAGAGTAAGCAGACTAGACAATAAGGGTAACTAGACTCTGAACTTATAGAAGATAAGCAGGCTAGACACTAAGGGAGATTAGAATTTGAACTTACATTTAGAATAAGCAGGCTAGACTCGAGATTTGGGACGTTATGGCGATAAGGAGAGCTAGACTTTGAACCTACATGGAAAGTAAGCAGGCTAGACCAAAGGATTGAAAGGTTTTAGACATCATTCTATATGGGATTGAAATTGGAATTGACTAGGGCTTACATAGAGATGCAAACTAGACCTAAGATTGGAGTTGGGCCTTTATGGACTTAAGTTGGAAACCAGACTTGACTAGGGTTACATGGAGATGCAAACTAGACCTAGGGTATAAATTGAGCCTCAATGGACTTAAGTTTGGAATTGGACTTGACTAAGGCTTACATGGAGATGCAAACTAGACCTTGGATTTAAATTGGGCCTTTATGGATTTAAGTTTGAAATTGGACTTGACTAGGGCTTACATGGAGATGCAAACTAGACCTAGGATTCGAATTGAGCCTTTATGGACTTATGTTTGGAATTAGACTTGACTAGGGCTTACATGGAGATGCGAACTAGACCTAGGATTTAGGTTTGGCCTACATGGGCTTGATATAGACTTGGATTCACATAGACATCACTAGTGGAAAAAAACCTAACTGATCCGGTCAAAATGGACTTAACTGATCCGAAAATGGACCGGATCGGTTAGGGTAGCAGCGGTTAAGAAAAAGTTAACTAGTCCGATTGTGAACCGGATTAGTTATTTGAGCTAATTGATCCGGTTTTGCACACAACCGGATCAGTTAACTTAGGTTTAAATTAAAAAAAAATTACAGCCAGCAATATCCTCCATAGACCATAACAACATGCCAATAAAATTCACCAAAACAACAAGCGAATACTTAACAATGAATATATATTAACAATTCATCAAATAATTATCAATAAACAACAAACTATACATAACAATTCATCAAAAAAATATAATTTACGATTCGTGATAACGAAATAAATATTAACGATTCATCAAATAAGTACCAATAGACAACAAATTATACATAACAATTCATCAAAAAAATATAGAACAAAAATTAAAAAATTCCAAAAATCTAAAAAATTAACGAAAACCTAGATCTGGGTAAAATTCAACTTTCTTCCATCTCTTCCTCCTCCAACGCTTTTTGGGCCGCCTTCAAATCCACCTCGTCGTCATCATCTTCTTTGTACAGATCTTTGCCATAGTCATATTGCTCCAAATATTCTGCTCTTCGTAGTCGCATTTTCTAAAGATAATTGAAATTGCAAGATGGAGGAGAAATTGGGGCTTTGGTGTTCGGATTTTATGGGTTTTTAGAATGATAGAGGAGGGGATTAGTTGACATTTGAGAGGATAGAGGGAGGAACGATAGAGGAGAGATGTGAAGGTATAGAGGGAGGAACGAGAGAGGAAATCGGCAGTTAGAATATAGAGGAAGGGATCAGTTGAGATGTGAGAGGATAGAGGGAGGAACGAGAGAGGACATGCTGAGAAGTCATGAAGAGATGCTGCGAAGGGATGAAGAGAGAGATGAGCAGACATCACACGCAAAAGGGTTATAAACCCTAACAAAGAAGACAAACAAGGACCAATCCCATTAACGGATCCGAGCAGCCTGATCAACCGGATCAGTTAATGTAAACTGATCCTATTCACATTCCAAACAGATCAGTTGACATTAACTGATCCGTTTTGGGACCAACCGGAGCAGTTGTGAAGTGAAAAATAGCCTTTTTTCCACTAGTGCATGGAAATAGGCCTAGATTTTGACATAAGCTAGACTTATATGGGCCTAAGATGGACTCTAATGCTAGTGGGCCTAATATGAATGCATGGACTCAAATTTACGAATGCAAATTAACTGCGCTTGGATTTAATTAGATTGGGTTGATTGGATTGGACTGAGCTTAGAGTTTTCGAAATTCATTTTTTGAAAAGGACCCCTTTATTTTTATCTTTTATTGGAAAAGATGATGGTGATTAAGGATGGATTAATTTTGAAAAATATTTTTTTGTACGTGTGGTAGGATGATGATAAATAAATGTTTTCGAAAAAGATAGAATAGAAGAGGGGGTGATAGGATTGATTTTGAAAAAGATATGTTTTCAAAATGGATGGAATATGATAGGATAGATATGTTAGAGAAGATTGGTTGGATAGAAGGGATAAGATGGGATAGTATGACATGTATGACGACTCGAACTCTATCATGACCACATATCTAGATGCGCTTTGGATTGACTCAACCTTAGGTAATATGCATGGGAAGATCGATTTTTGTCTTTGAATTAGGTGAGTTTTGTTTGAAACAGATGACGTAAAAGTGATCATGAACGATAATGCAAAGATGGAACAAAAATAGGCAAATAAACTGATTAAAATAAACTGTGGAGCTGTTGTGTTGCTTGCACCACACGCTAGGGTGTTACGTGCCACGTAATGTGATAATCCTGGGCGCAAGTTTCATGCGTTTGGCGCATTTCCTTTCGCAGAGCGATTTTTCGTTCGATAGTATTGGTCGTTTTTCGATGTTTCTAGCCTAATTCGAGGGGAAAGGAAGGGGAAAGCATGTTGAACATAGCAAACAAGCAATCAATAGTGTCACATAGCTAGGCTAGAAAACGTATGTAGTTCCAACCTCAAATCTAGATCAATGTTTGATATTGTGGTCAGACTTAGATTAAGGCTTAAAAGGGTCCATGACTAAGGGATTGATCCACGCTTTGTATTTTTACTTAAAAAGATGGCCAAGTGTAGGAACGCACTCCAATATCTCGGTCAGAAACAAGATAGCAATGTCATGGGTTGGGTAGGTTTGCTTATTACTAAGATCCAACACTATCGCTCATGAAGCTTTTTGAGGGACAAAGCGCAAACCCAGGGTCGGCCTCATGCATAAAACATGGGTTAATGAGGCAAGGACATAGAACTTGTAATGTCCCAGAAAAATAATCACGCATATGCAAAACTTTAATGTCATTTGAATGCATAAAACTAGTATGAATCGTATTTTTCGACTTCACCCACTCATTAAAATTAATTTTAAAACCTCCCAAGTGAAGTCGCCAAATTGTAAGCGTGTTTTTTATTGCCTACGCGGGATGAGCGCGTATTTGACTACCTCCTTGTGAAGGTTTTAGTTTTGAAGATGTTTTGAAATAAAGAAGTCGCCAACAAGTCTTTAAAGTAAGACTGATGAACCTAATTGGATATTGGAAAACCATATGGATAACCTAGCGACTTGTCTAATGTGGATTTCCCCATCATAACTTTATAATTGGTCAATGAACCAAATATTGAGTTCAGAGGTGAGGATATGAATATTATCTGGAATCAAATTAGCTCATTGTTGGCCTCTACTTACTACGATTCATGTCGAGTATTATGCAAATAAATGACCGCACAATATATTCATGCAATGTAGAAATTAATCTATGGTTGTTTGTTATACACAGGAATGAAAGACTAATTTTTGGTGACATGTTATTATGCAATCAAATTACAGGGAACCTAATCCAATTGTCCAAATTATCTTGATTTAGTAGTGGAACATTTATTTAGGTCTTTGATTAGCAAAAATAAACATGTGTGTTGCGTTGATGAAAGCGATAAAGCATATGAACATGGGCACAAATAATAATATACAAATATAATAAAGAAGGGAGATTAGAGAAGAATGTACAAGAGATCGAGCATTAATTCCTTTAATGATCTACATCATGACAAATAGATTATTAGTAAAATAAGGAGTTAATTGGAATTGACCCCAGGAAGTATACATTTGTCGCATGGGTCTTATATAACGATCCGCAAGAGAAGCAATCTAAAAGCTTGAAATATGAATATCCGATGGAGATTTAGTGTGTTTAAATGTTTGCAAGAGATCCTTCGTAGTATGTAGGTGTATGCAAGTGTGTTTTAAAGTGGTGGTAAAAGTGTATGTGTAATATGTGAAAGTTCGTATGAAAGTGTCTCCAACATTCGTCGAAAACAAGACTATTTATAGAAGAAACAAGTCTGAAAATCACGTAGAGAGGAGCGAAGCAGTGGTGCACCTTTTATCATAGAACTTTTAAATTTTGAAACAAAAATTGAAAATTAGTAGTCATATCGATATAAAGTTCTATGATACTCCCTCTGCATTCTTTTATCTTTCTCACTTTCTTGTGCGCTTTAATTTGCCAATGCACTTTTTGCCCTTCAATATCTTTAATTACATAGGGTTTTTCTAACCTATGCACCTAGTGCATAGGTTTAGCTATTTGTTTTTACCTGTATTCAACAAAATTGATAAATATGGCATAGTTAATTAAAGATATTGTTCTCATAATAGATATCAATTATGAGAATAATATCGATTAATTAACTATGCCATATCTATCAATTTTATTGAATAAAGCTAAACTTATACACTAGGTGCATAGGTTAGAAAAACCATTTTTCTTATATATAGAGAAGAATTTAGAAGATTCTTTCCAATTGCAAATAGTGTCAAGATTCCAAGTGAGAAAGATAAAAGAATACAGATGGAGCATATATATTGTATGATGAATTAATAATTGCAAGGCAAATGCTAACGGGCGCCCCCGGGGCGTTACATAACACTAATATATCTTACTTATATTAATCCTATTTCCTAAACCCAAAATAAAATACCGTTTTAAGATAAAATACCTTTTACTAGAGAATAGAAAAAGGAATAGGTTTCAGAATATAAAAAAAAAATTAATATGTTTCTTCCTTCATTTGCGGCAACTCTACGCGGCTTCATCGGATTGTTTGAGAACATTCATCTTAGGCATACAACAATGAAGGTGAATCTCACAAATTCTCATATTCGACAGCGTAAATTGTGAGTCATATTCTTCACATATCTACTTGGTAAGTATCAAAGTATTTTCCCCTTTTTCTCAATGCCATTATTGAGTTTACAACCATGGTAGAATTTGCAATACCCTCTTGTAATAGATGATGATGGGCTGATTTAATTTATTTTGTTGATGTTCTTGATGATTGCATATTTGTATTATTGTCAACGCTATTATGTGTTGTTGAGTCTTTTGTTGTTAGTTAGGCGGAAGGGTTGGGGGGGAACCTAAGTATACATAATGAGCTAGTCTGGCCTTCTAACAACAGAGTTTTGACCATCCCTTGTTTACATTTGTGCTAGAGCCTAGAGTACAAGCGTTTGTATACTCTTAAAATAATGATGTTTACCAAATGAGATGATATTGTAATATGGTGTTACACTCTTATCTCGTTTTCCAAGTACATTGGTTGACAGTAAAATTTATGCTTTGAAAATGTAATTTGAAAGTTTTTTTGATTCATGAAATATGGAGCAGATAATATAGTTTGAACTTTGAACTTCGCTTTGCTGGTATAGCAATTCAGCATTTCTGTGAGGTCAATATCCTGATTCTTATAAAATTGGATGCAATTTGGCAGAAATTGTTGTAAGCATATAGGATAGTAAATTGATTAATGGAACAATCACTTATACAACTTATTTTTATGATCTCATATATAGCAAGTGTGGATTTTTTATTCTGTATCCAGGTTGTTTAACCATGTAAAGGGAAGGATGTAGATATTATACTAATAATCAATTTGATATCTATATACAATATTATAGTTCTTATCTAACGCCCGGGCTCCCGTTAGTAATAATTAATTAGGTAATTATATACAAAAAGATAGTTCTTATCTAACGCCTCAGGGCGCGTTAAAGTAGGCTCGTTTATAATATATCTCTCTCTTTCTCACACTTTCTCTATTAATAAATTTTTTATCACTATCTTCATTCACATATCTTTTTCTTAAATCACGTTAAAAAAAGAGATTTAAAAAGTGGGTCATGAGAAGTGGGTAACCTTTCCTTTTTTATTTTACTTTTTTTATAATAATATAAATATAAAGTTGAAAAAATAAATGAATAAAAAGATTAAAAAAAGGAACATTAATTATTACCAGTTTTACACTCCGTAAATCCGTAATTAAGGATGCTAATCGAGTAAATTGCCGACAAAGCCATGTCGGCTCAAACTTGATAACCAATTTACTCTGCTTGGCACGAGTTGTTATGCGTTGTTGTTAGTATCTGAATCTGGATCTCACAATCAAACGGTTCAACTATTCTAAAGGATGTACCACTTGCCGATTCTTGATAGGATCTTACTTGGATAAAAATAAAAAATAATATAGTAAAACTTTTGCTATATGATTCATGATTCTTGATAGTTATTCACTAATTAACAGCGTTGCACATCAATCATATAGTAAAACTTTTGCTTTTGCATTTAGTAAACTTGAGACTCTTCAAGTATATCGACTTATGTGAGCAAAGACATACTTTTTAGTATTTCAATTGCTTAAAAAACATGGTTCTTATTTTTTTTTAATATTATAATTACCTGTTTCACTAAGTAGATCTTACAGTCCTATAATCTGATTTTGCAAAATCTAAACCTATCTGAATCTCCAATTTGAGATAGGAGATTGATCTTGACTAAGCTCAATATATTTCTAAACTCGTGCTCATTAAGCTATACTCGTAACTTGATTCGAACTCGCCAGCTCGTATTAGCCTAATCATAAATTTTATTACTAGTTTATGTGAGTTATATCATCTTATCACTTACTAACTTGATTAATAATATAAAAATCAACTTGATTTTTTTTAACTAAAATAGTTTTCTTATTAATAATAATATAATTATCGAGTTGTTCTCGACTTTATCAAGTCAGTTGGGATATACTCAACTTGACTCACTATTTCGCGAGTCAAGTTTTAATCGAATCGAGTATAACCTACTGACGAGTAGCTCAACTCGATTAACACCCTAATCCACTGTTAAGTTTGTTATTAGGCAGCTCATAAGTCTAAAGTTGGACCACCGAAATTATACCTCAAAGCAGATATGAATTAGCTAACTGCTTGTAGCTAGACCTGGTTATTGAACAGGGTAGCCCAATGGCTAAAGGGTTAGGGTCAAATTTACAGGGTTTTTATTGGAAAGGGCTTTATTGGACATGGTCATTATTGGGCAGGACCATTATAGGGCCAACAAAGAAACCCAATAATTTTGAAAAATAAATTAGGTTTTGTAAAAACAATTACATATTTAGATTCGCATTCATTTATACTCACTTTTGGCTCTCTTTGTTCCTTGTTTTTCTTGCTCGTTTACCGACCCGCTACCCATTTGGCCCGACCCGCTACCGATCCTTTATGAGGCGACCCTCTTATGACCCGACCCGTTTCTAACCCGCACTGACCCTGACCCGACTCGCCCCGCCCAATAACCATGTCTACTTGTAGCATGTTAAGTGAGACGTATACAGTGTTAGCATGCAATATAATCCACCGACAAAGACACACGTATCGAGCAGCAAGGGGTTAATCCACTGACGTATAGCAATATGAGGACGACGTACTGACGTTGGTAGTAAGGTACGTGTTTGAGAGTGGTGGACGTGTCGTGAATCGCGGAGCAATATACTAGTACTAGTATTACTAGTAAAAAGACTGAGTACGAGGTTAGATGTACTGTTCTGATACTCTTCCTTTAGCTTTCAGAGTTCTAACAGTGGAAACAAAATCTAAGAAGATCATGCAATGACATGAACATGATGCTCGAGATCAGATTCATTGGATTTATATATACTTTTTTATGATGAAATTTGCTTAAAATCTTAAAATTCTTTTTACTAAATTATAGTACTCCATTTTTTTGTTACTTCTCCAGACTTGATATTTACACTATTTTTATTAGGGGTGTAAATGGACTGCGAAAAGTCCGGAATCCATCAATCCAGTACAAACTTGTCGTGATTTGACCTGTGAAAAATATTTGGACTAGACTCGGACTCAGATTTCCGAGTTCAAATTTTTTCGGACTGGATTTGGACCCACCTCTTTAGAGTCCAATAAGTCTAATGCAGTCCAAAAAATATTTTAGCTTACAATATATATATTATATTTTGAGTCCAAAAAAATTGGACTCGAAAAATATTCTTTGACATTGTTTTTTTGAAAATTTGGACATTTTTACATTTCCGTTCTAAATTTTTATTTTGCACTTACCCTCCAAAAGTCCAAGGTGAGAAAAAAGCAAAAGTTACTTTAACCCTTTTGGCACCTTTTGTATTCTAAAATTTGCATTTTGTTAGATTTTAAAGATGTATATAACTTGCTTTATGTAATGTATGTAAGTCCAATTTCTATAATTTCAATGATTTAATCATGAGAAAATATTGTGAACCTAAATCGACAAAAAAATTTAATATATCTCTATATCAAGAGAATCGTATAAACAGAGATAGGGATATAAAGTATAGTAATAAATTGAATCAAATAAATTGCAGCAAGGAGAATATAATGGAGATATTATCTCTATATTATATATGGGAACTCTTGAGAAGTTTCGTGTCCACCCTCTTTGACCATAATACCCCCAACTTTAAAAAAAAATTACAAGTTTAACTTATTGGTTTTTCACCCCAAAAAAAAAAGGAAGTGAAGGGATTTACACCACTAACAAACGGTAGTTTTTATGCACTTCATCAATTTCCTGAAAAGTAATTAAAAAAACTGTAGCACAACAAAAAACCAACGTCAGTTTCTCTACTTCCTCTTCTCCATTTTCTATGATCTACATACTGTAAAATCTCTATTCGATAGTCTATGGTGTCATAAAGGGAAGTTTATGGCGTTTTGAGAGCCTCACATACCATCTTCTTAACTAGGTTTGTGCGCTTTGTTATCTATCAGATTATTTGTTGTTGACTCTAATTGATTAGTATATTTATTTTACTTTCATATGGACTTATAAAAACTTAGATAATGACTTTGCAAGCATAGCATGCATATAAGGCTAGCCTAATTGGTAAATTATTAAAAGAATTTAAAAGTTGTACCTTATGAATTCAATGTGTGGTAAACTTTGTAATTAATTTTTCTATAAATTAATACTAGATATAACTACACAACTATTTTAATTCCAATAGCGATTTCGCACGCATCGCATGCATATAAGGCTAATAATATAATAATCGGAGTGGATTTGGACTGGATTTGGACTCAAGAAAAAAAATTCGGACTGGACTGAACTGGACCCAAAAAAAGTTTGGATTGGATTCGGACTCAATTTCTCGAGTCCAAAAAACTTTGGAGTGGATTTGGATTTGGCAAAGTCCAATCCACTTATACCCCTAGTTTTATATTCTTTTAATAATTTACTCTCCTCGTTGTTTTTCATTCTTCCTATTTTTGACTTTAATGATCAAGGTAAAAAAATACCAAAATAATTAATATTGTGAAACTATTATTGAGCAAGTTGTTAACAAAAATTAGTAAATTACCAAAATAATTAATATTTTGAAACTACTATTGGCAAGTTGTTAAGAAAATCCTTTAACAGGACTGATACTCTGTAATTTATGCTAGCATTAAATATGAGAAAGTAATATTAGCAAAAAAAACATATAAAAATTTGGCTTTTAAAAACTTCTTTCGTTCCACTAGCATTGCAACATCACTCATTGTCACATTTTAAAGGTTGTTAAACCCGTGTCATGATCCGGGTTATTTGAAAAGATCGTGATATAATGGTTTAAATTGACAATTAGCATTTTATCGCAAGTTGAAGTTGTAGCTTGATGGTTAATATAGTGACTTGCACATTAAAGAATTAAGAGTTTAAAACCTCATACAGACATTTTGGGACACATAGGGGGCCAGGGGCAACAAAGTGGTAGTGTCTTGGGTTCTCTTTTTCTAGTTCTATTAGCACTAAAGAAATAATTCATTTTTTTATATTATATATATACAGATTATTTATAGTTTGGTCTAACCTTATTATTGAGCTATTCTCTTTCTTTCCTTTATTTGTAAGGTAAAACTTGTAATGAATACTCCTTTTTTTTTATCATTCTCACTTTGTTGTGTGCGTCTCCCAATGCACTTCTTTAAACTTACATATCCTATTATTATATATTAGTAAAAATTATAATGATTGAATTTTAATAAAGGTATTAATTGAAACAAATCAACCAAGACCCCATATGACTATATTTTTTTTCTTATAAAGTGAGAAAAATTTAGAAGATTCCTTCTAAATATGAATATTGTCAAGATTTCAAGTGAGATAGATAAAAAAAACATGGGGAATACTTTAATAAGTTTTCTTAGGAGTAAATAAACATCATTGATATGTTAGTTCATTAGTAGGATGAGCTCCGAATTTTCTACATGAGGATGTGGGTTCAAATCCTATTACAATAAAATTTGTATGAGGGACTCATCTCATGTAATAAGAGTGAAACATAAAAAATATATTACCAAATAATATTACAATTAATGTGAAACTTCCGGATGATGAAAACATTACAATTAACATAGAAAAGAGAAAGTATAAGTTAAGATAAATTTAACAATATCACACATGACTATTCTTTCTATATAATGGCGAGAATTTGTAGTCAAATTTTATTTATGTTGAACTTGATCTTGCAAGTAATGTAATAATCATGAAATGAATAAAATATTATTAAGTAGTTGTTTACAAACCAGGTAATTTTGCACCAAATATCCTAAATTTAGTAAAGCCTAACCATTCTCGTCCAAAATGCCGATTAGATAAAATCGCTGTCATCTGTCAATTCTCGAGCGACAGCTAGTTCTATTTATCTTCAAATCCAAACCAATTCTTTAGAAAGAACCACGACTTGATATCAACTTAAATCATACGTATTCCACATTCAACTCCCTATTTCTAGTCACAAATGGATTGAAAACAAGCTTAGGAGACTTGCATTGCTCTGAGTATCCTTTGCACATATACTGTTCAAACAGCCGTCATACTTAGAAAATGAAGAATACAAGCAAAACTACCCAAAAATAGAAATGACAGCAAAATCGATACCCAATAACAAAACTCAGCTCCTTGTCTTAGGAATATTGACTGCAAAACTGATAATATATTGACCTCTGACAGAATGCGAGCATAGTATAGAGAAGTATGTTCCACGAATGCCAATAATCGGTTCATATCTAGCCTTCAGGTGTAGTTACATTGTCTTCGAGTGACTTTACATACACAGGTCACTAACCAGTCAGCAGAATCATCATCCTTGGATGATTAAGCTCGCACAAGGACACAAGAAGGGCAAGGTAAGATTACCAGCTCATCTAGTCATCCTCTTCCATTGGCACTTCTGGAATATCAAATCTGTCCTCGATCGTTTTATTAATAACAGATACTGGAGAGCGTGATAAATAGGTCAAGGTGGACAAGCAAATTGCATGAAAAAGGGACATATCTGCATGCTATAGCTCAATTTGTAATAAACATATACACACAACTTTCAAAATAATTAAATGGACCGAAACAAGATAACTGCAACATGAACAAATTAAGGACTTGAACAATAGTCTAAACAGCTGTTAAATGATAATTTTAGTGACAACAGAGACCATAGATAAAGGACAACATTAGGGGTGATAATGAACTTCACGTTATTGTAATAAATAACAATACTAACATTGACTTGATTTTATAGCCATTATGTTATAGAAGTACATATTTATTTTTATGAAAGCTAAATGATTACGAAAATGCTTGAATTCAGATATGCAAAAATGTGAATCTAGATTTAAAAAAATTAACTTCCATATTTTGGTTTTCAACCTTTTCGTTTATAAGTTCAATCTAATTTAGTTAGCCTATATAAAAGCCAACCCTATCTATCAACCTATTACCTATCTTTGCTATAAAAGAATCAATTATTTTCTGGAAAAATTGACAACAAAGGTCTCAACTTTGGGTGATAATTTTTAAAAGGCCTAAAAAAAATAAAGCGAAATTGAAAAAAACAAGTTTTTAGGGTTAATTGAGGGAAGGGAATGGAGGAACTAGGTGAGATTTAAAAAAAATCTTCAGTTTTAAGTCGCCTAGGCCTAAAAGTTAAGACCCCTCAAGTTGCGACCTACATAAATATAAAAAGAATTAAAAAAAAAATCACTCAAATTTTTATGCTTTTCCTTATTTTTTTTAAAACAAAATAAAGACAAGTCTAGTTACCCCTAAAGTCATAATACTAACTGAGCACCAAGAATTTGGAAGGCCAACATTTAAAGGCTTTCGATTCTAGAACTCTCATATTAACCATGACTCTTATTACATCCCGATCTCCATCATGCTTTGTAGTTAATCTCCTCAAATGCCCAACACTATTCCCTATTCCATTTTCAGTTTCTAGATATTCCGAAAAGCAAAAAGTTCAGAAAGAACTTTTAGACAGAGATTAAACAAGTAACACATTGAGTTCAGTAGCTAGAGCAACTAGGCTGTGGAAGTTTTTCTTTTAAAAAAATGAAGCGTTGTATATGTAAATTGATTGGCTGGATGATATTTGCTTGCCTGTTGATGAAATATGTTTTCCCTATAGCACCAAGAAGGAAACTGGAAAAAGGATTGATGACGGAACAATTCGTGATATTCTCAAATTGCATAGGGTTTTTTAAAATGGCAAGGGCAGTTAATATCGAGAGGCTTGGGGAAAATTTGTACCTGGACTCTGACTCTACAGCGACAAACCACTGAGCTCAAGACGCTCCAACCGTTATTCTAACCCACAACTACCATATAATCTAATTTACTCAGTCCACTGACATTGGTCAAATCCTCTTACTTGGATCAGTCAGCTTGAAAGCAACCCCAATGAGTCTAGCAAACTGATGAGCTATTCAAAGTTGGCTTGGTCAAACTCCAACAAGACTAGACAAAGTTAAGCTTGTCTTTCTGACTAAAGAGACAAGTTAAACTCCTAGGCATGTGCTTCAACTCATTAATATACAAATAACATGAAGCATTACATAAATATATAATATGCCCAACAAAGCACAACCAATCCATGATAGATCAGCAAGATACTAAAATATCAGCAATTAAAACACAAAAAAAGGAGGTAGCATGTCTGGATGTATGGGTCATAAAGATGAGAAAAATCATGACCACATTGGCAGTAAAGGATATACAACATATTTTCATCCTCTTTTTCACCACGGTTACGGCTAGTATTCAGCTCTCTTAAAATCTCGGGTGTTACCTGCATAACCAAAACAATAAGAGAATGCACCTCAGCCAAATAAACATGCTATGACATTTGCCAGTGGTTGCAGAGCTGTGAAAGCTCTTACCAAATAGTGTCTTTGTTGTTGCATTAATGTATTAAGATTTTCTTTGTCTTCTTTCCTTAATTCATGTTTGTATCTGTTGCAGATATAAAACGGACTGGCATTAGAGATATGTCAAATTGATAGAGCAGAAAATGTATAGCATTACTCAAATAAGAATACTATGAAGCTTCACTCTGCAGCCAAAAACACCAAAAAGTTTCAAAAAATATTACATGTTTAACTAAGACCTTTTGATATAATAATTTCTTGTGAAAACAAAATCTAATCCGGCAGTGATTCAGTGAATATGGTCTGAAACAAATTTTTTTTTTGGGGAGGGGGGGACCTAGTAACAAACCCAAATTACCATAGTAAGTTGATCATCAAAGATATCCCGACAGTTAAAGTATATCATACGTAGATATGCAATTCAGCTATCACCCACTACAAGATGTTTAGCCAGTCACATGGAAGTAATATTTTGGGGTCTCTTTGTTATCCTGAAAGTAATATACCTATATTTGCCCACTCATCGAACACATAAGAACTCTTTCAATACCATCAACCTTATATTTTCCATAAGAAACGATAATGCCATTGATTAATAAAGTAATCCCTTGATATTGAACTATCTTAGACAAGATAGTGAGGAATGACTGGTTTCAATAGAGCTCATTGTGTATCAGCTGTCATCCAATTCAATAATCCTACAGAACATTCTAAATAAAGTTTTGAATCCTCAAACAAAGAAAAGCAGAGATATGAGGTCTTTTGAAGTATTGAATGCTTCATGACTCTTCATTTTGACAAGATGGCAAGAAAGATAATAAAAACCAAAAAAGTTCAAAAACCGTGAAATTACGATGTATATGGGAAAACCCCTGAGAAATTCCAAGTCTTTCAGAAAATAAATTTGGAAAACACATGCTCAAGCAGCAAGTCATTGACATAAAAATAATTATTTTGTTATTTTCTTTTTGGGGTGTGAGAGGGGAAGACGTCGGGAGGTGGTAATAACTAACCTTTGAATAAAAGCAAGAAGAGTCTGATGCCAGATTACAGGCATTACCCTTGAGTCTTCCAGGAATCTCATGAAATGACCAACCAAAGCATCAAGCACACGATAAGGCAAAGCATACTTCTTGTCAATGAATATCTTGATTATATAGCTGCATGGGGTCCAGATCAAAACTAATATTAGCAAAATTTCATATTTCATAATTTGTATTATTGTAACCAAGGTGTCTGCAGTTAACAAAAGTGGACTTTTCACTAACCAACAGGCTTTCTATCCTCTTCACTTTCAAGTACACAAGAAACTGGAATGCCACGTCTAAATCCGAATTGAATAGAAAAATAGCAAAATTGATACCATTATAACAAAGTAGAAGGCAGGACCAATGTTACAAGGGACGGGGTTCGATTCGAAACGTGGTACGGAAACGGATACGCGGAACGCTACCATGAGCGAATCGGGAACGTTTGGTACATTGATTAAATATATAGTTATAAATATTAAGAAATTAAGAATTTAAAAAGATAAACATGTATAATATCTCACGTTTTTAAATTTATTTTAAAGGATTAGCTACTAGCTCGGCACTTACCCAGTTTCATATTTTTCTTTTTTTTATTGGACCCGGTTTCATATTTTCATCTATAAAATGAAGCTCTACCTCTGCTCTCTCCAACCAAGCCATGGAAAAGCAAGCTTTTTTTCCAGAAATTTGTGGGCAAGGGTATCAAGGAACGGATTGCGGTCATCATCGATTTCAATCGCGACTCTCAACGACTCAGATCGCGTTTGTTTCGCGATTCAGAACGGACAATCGGTTCGCAATTCGGACCTCCGTCCCGCGTTCCTTGTAACACTGGGCAGGACCAAGGTGTGACTATGCCACTTAATATGACACACCAACTACACACACAGCCATCCTTCCCTGAATAAATGTGTGAAAAGCAAACAGGGAAGAAGCTATGAAAGTTAAGACAATAAGATCCCAAAACTTTTGATAGATATGTGGATCAAAAATAATAAAGCCCCTTTTTTATTTTATACCTCAAACAAATGCTTTGAGGTTTATACCTCAGCAGCAAGTACTGGTTATCTGCCGAAAAAACCTTTGTATAGTTTTTATTCTAAAAGGAAGTTCACCTACAAGAATTTGATACTAGGGGCCATAGAATTTTCCTTTACATGTGAAGCAAGGAAAATTGTACCAAGCAATATGCCTCACCTAGAATATAAATTTAAGTACTGGTTTATCTGCAGAAAAAACCTTTGTATAGTCTTTTCTTCTAAAAGGAAGTTCACCACTTCACCTACATTGTGATCTAAGAATCTGATATTAGAAGCTATAGAATTTTCCTTCACATGTGAAGCAAGGAAAATTGTACCAAAGAATAGGCCTCACCTAGAATATAAGTTTCAGAAAACGGGCAAGCGACATAATGTATCTCATAAAATATTTTCCCAATTACCAAATAGTACATATGATCTCACAAGCCTATACAATCTACACAATGAACGAAATGATAGTTATACACAATTCGAAATATTTGACATAGTTAATACCTGGTAGTCCCACAGTAATCCATCTCAGCTAGCCTCAACAATGCAACACTGCAAATGCAACACTGCAAATGCAACAGATTACATGTTATATAGAAACGATTACAACTCCACGTACATAATAGAGAAGGGAGAAAATTAACAATTCTGCAGGAGACACACGCTACCACTAGATAAATCCATATTTCAATGACACAGAAGATACAAGGAATGTAGATGTATATAAAGATTGCAACCCAGAATGTATAACACCTCCATAAATGATGCCATCAACGGTCAAGGCAGCAAAAGGAATGTAGTTTAATTTTAGATACGAGGGCATTTACTGTACTCTTCAAAAATTTTGGGCCCTTTTTAGGGCCTACCTAAGGCATCGGGTGCAGAGCAGCGAATCATCACAAGGAAGATATTTATTTTATAAGAAATACTACGTAGAAAGCGACTCTCATTTTTCACCTCAGTCTAATCATGACTTTTGAAGCTTGTACAGTTGAGCATTAAAATTTCTCTGAAGCTAAGTAAGCTATGACCATCCTTCATCTAACTCTCCTCCTTAGCCCCCCCCCTCTTCTTTTAACCCTCTAGTTTGCAGGTTAGGC
The DNA here is from genome assembly GCA_947648045.1 of Beta corolliflora. NCBI lineage: Eukaryota > Viridiplantae > Streptophyta > Magnoliopsida > Caryophyllales > Amaranthaceae > Beta > Beta corolliflora. The sequence goes on from CANSZD010000774.1 coordinate 384,520, forward strand.
CCAAAAAAAGATATAAGAAGATAAAAGGTACCAGACTTGGAGACTGCAGAAGTACAGATTAGGTCAATGAATAACAGAACATCTCAAAAGTTCCCATTTCCAGTGTCTAAACACCTGGGGCTTGCAGTACCATTTTACATGTATATACCAGTGCCCATAACATGTAAACTACAGAATCTGATCAAATGTCACAAAATAAACAATGATTACTATTATCGAGTTTAGCACAGTTCAGTCCACAACTTCACCCAATTAGCATTTCCATTGTTTCATTCAGTTACATCCTACGTAAGGGCGGATGAGCAGATCCCAAAGGTCTACAAATGATATCAAGGAAAGAAAAAGCATTGATATGCTATGTTCTCCACTCTTTCCAAAATTGGGGCAAATGATCACAAGCTAGGAAGCACAGAAACGACTAGCCCAGCGTCTCACAGTCCTCAAATGGGACATGGCTGGGAATACAAACAAGACGAGGGGGAAATTGCTTGTAGATTCTGAGACAGACATAATGATTGATTAAGGTTCTCCAGTGAATCATAATTTGTTTACAAGCAAACTCATAGTAATAACTAAAATTCTGTGTATTTTGCAAATAAATACCACCTTGGCACTCTCCAAGATCCAAACATCATCTTATTCTTCAACACTTAAACCTTAGTAATAACAAAACTCCAATTTGCAAGATCAAATTAGACACAAAGAGACAAAGTTTGAAGAGAAAATGGCAAAAGTGAGATTATTTTCATACTGAAAAAATATATCATTCACCTGATCCACAACACAGAGAACAAAAAGACATACGGAACACAGGAATGGTAAATTTACTTTATACTATTCATCCGCTTGAGAGAAAAAGAATGGAGTAATCTACAGGCCAAAACAAAATGCAAGCCCCATTCTAATAGATGTCACTGAAAGACAGAAAAAAAAAATTAAAAGATTGACACAAACTATTTCGCATGCTTAAGAACTTGTCACTGTAAAACCTGACATAGAACCTAAGAAGTTGAACGCTGGATTAACAAAAGTAAAAATAAACAAATACTGAAAAAAGGCTGCCACTTTGGGGAATCAAATTTTTTGTTATGCTTCAGAGTGAAAACGAAGGTTGGAGGTCGGTCACCGAAAACCTTACCACAACTTCTATTACCACAAGGACAGATTAGATGCAAAATTCATTTTGCCTCAATTTTGGAAATATTAAACAGGGCAATAACTTGGCAACTTGGTAAAGATCTTGACCTTCCAGGTTTACTGTATTGGCACTTTATTTGTGAAAAGAGCTTTAAGATTCCATCCAGCCTAACAAATTCTTGTAATATCCTCAAACTTTGGCCATCATTTTCACAGACTGAACCAAGCTAACAGTTTATGTTGATAACACCAAGCTAATATGATGCACAAATATGAGCAAGTAAAACCATTTGTTGTAGCACGTCAGTAGTTTAGGTTCTCCAATTCTATTATCTCAACACAAAAGACATTCCATCTTCTCTACAGTATTTCAGATATTTACATTGTACATGTGCATCATTCTTTCACTTAGAATGAAAAAGTTTTCACAGCATTAATCCTGTTCAACTTATAAAGCCTATTAAAAAACATGTCTATTAGCAAAAGAGGTTATCACATTTATTTTCGGTCACCTAAGAAACTATCACTAGTCAGCATCAGAAGAAGAGATTTTGACCACCAATGTCATCAAAGAAATTAGGTTCATAATCAGCCCAATGTATGTAGGTAAGTACAGCAATATATGACAATTTCAAGCAAGAAAACACAAAAAGCTACAAAAACACATGCAACTTCAATTGTCAAAATATACAAATTATACCTTGAATGAGCTGGAGGAATGGACATTTTCTGGATCAAACAACAACAACAACAACTAAGCCTTATTCCCAAAGTGATTTGGGGTCGGCTAACATGAATCGTCAACTGAAACCGTCACCAAAGGAGATGGCATCGCCAAGAGGTTAAAAAGGGGTTTTTTTTTTTTTTAAAGCAAGGTTTACACCAACAAGTTTTAAAAGAGGTTTTCAACAAAAGGTTTTAATACCAACACATTTTCTGGATCACACTACCCTAAAATGACTGCTTCCCGAAGATTACAATTTCCAGACTGTGAACACACAAAAAAAAAAATCATGTTGACACCATCGGGCAAAACTAAAATCTCTAGAACTAAGGTAGAGGCGTGGAGATATGCACAGCACAATCAACCTTGCTACATGTACTCAACAGAAGAAAAGGAAGTAGAAGACATCAATAGCAATGCCACCATTACACAGCTTTATCTAAGGCTACAATACCTTAAAAAGGGAAAATAAGATCCCTTTATTGAAAGCAGCTGGCTTGTACAGAGCTTTCTTCAAAGTTTGATATAACTCAAAATGCAACCTTTTATGTTTTCTGATATCTTCCCTCACTCGAGGAAGAAGCACGAACTTGTAAAACTTTTCCGCCTTCTTCCTATTCATGTTAGAAGCAAAAATTCTAGTAGCCTGGTATACCGCGCATGGGGACCATTTTTCAGGTTCAGTCAAATATAGGATCTCTTCCCAACACGCCATAGCAGGGATATGTTTAAATCCTTTTGGTAACTTTCCTGAAGTATAAGTACTTAAAAGCTTCCCCATCCTATTCACATTTTGACATATGTAACATATTAATTTGCATGAAGATAAATAAAAGGAAAAAGATGAAAAAGTATTTCACTGAAAAAGGCAGAATACGTACGTCTTGTAATGCTCTATAACATTGTTATCCAATTTGGGCATCGGTCTCACTTCTAGAAAAAATAACACATTAAAACATGTCAGGCATAAATTGTTTCATGAGAGAAAAAAAAAGCCGGGCAAAGATCTCTGGTAACCAAAAAATTCAGAAATTCAATAACATCCCCAGTTTTTACCAGAGGACACAGTAGCATCTTCTTCTTTGATACGAGCAGCAATAACATCCCCAAGTGTGCGCTGTGGACCTGCATCCTTTGATAAAAAAGCCTCCAGCAGGTTCTCATCCTCTTCATTGATCTGATCCTATTAATTACCATCAACAGTTAACATCAAAGAAACAGAAAATCCTCAACTTAAATAGATTGAATATTGCTCAATTAAACACAAACAGTTACAATAATCCTCTCAATGTACAGTCGATTCATCATTACTTCTAAAAAAAAGGCACTTTAAGCTATTACTGTTGGCAGTTCGTCATCTAGGCTTTAATAAAAGTTGATAATATTGAGAGGCAAAGCTGACGTTCGCAGAAATTTTCTACTCATGGTTTTTTGGCTCATGTAATCACAATCCTCGAATGTAATAACCGATTGTCATCAAAGTATTGTTTCTAAAGCCAAGTTCTCTAAGCATCCTACATGAATTACAAGCAAATTTCAGAGCATACACCCAGAAATTTACCATTTTTCCTATAAATCATTATCAAATTAATCTCTATTCTATAAGGGAACACATGAAGAATTTAGTGTCTCCCAAAATGTCTAAAGGACCCTTATGTAATTAATATTCAAATTCATAAAAATATGTCATTATTGTAGTGATCAAATAAAAATTTTAAGCTATTTTTTTAACCAAGTACATCAACGCATATACCCAATTCTCTAAACAAAAATAAAACGAAGAAGTACAAATCTGGAAAAAAGAAATAGAGACCTCGTAATCATTGAACTGGCTTTGTGTCTCAGAGAAACCAGCAAAATCATCAAGGTCTTCTTCCTCATCATGCAGTGGAAGTTGAACAGCAGATAAATTAAGAATAGCAGGGTTTTGCTCTTCGTTTTCTTCATCAACAATTTCCTTCTGCTGTTTAAACGCTTCCTTAAGGATTTTATCGCTCAAACTGTTGGAAATCATCTGCAAAAATCCCCAAATATCAAATCAAACCCAATTAAAATCAGAACTCATCCAAATACAATAAAAACATCAATCAATACAACAACAACGATAAAGCGTTAAGTCCCAAGATGTCAAAAATAAAAATTGGAGGTTTAGAGAGAGAGAAAATGCCTGTTCTTGCTGTTGGTGACGTTTGGGAGGTTTAGTGCGGTTTTTGGAAACAGCGGTGGGTTGTTCGGCGAGGAAAGGGTGTGGATTGAGAATGCGTTCTCTTGATCTCTTCTTCCCCATTTTCTCTCTCCTCTTCGGTGTGTTGTGCTTACACGGCGGCGTTAATGGGGTTTTTCAGTTGATTGATGTGATAACTGAGAACTGAGAAGAGAGAGAGTTGTCGAGGGTTTAAGAAGATTTTGGTTTCAATCCGGGTTCAGTACCATGGATATATTATTTCACCCTGACCCGAAAATTAATGGATATATATCTATGCCCAAATCAATATGGTCAATGGAATGGCAACCACAAAATAAAACTCCATATCACCTATCTATCTTTTAGAGGGAAAAAAAGACATGAATAATCCTTACTTTTACCTACTAGTTGGACCACCGCTCCAAACTTGTATGCAATAATCTAGTATTTCTACCTTTTCTTCTTACATCGTGTTTGTATTGCCTAAAAAATTTGAAATATCAAATTATCGATTTCAACATTTTAGAGTGTAAAAACCATATGGTAAATGAACAATATGGCATTGGTTTGAAGTTATATGTAGTCTTGAGAAAAGTTTCGTACTAATGTTCATGAAGATGATTTTCCACTCCCAAATATTCTTTCTATTCAGATTTTTATTATCGTACGTCATACTCCATTGTAATAAACGTGGAATTTAGTTATAACTTTGGGGATCTTATATGCTTTCCTATAAACCTTCTTTTATTGTTGGCTTTAATATTGCAAAGTATAAGAATTTCATTGCAAAAATCGTTATCTTCATGGTTTCTTTTCGTAACTACTCCCTTCGTTTTTTTTAATTCTACATTTTCTTTAAATAGTTGTTTTCTTTTTAATTCGCTACATTTTCCTTATTTAGAGTACTTGGCCCACCATAAAGTAATACTTTTATATTTGTTCTTCTTTTTTCCACTCAAAAAGACAACTTTTTCACTTTTTCTCATTATTTTACATTAAATGGATAAAAAGTACACTTCAAAAGCTTGAAAGTGACATTCGCATAAATTGTTGTGCATACAACAATGTAATGAATAAAAAAAGGAGGGGGTATATTTTTAAAAAAAAATTGGTAAGATAAATTACATTAACGTCCTCTCACAGGGGCACCAAAATACAACCTACCCCAAAGCCTCCCAAACCCCCTGATGAGAATCGAACCCACAACATGTGGGTGGAAGATGAAAGGGCTTACCACCCTTCCACTCCCTCATTCTCAAAAGGATGAAGTATATGATATAAGTAGTTTTGACAGCAAAGAAACTCAAATATATGCATGATGAATGCCAATTCAATGTTCATAAAAATACGTTGTAGACATGAATTTGTCTTTATAGTATATTTATTCTCACCATTTAATTATCTATTTTTTACACTTTTCATTTTCATTCGTCTCCCTTACTGCTTACACTTTTTTGGACATGACACCACAATTTTTTTATTTTTTAGCTTTTAAAGCATGGCCAGCTACTCTCTCCACTCCAATAAAAAATGATATCCACTAAAACCTATCACATCTAAAATTTCTATAACATAAAATTGATAATCATAAAATAATTTATCATATAAAGTTATGTCCTCTAGCAAGTATTGTAAGCAGGAATAATATGGAGCGGAGAAAGTATGCAGTCTATATATAATCAAATTCCTTGAGTTACTACATATTGTATTATTGCATCTTTGCATTTGGTAAAGTTTCCAATTTTAAAACATGCTAGTTTAAATTTGTGCAATACACACTCTAAAGCTAATATTGAAAATCTATAATATACAACTAATCACTTATAAATAGTTACGACACTTGATGCAATATGAGGATACAAAGATGATTTTAACTACAAAGTACAATCTCTGGTAATTTTGCAAATATCAAGTCCACTATAATATTAAGCTATTATAAATTGTTTTACAACTTTTACTACACCGACCCTTTTAAAGACTACCTTAAAAGTATTGATTCTATTAATAGGTGTAATTTTCTTTTATTGATAATAGAATCTATATATTGCTTCGATGTATATTAAGATTATATATTTACTTTGGGTAAGGAGAAACCTCGACAAATTAAGGAGAGTATAAGGGATCCCAACTTGGCAAGGGTGAGAATCAATTCTAAGATATCTTGTAACCGGGAGAGATGCTCTAACCACGGAGCTATCCCTCGCTCTCATTTTTTTATACTTTTTTATATTTTAGCGTTATAATAGTAATGTAACACCCCGTAATTTTCACCCTTTATTTTTGCCGTTTGTTTACATTAAAATGATATTTTTTTTCGTAAAAATAAAATATTTTATTATTTAAACTATTTTTAACGTGTATAATTTTTTTTTAATTGTGGTATTGTGTTGTTGGGATTATTAATTTAAAGTGTGTATATTTATTTAGGTATTTTATTAGTTATAATTATATATGCGCATTTAGTATTGCGATTTTTTTTATAATGCTACTTTAAATTATTTTGGACCGTGTTTCGAAAATGTGTGTATTATATTTTAATATTTATATTTTATAAATTTAATTTATGTTCTTTGTTTAGATAGTATTATGTTTATTTTTGTTATTGCGCGTTTAGGATGCGGTTTTGTCGCGTAGCGTTTTTGTAATGTTGTTAGACCGACTTGAGTGATGAAATGGTGCATCACGTGTGGCGTGTTATGTTGGCCGAAAATCAGCAGATGTGGGAGGAGGATGAAGAGTTTGGTGCATGCTAAGTAAACCTTTGATTTCTTTGTAACCCCCCATTAATCCATCATTAACACTCTCTTAAACCCTTCATTTTTCCTTGCCAATAAATTCTGATTTTTAATCAAAGTAATTCAACATCATTCTTCACTAAGCTTCGTCATTTTCAAAGAAAAGAGAGGAGAGGAAGATAAAAGAAAAAGAAGAGAAAAGTTCATCCCGGTTTTTCCTGTCACACTTTCACCAAAATGATCATCGCCGGAGATCTAACCGTTTGATCGATATGCAATTTTGACAGTATGTTGAGGACATCTGGGTATTCACTTTCACCGTGGCGATTGTAAATTCGACCTCTCGTTCGCCGGGAATCATGGTCGGGACAGAACAGCACGAAATGAGATTTTTCAATGTTCAAGAAGAAAACGCCTAGTGACTTGTTGCTACAGTTATCGTTCGTGGTGCTTTGGGGTTAGAAGAGGAATTGGATTGCACGTATAACTCTTGAATATCTCTTTAGACTCAGCTCTTCTCCAGACGTTCCAGGTAACTAGCAGTTATCTTAGAACGCTAGAGATTAGAGTATATTTCGGTAGTAGATTATTACGTTAGGAATTGTTTAAAATACTTTTTGTATGAAATTATTGATGAGAATTTACGTGAGTGTTCATGATGTATGTTGTGTGTATATTATGTGCAGCAAAACAATTTTCATTTGATTTTTCTTATTTATTTGATTAAATTGGTATTTTGTGTGTTTATGGTTTAATTGTTAAATAATTAGAGAATGAATTTTATAATTGCCGAAAATATTTTTATTGAAGCATGTTATGTGTGTAACATGTTTTTCATGTCTTAGAATAATTTTGTCTACTGTTTACGATTTTTTTTTTTGAAAGAGAAATTTCCTTAATTGAAGGTCAAACGACATCTATAATAGGTATTAAAGAAAAACAAGATACAATTAAACAAGACTAAATTAAATTCGTCTTCGAAGAAACTACAATGAACCAGATCGAGCAATACAGTGCAGCCCCCTTGTATTTGCTGAATCAAGCAGCTATTGATGAGGAAGTCTATCATTTTGATATAGTTTGGGAAGAACATTCTTTATCGAGTCAGGTTGACCGCATCCGAGATTCCAATACCTTCATGTTGAGTCTCGAACTTCAACCAATGAGAATAATTTCTCATACCTAAAAACAAAAGAACCATACTCACAACTCCCATAGGGGAGAAGGAGATTTCTAAAACATAAACTAAAAACCCCATAATAGGGTTTGAGGAAATCTCATAAAGAGAGACTAATTTATTAAACAAAACAAGAAAATGAACTAAAAACTGAAAATAAAAGGGGAAAAGGGGCTTACCATGGATGAAATCATCCATGGCAGCCCCTAATTGATGAAGAAGGGGTAGGGGAGGCTAGGGTTTGAGAGAGAGAAAAAGAGAGAGGGGGCGTCTAGGTGAAAGGTGTAGTTTTTTTTACAGTTTACGACTTTAATGAAATGAAATCTCTATTTTTGCATTTTCGTGATTGTTAGTAATTAATTTGTGAATATTATATTTTGAGGCCAAAAAATCTGTTTCTTTACATAATCTGTATTACCGTGGGTTTATGCATGTTATGTGAATTTTTGGTAATTTTTGTACGTTCATTTCTATTTTTAAGTATTTTAATGGCGTTATTGAGTAATCTGTAAATTATTGTTTAAAATTACTTTTGAAGTCCGAAAATTAGAAATAAAATTATTACTTTGTCAGTAAAGCTATGATGGTTGTATGTTAATTTTTGTGAGAATTTAGGGTTTGGTTGTATTTGTTAAATAATTTTTATTGTGATTTTGTTAATGATTTGAGTTTATTCTTTTTAATTATTAAGAGATTTATAATTAGGATTAAAATGGAACTTTTTGCATTCTTTGAAGGCTGATGATTTTATGTTACTGTTGTCATGATTGGTTGTTATTATATTTACGTTTAGTAAGAGTAAGAATGATTAATTACGTACGTTTTATTGAATTAATGAGTTTTCGGTTAAATTAATACTGTTATTCAGTGGCGTCAGACGCATGCAGCTGCGTCAGGCGCATGGTGGTTCGTGCGCTAGACGCACAGGTTGGCGCAGAGTGCAAGCTCCTGCACCGAGCGCATAGGTGTTCTATTATGTATTGCATGATTTTCGTATGTGTTTGTACGTATGCTTTACGTGTAATTGGTGATCTTTCATGATGTGATTCAATTCTGGTTCGATATTGTTTGGTGCTGTAAAACTCTTGTTATATTATTATTTGTGCTTAAATGTGTACAAAGTATTTGTTGTTTAAAGTATTCATTGTAAGCTTGTAAGTTTACTTCTTTGAGGAATTTTGAAGAGATATTTATTGATGAATTGTGGGTATAAGGCCGTGTGGCATCCCTTTGATTAATATTATTGAGTTGAATGTTATTGTTATGTTACTTATGATTTTATTTTGAGATAAGAACATCCGGTGGGATAGATGTAGTCCCCGGTGAAGAACATACCAACTACCTAGATTGCGATCAAGGGGTAAACCTCGGTTAATTGTTGTCGTCCGAGCACTCACTTTGGGTGAGCCCCACTTTGGGTGAGCTTGTCTTGAATTAGGCTTGAGCCATGATTGAAATGTAGTTGATTTGTCTTGAGCACTCAGAGTTCTTCGCTGGGGATTATTCTTCGGGGATAAAATCCGATTTTAATTATAAAAATACCCTTGAAAATATTTATTTTATTTAAATAAAACAATTAAATATTATTAAATAATTAATTGAGCTTTTTCAAAGAGTTGGGCTCAAAATAGAATTAATTATCATGAATAAGTAATTGGGCTCTAAAATACGATTTAACACTTTTAAAATAGCTTTAGCTCTTCGGACTACTCTGCCCTTGGATCGGATCAATTAAGACCGCGGTATGTTTCATGATAGGGCTCTTAAATATGGAGACACGATTATGCGTCCACAGAATCCCCCACTTTAACTCAGGTTCAGGAAACCGATAGTCAAAGTACACGGTGTCAGGACGGAGAACGATTCTAAACGCTATGCAGTTTAGAACTGATCTATATATGCCGGTCTCTGCAAAATAAAGTTAATATGGAGGGCAATAACTACAAGCAATTTGATTACATACCGGGAAAGATGTTAGCAAATAGGTGCAAACAACTCTCATATGGCACATAATGATGCAAATAATGCAAACTTAGACTCTCTAAGGATGCATGAGACGCTAAGCAAGGATTAAGGTTATGCAAAGCTAAGGAAGATGACACGTCATGCAAGGTCAGGGTTATGCAAGGCCAGAAGATCTGGATATGTAGAATGATGGAATGATCAGATATCGATAGAATGATTTTTGAAAACTGTTTTTAGTAAATAATCGGGGTCTGTAAACGAGGTCCGCTGATTACAACTTTTCGGGAGTTTGATTTGATTTGGAGGACCCACCACATATATAGGAAGCCCCCACTTTGGGTGAGCTTGTCTTTAATTAGGCTTCAGGCTTGATTGAAATGTAGTTGATCTGTCTTGTGCACTCAGAGTTCTTCGCTGGGGATTCTTCTTCGGGGATAAAATCCGATTTTAATTATAAAAATACCCTTGAAAATATTTAATTTATTTAAATAAAACAATTAATTATTATTGGAGTAAATAATTAATTGGGCTTTTTCAAAGAGGTGGGCTAAAAATACAATTAATTACCATGAATAAGTAATTGGACTCTAATATACGAATTCACACTTTTAAAATAGCTTTGGCTCTTCGGAACGCTCAACCCTTGGGTCGGACCAATTAAGACCGCGATATGTTTCATGATAGGGCCCTTAAATATGGAGACACGATTATGCATCTACAGAATCTCCCACTTTTTCTGAGGATCAGGAAACCGATAGTCAAAGTACACGATGTCGGGACGGAGAACGATTCAAGACGCTATGCAGTTTAGAACTGATCTATATATGTCGGTCTCTGCAAAATAAAGTTAATATAGAGGGCAATAACTACAAGCAATTTGATTACCTGCCGGGAAAGATGTTAGCTGATAGGTGCAAATAACTCATATATGGCACATAATGATGCAAATAATGCAAACTTAGACTCTCTAAGGATGCATGAGACGCTATGCAAGGATTAAGGTTATGCAAAGCTAAGGAAGATGACACATCATGCAAGGTCAGGGTTATGTAAGGCTAGAAGATCTGGATATGTAGAATAATGGAATGATCGGATATAGATTGAATGATTTTCGAAAACTATTTTTAGTAAATAATCGTGGTCCGTAAACGAGGTCCGCTGATTACAACTTTTCGGGAGTTTGATTTGATTTGGAGGACCCACCACATATATATTAAGCCCCCACTTTGGGTGAGCTTGTCTTCAATTAGGCTTCAGGCTTGATTGTTGTCTTGAGCACTCAGAGTTCTTCGCTGGAAAAACTTCTTCGGGGATAAAATCCGATTTTAATTATAAAAATACCCTTGAAAATATTTATTTTATTTAAATAAAACAATTAATTTTTATTGGAGTAAATAATTAATTGGGCTTTTTCAAAGACTTGGGCTAAAAATACAATTAATTTTCATGAATAAGTAATTGGACTCTAAAATACGATTTAACACTTTTAAAATAGCTTTGGCTCTTCGGAACGCTCTACCCTTGGCTCGGACGAATTAAGACCGCGATATGTTTCATGATAGGGCCCTTAAATATGGAGACACGATTATGCATCTACAGAATCTCCCACTTTTTCTGAGGATCAGGAAACCGATAGTCAAAGTACACGGTGTCGGGACGGAGAACGATTCAAAACGCTATGCAGTTTAGAACTGATCTATATATGCCGGTCTCTGCAAAATAAAGTTAATATAGAGGGCAATAACTACAAGCAATTTGATTACCTGCCGGGAAAGATGTTAGCAGATAGGTGCAAACAACTCACATATAGCACATAATGATGCAAATAATGCAAACTTAGACTCTCTAAGGATGCATGAGACGCTATGCAAGGATTAAAGTTATGCAAAGCTAAGGAAGATGACACGTCATGCAAGGTCAGGGTTATGTAAGGCTAGAAGATCTGGATATGTAGAATGATGGAATGATCAGATATAGATTGAATGATTTTCGAAAACTGTTTTTAGTAAATAATCGGGGTCCGTAAACGAGGTCCGTAAACGAGGTCCGCTGATTACAACTTTTCGGGAGTTTGATTTGATTTGGAGGACCCACCACATATAAAGGAAGCCCCCACTTTGGGTGAGCTTGTCTTTAATTAGGCTTCAGGCTTGATTGAAATGTAGTTGATCTGTCTTGTGCACTCAGAGTTCTTCGCTGGGGATTCTTCTTTGGGGATAAAATCCGAATTTAATTATAAAAATACCCTTGAAAATATTTATTTTATTTAAAGAAACAATTAATTATTATTAAATTATTAATTGGGCTTTTTCAAAGAGTTGGGCTCAAAATACAAATAATTATCATGAATAAGTAATTGGGCTCTAATATACGATTTAACACTTTTAAAATAGCTTTGGCTCTTCGCACTGCTCTGCCCTTGGGTCGGACCAATTAAGACCGCGATATGTTTCATCATAGGGCCCTAAAATAAGGAGACACGATTATGTGTCTACAGAAGCCCCCACTTTGACCGAGGTTTAGGAAACTGATAGTCAAAGTACACGGTGTCGGGACGGAGAACGATTCTAAACGCTATGCGGTTTAGAAATAATCTATATACACTGGTCTCTGCAAAACAAAGTTAGTATGCAGGGCAATTACTAGAAGTAATTTGATTACCTTCCGGGAAAGGTGTTAGCATATAGGTGCCAACAACTCACATAAGGCACATAATGATGCCAATAATGCAAACTTAGACTCTCTAAGGATGCATGAGACGCTATGCGAGGATTAAGGTTATGCAAAGCTAAGGAAGATGATACGTCATGCAAGGTCAGGGTTATGCAAGGCTAGGATGTATGTAATGCAATGCAAGGTCAGGGTTTTGCAATGTTAGAAGATCTGGATATGTAGAATGATGGAATGATCAGATATATATATATATATATATATATATATATATATATATATATATATATATATATAATGATTTTCGAAAACTGTATTTAGTAAATAATCGGGGTCTGTAAACAAGGTCCGCTGATTACCACTTTTCGGGAGTTTGATTTGATTTGGAGGAACCACCACATATAAAGGAAGCCCCCACTTTGGGTAAGATTGTATTGAATTAGGCTTGAGCCTTGATTGAAATATAGTATATCTGTCTTGAGCACTCAGAGTTCTTCGTTGGGGATTCCTCTTCGGGAATAAAATCCGATTTTAATTATAAAAATACCCTTGAAAATATTTATTTTATTTAAATAAGATAATGAATAATTATTAAATAATTAATTGGCCTTTTTCAAAGAGTTGGGCTCAAAATACAATTAATTATCATGAATAAGTAATTGGGCTCTAAAATACGATTTAACACTTTTAAAATAGCTTTGGCTCTTCGGACTAATCTACCCTTGGGTCGGACCAATTAAGACCGCGGTATATTTCATGATATGGCCCTTAAATATGGAGACACGATTATGCGTCTACAGAAGCCCACACATTAACTAAGGTTCAGGAAACCGATAGTCAAGTACACGGTGTCGGGACAGAGAACGATTCTAAACGCTCTGCAGTTTAGAACTGATCTATATATGCCGGTCTCTGCAAAACAAATTTAATATGGAGGGCAACAACTACAAGCAATTTGATTACCTACCGGGAACTTAGACTCTCTAAAGATGCATGAGACGCTATGCAAGGATTAAGGTTATGCAAAGCTAAGGAAGATGACACGTCATGCAAGGTCAGGGTTATGCAAGGCTAGGATGTATGTAATGCAATGCAAGGTCAGGGTTTTACAAGGTTAGAAGATCGGGATATGTAGAATGATGGAATCATCAGATATGGATAGAATGATTTTTGAAAACTATTTTTTAGTAAATAATCTGGGTCTGTAAATGAGGTCCGCTGATTACAACTTTTCGGGAGTTTGATTTGATTTGGAGGATCCACCACATATATAGGAAGGCCCCACTTTGGGTGAGCTTGTCTTGAATTAGGCTTGAGCCTTGATTGAAATGCAGTTGATCTGTCTTAAGCACTCAGAATTTTTCGTTGGGGATTCTTCTTCGGGGATAAAATCCAATTTTAAATATAAAAATACCCTTGAAAATATTTATTTTATTTAAATAAAATAATTAATTATTATTAAATAATTAATTGGGCTTCTTCAATGAGTTGGGCTCAAAAAAGAATTAATTATCATGAATAAGTAATTGGGCTCTAAAATACGATTTAACACTTGTAAAATAGCTTTGGCTCTTCGGACTGTTCTGCCCTTGGGTCAGACCAATTAAGACCGCGGTATGTTTCATCATAGGGCCCTTAAATAAGGAGACACAATTATGTGTCTACAGAAGCCCCCACTTTGACTGAGCTTTAGGAAACCGATTGTCAAAGTACACGGTGTCGGGACGGAGAACGATTTTAAACGCTCTGCGGTTTAGAATTGATCTATATACACCGGTCTCTGCAAAACAAAGTTAGTATGTAGGGCAATTACTAGAAGCAATTTGATTACCTGCCGGGAAAGGTGTTAGGATATAGGTTGAAACAACTCACATAAGGCACATAATGATGCCAATAATGCAAACTTAGACTCTCTAAGGATGCATGAGACGCTATGCGAGGATTAAGGTTATGCAAAGCTAATGAAGATGACACGTCATGCAAGGTCAGGGTTATGTAAGGCTAGGATGTATGTAATGCAATGCAAGGTCAGGGTTTTGCAAGAATAGAAGATCTGGATATGTAGAATGATGGAATGATCAGAGATATATATATATATAATGATTTTCGAAAACTTTTTTTAGTATATAATCGGGGTCTGTAAAAAAGGTCCGCTGATTACAACTTTTCGGTAGTTTGATTTGATTTGGAGGAACCACCACATATATAGGAAGCCCCCACTTTGGGTGAGCTTGTCTTGAATTAGGCTTGAGCCTTGATTGAAATGCAGTTGATCTGTCTTGAGCACTCAGAATTCTTCGCTGGGGATTCTTCTTCCGGGGATAAAATCCGATTTTAAATATAAAAGTACCCTTGAAAATATTTATTTTATTTAAATAAAATAATTAATTATTATTAAATAATTAATTGGGCTTCTTCAAAGAGTTGGGCTAAATATACAATTTATTATCATGAATAAGTAATTGGGCTTTAAAATACGATTTAACACTTTTAAAATAGCTTTGGCTCTTCGGACTGCTCTGCCCTTGGGTTGGAAAAATTAAGACCGCGGTATGTTTCATGATAGGGCCCTTAAATATGAAGACACGATTAGGCGTCTACATAATCCCACACTTTGAATGAGTTTCAGGAAACCGATAGTCAAAGTACACGGTGTCGGGACGGAGAACGATTCTAAACGCTTTGCAATTGAGAACTGATCTATATATGTCGGTCTTGGTAAAACAAAGTTAATATGGAGGGCAATAATTACAAGCAATTTGATTACCAACCGGGAAAGATGTTAGCAGATAGGTGCAAACAACTCACATAAGGTACATAATGATGCAAATAATGCAAACTTAGACTCTCTAAGGATGCATGAGACGCTATGCAAGGATTAAGGTTATGCAAAGCTAAGGAAGATGACACGTCATGCAAGGTCAGGGTTATGTAAGGTTAGAAGATCAGGATATGTAGAATGATGGAATGATCAGATATAGATTGAATGATTTTCAAAACTGTTTTTGGTAAATAATCGGGGTCCGTAAACGAGGTCCGCTGATTACAACTTTTCGAGAGTTTGATTTGATTTGGAGGAACCACCACATATATAGGAAGCCCCCACTTTGGGTGAGCTTGTCTTGAATTAGGCTTGAGGCTTGATTGAAATGTAGTTGATCTGTCTTGAGCACTCAGAGTTCTTCGCCGGGGATTCTTCTTTGGGGATAAAATCCGATTTTAATTATAAAAATACGCTTGAAAATATTATTTTATTTAAATAAAATAATTAATAATTATTAAATAATTAATTGGGCTTTTTCAAAGAGTTGGGGTCAAAATAGAATTAATTATCATGAATAAGTAATTGGGATCTAAAATACTATTTAACACATTTAAAATAGCTTTGGCTCTTCGGACTGCTCTGCCCTTGGGTCGGACCAATTAAGATCGCGGTATGTTTCATCATAGGGCCCTTAAATAAGGAGACACGATTATGTGTCTACAGAAGCCCCCACTTTGACTGAGGTTCAGGAAACCGAATGTCAAAGTACACGGTGTCGGGACGGAGAACGATTTTAAACGCTATGCGGTTTAGAATTGATCTATATACACCGGTCTCTGCAAAACAAAGTTAGTATGTAGGGCAATTACTAGAAGCAATTTGATTACCTGCCGGGAAAGGTGTTAGCATATAGGTTGAAACAACTCACATAAGGCACATAATGATGCCAATAATGCAAACTTAGACTCTCTAAGGATGCATGAGACGCTAAGCGAGGATTAAGGTTATGCAAAGCTAATGAAGATGACACGTCATGCAAGGTCAGGGTTATGCAAGGCTAGGATGTATGTAATGCAATGCAAGGTCAGGGTTTTGCAAGAATAGAAGATCTGGATATGTAGAATGATGGAATGATCAGATATATATATAATGATTTTCGAAAACTTTTTTTAGCATATAATCGGTGTCGGTAAAAAAGGTCCGCTGATTACAACTTTTCGGTAGTTTGATTTGATTTGGAGGAACCACCACATATATAGGAAGCCCCCACTTTGGGTGAGCTTGTCTTGAATTAGGCTTGAGCCTTGATTGAAATGCAGTTGATCTGTCTTGAGCACTCATAATTCTTCGCTGGGGATTCTTTTTCCGGGGATAAAATCTGATTTTAAATATAAAAATACCCATGAAAATATTTATTTTATTTAAATAAAATAATTAATTATTATTAAATAATTAATTGGGCTTCTTCAAAGAGTTGGGCTAAATATACAATTTATTATCATGAATAAGTAATTGGTCTTTAAAATACGATTTAACACTTTTAAATTAGCTTTGGCTCTTCGGACTGCTCTGCCCTTGGGTCGGAAAAATTAAGACCGCGGTATGTTTCATGATAGGGCCCTTAAATATGAAGACACGATTAGGCGTCTACATAAGCCCACACTTTGAATGAGTTTCAGGAAACCGATAGTCTAAGTACACGGTGTCGGGATGGAGAACGATTCTAAACGCTCTGAAATTTAGAACTGATCTATATATGCCGGTCTCTGCAAAACAAAGTTAATATGGATTGCAATAATTACAAGCAATTTGATTACCTACCGGGAAAGATGTTAGCAGATAGGTGCAAACAACTCACATAAGTCACATAATGATGCAAATAATGCAAACTTAGACTCTCTAAGGATGCATGAGACGCTATGCAAGGATTAAGGTTATGCAAAGCTAAAGAAGATGACACGTCATGCAAGGTCAGGGTTATGTAAGGCTAGAAGATCTGGATATGTAGAATGATGGAATGATCAGATATAGATTGAATGATTTTCGAAAACTGTTTTTAGTAAATAATCGGGGTCCGTAAACGAGGTCCGCTGATTACAACTTTTCGAGAGTTTGATTTGATTTGGAGGAACCACCACATATATAGGAAGCCCCCACTTTGGGTGAGCTTGTCTTGAATTAGGCTTGAGGCTTGATTGAAATGTAGTTGATCTGTCTTGAACACTCAATGTTCTTCACTGGGGATTCTTCTTCGGGGATAAAATCCGATTTTAATTATAAAAATACCCTTGAAAATATTTATTTTATTTAAATAAAATAATTAATTAATATTAAATAATTAATTGGGTTTTTCAAAGAGTTGGGCTCAAAATACAATTAATTATCATGAATAAGTAATTGGGCTCTAAAATACGATTTAACACATTTAAAATAGTTTTGGCTCTTCGGACTGCTCTGCCCTTGGGTCGGACTAATTAAGACCGCGGTATGTTTCATCATAGGGCCCTTAAATAAGGAGACACGATTATGTGTCTACAGAAGCCCCCACTATGACTGAGGTTCAGGAAACCGATAGTCAAAGTACACAGTGTCGGGACGGAGAACGATTCTAAACGCTCTGCAATTTAGAACTGATCTATATAACGCCGGTCTCGGCAAAACAAAGTTAATATGCAGGGCAATAAATACAAGTAATTTGATTACCTGCCAGGAAAGATGTTAGCAGATAGGTGCAAACAACTCACATAAGGCACATAATGATGCAAATAATGCAAACTTAGACTCTCTAAGGATGCATGAGACGCTATGCAAGGATTAAGGTTATGCAAAGCTAAGGAAGATTAAGGTCATGCAAGGTCAGGGTTATGCAAGGCTAGGATGTATGTAATGCAATGCAAGGTCAGAGTTTTGCAAGGTTAGAAAATCTAGATATGTAGAATGATGGAATGATCAGATATAGATAGAATGATTTTCGAAAACTATTTTTAGTAAATAATCGGGGTCCGTAAACGAGGTATGGTGATTACAACTTTTCGGGAGTTTGACTTGATTTGGACGAACCACCACATATATAGGAAACCCCCACTTTGGGTGAGCTTGTCTTGAATTAGGCTTGAGCCTTGATTGAAATGTAGTTGACTGTCTTGAGCACTCGAGTTCTTCGCCGGGGATTCTTCTTTGGGGAATTGACACGAGCAAAGTCGGATATCGCTTTAAACCATGGAATTATCGGAGAATCATTCAGGGAAAAGGAGAGCTTCGAGTGAAAAATATAAAGGTTAAATCGTTACTCAAATAGATATAGGTGAGATAAGGCTTTGACGTAGTTAGGTTCAGACTCGACTCTATGTCGGGATCTAGAAAGAGTATGCTCCTAAATTCTAGAAAGTCAAATCATTAGACCTTTATTAATTTATTTTATTGAAGCGGTCGGACCTCGAGATGAGGATTTCTACGTATCCTTGCGGAATCAGACCATTCGTAGGTCTGGATCTGATTGAATTTTTTTTGTGCCCTAAATTTTGCTTAGGCCGCCCTTTCGGGTTTGCAACCTAGCTGGCTCGGACATACCTTGAAAAACGAGTTGGGGTTGAAGAAAGGTTGAAAGGTTGAGGTTTTAGGTTTAGATGAAGGTTTAGTTGGTTGGGCTAAGGTAAGGATCATGGATTTGGATTATATGGGTTAAAGTTTTGAAGGATTTTGAAACGAAGGGTTGAACTTGTGTGCAAGCCCCCTAGCTTGAATTTTTATTTCTTTGCCTTTGGCTTTTTCTTTTTGTTATGTGCGGTTTCTATTTGCTTTTGCTTTTTTTTTTTTCGCACTTTGAATTTTTTCACTTTTTTTAAATATTTTGTTTTGCCTGGCATTGATTTTTTTTATGTAGTGAGGCTTGCACACAAGTTTTTGGTTATGGGTATTGGAAGGATTGAAGGTTATTTTGTGGAGCTTTGATTTTGAAGGTTTTTTTGGCTAATGGAGATGTGGTTTTTTGAAGGTGATGGCTCATTGGAATAATGGAGGGGAGAGGGGAATAACGCTCAATCCAAAGTATGTCCATTTTTTTTTTTATTATTTTTTTTATTAATCAAAGTCATTTGAGATAATTTGATTTGGGTTTCATCATCGAATTCGAAGCATAAATGATGGTGAAAGGCCAACGAAAAATAATATAAATTGAAATGAAAATAGAAAGGCTATAATAGATGAAGTCCTATAGTGGCATAGACTCGATCGGAAAGGTTATAAATGGCTCAGGATAAGGACTCTCTGACTCATCCTAGGAAACTAGAAATAAAAGACTAAGCCTTTGAATGGTTGATGCACTGCTTAAGGGGTTGCTGATGATGCTGATTCTCGTCGTAACAAGTATTAGAAGTCTATCGTCATCGATCATGTTTCGCAGCGTACTTGATGGTATTCGGCACTAGATGTTAGGTGGAATTATTCCGTTGGAATTCACTGTAGAAGTGTAGGTTGCTCCTTTTGAATTTTCTTTTAGGTGCAGGGTTCAGAGTAGACCCTATGGAACTGATCGCGCAACTAATGTGAAGGCGGTAGACCCTATGAAAGTGATCGCGCCTCTATTGTGAAGACGGTCAAAAGTAATCTTCATGACTCTAAATGAAGTCGGGGTGGTGATAGTGTACTTGATGAGCTTTAGAGTAGGCTCACAATTTGTTCCTCCATTAGGCTCTCCAAAGTTATAATCTCTCGACCGGTCATGAACATAATCGAGTAGACCTCGCTTGTAAGTTTTAAGAAATGATTTTCGAAATAAGAAATGAAAATGAGGAATGGAGAAATGGGAAATGGGAGATGAGAAATGGAAATGGAAAAGGAAATGAAAATGGGGAATGGAAATTTGAAATGTATTTGAAATGGAGGATTACAAATGATTATGGGTTTTGGACTAGTATGGGCATGACTATGATGCTGACATGGGCCAATCTATATGCATATGCAGATATGGACTGGACTGGACTATGCAAGCAGACTGGACTCAAAAGGATAGCCTATGGGGACTTAGGGAACGCAAGCTTCGCTAGACTTAGGGGTGATTGGCTTCGACAGACTCGATGATTTTGGGTTGTTATGGATCTAAGATGGACTAGCTTCGCTAGACTCAAAGGTTTTGGGCCATTATAGACTTAATGTAGACTAGCTTCGTTAGGCTCGAGGATTTGGATTACTATAGATGTAAGGTAGGAGTAGCTTCGCTAAACTCGTGGGGTGGCTTTATGGTCTTAGGGGTGGCTTTATAGTCTTAGGGGTGACTAAGCTAGCTTCGCTAGGTATAAAGGATGCCATTATGGTCTCAAAGGTGAGTAGCTTCGCTAGACTCAAGGGGTGCCTTTATGGTCTTAAGGATAACTAGCTTCGCTAGGTCAAAGAGTGCCATTATGGTCTTAGGGATAACTAGCTTCGCTAGGTCTAAAGGGTGTCATTATGGTCTTAGAAGTGAGTAGCTTCGCTAAACTCAAGGGGTGCCTTTATGGTCTTAGGACTGACTAGCTTCGCTAGTTCAAACGGTGTCATTATGGTCTTAAGGATAACTAGCTTCGCTAGGTCAAAGGGTACCATTATGGTCTTAGGGATAACTAGTTTCGCTAGGTCTAAAGGGTGCCATTATGGTCTCAAAAGTGAGTAGCTTCGCTAAACTCAAGGGGTGCCTTTATGGTCTTAGGACTGACTAGCTTCGCTAGTTCAAACGGTGTCGTTATGGTCTTAGGGATAACTAGCTTCGCTAGATCTAAAGGGTGTCATTATGGTCTTAAAGGTGAGTAGCTTTGCTAAACTCAAGGGATGCATTTATGGTCTTAGAGGGATGACTAGATTCGCTAGGTCAAAGGGTGTCGTTATGGTCTTAAGGATGACTAGCTTCGCTAGGTCAAAGGGTGTCGTTATGATCTTTAAGGTGAGTAGCTTCGCTAAACTCAAGGAATGCCTTTATGGGCTTAAGGATAACTAGCTTCGCTAGGTCTAAAGGGTGCCATTATGGTCTTAAGGATAAGTTGCTTCGCTAGGCTTAATGGTTTGGACTTCGTCCTATATGGGTTTGGAAATGGACTTGATTAGACTTAGGAAATGAGTTGGCCTTATATGGACCTAATTTTGGACTTAGTCCTGTATTGGTTTGAAGTTAGACTTGGAAATGCACATGGGCTTGACAATGGAAATGGACTAGGATTGGACTTAGAATGGAACAGCCTTGGATTAGACTTGGACTAGGCTTGACATAGACTAGGGTTCACATAATGATGCAAATGGGCCTAGATTTAGATATGAACTAGACTTATATGGGCCTAAGATGGACTCTAATGCTAGCGGACCTAATATGAATGCATGGACTCAAATTTATATGGACCTAATATGAATGCAAAATGGACTCTAATGCATAGGCCTAAAATGAATGCAAGTGGATTAGATTGATTGGATTAGATTGAAGGTGTTTGGATTGGGTTTATAATTTTCAAAATTCGTTTTTGAAAGGAAACTCTTGTTTTTATCTTTTGTTAGGAAAATATGATGGATTAATTTTGAAAAATATATTTTTTCAATATGTGGTAAGTGATTAATAAATGTTTTTGAAAAAGGTAGAATAGAAGAGGGTGTAGGATTGATTTTGAAAAATGTAAGTTTTTGAAATTGATTGAATATGACAAGGGTAGAATTGATAGGGAAGATTAGTTGGATAGCAGGGAGAAGGTAGACATGCATGAAGACTTGGGCGGGCGCGGATGTGTCGTCGTTGTACACCGCACCCGGCCAAAGATAAAATTTCTCCTACTCTCTTCTACACTAAGGTAGTATAGTGGAAGTAGGGGTCGTATCCACAGGGAAACAGGGACGAGTTTAGTACTCAGCGTGATTCGAAACCTAGATTAAGCTAAGGGCCGAGAAACCTAATTACAAAGGGGGGTTTCAAAAGAGATTATAAACAAACTACAACTAACTAACAAATAAATACAATGAGAAATCAATTATGGAAAGATCTTGAATCCGATTAACATCCACTTCAATTCATTATCGATCCTTGAACCTCCACTCTAATTATTTCCATAATTATCTATTGTCGAGAATTAATCTCGTGTTCTCCTTATTCTTAGTTGAATAGCACGATCAGCGTGACTATAAAACCCTAACTAAAGGATAACCTAGTCCGATCTGCGTCTAAGTTCAATCCAATAGCAGCAATAAACACAGAGAACCAATAGACCTGCTAATGTCATACACGCGATAAACATTCAACAGTTGATTCAATTTCCCTAAGAAATAACCAAGAAGATCAGCATCTAAATTACTCCCTAGTTTGCTACCAATTGATAAAAGAATAAAACAATCCGATTCTATTCTTAAATCTAGCATTAGATTAATCACACAATCAAACTAGTAACGTTCCTAGCATAATTATGCAATAATCATGGAAAGCAAGCATAGAAATTGAACCATAATCAAGGAAAATAGATAGAGAGGAAAGATCTCACAATAATGCTTGAAGCTTCATATTAATCTCGTTCAAGAACAGTTCAAGCTACAATCGGCATAGCAATAGCCAATTCCATAATTGAAATCTCTAAAAACTAAACTAAGAAATGAAAACTAAAACTAGGAAATGAAGAACAAAAACTAAGAAAAATGAAGAACAAAGAGAAATGAAGAAGGAAAGATGAAAAGAGAATCATGAAGAAGGAAGGATGAGGAGAGGAGTATCCTCTCTCTCCCCTCAAGCTTGCCACTCCAAGGTCTACATTTCAGCTCTCCTCTTCGTCCTCCTCTTCGTCTCCCCCAAAAATTAGGTTTTAGGAAGCATTTAAACCCCGCACAAAATCGTGGCCCCAAACCGTCAAAGCGTCGCGAGTCGCGACCTCGATCGCGAGTCGCGACGAGGACTCTGTCTCCCCGCGCACAAAATGGCTGGGCAAGCATCGCGAGTCGCGAAGAACATCGCGAGGTGCGACAAGCAGGGGTCGCGAGTCGCGACATCCCTCGCGAGTCGCGAGCCTCGCCGGCCGGGCAACGTCTGGGCTGTCTTGCGCGCGCCGGGCCGTGCGAGTGCCGGGCCATGCGAGCCTTGCGTGCGATGGCTGGCCGCTTGGTGGGCGATGACGCTAGCCGCCGCTTGGTTGACGTGAGCTGTGTAGGTGGTCGAAGTTACGCGCATGCTTGGTGCTTAGAGCTTCCGATGATTGCCCATTATGGTACAATGCCAAATCTCCCAAGCTCTCCAAAGACACTTCAATCAAACATCATTCAAATCCATTTCATCTTGAAAGCTCGGAATACATGGCGTTAACACAAATTATCTCGCAAAGCTCCGAATTTCCGCTAAAGGCTAAATAAAACACGAATGTTAACAATTACAATCAAACCCTTAGCAAAGTGCACCTCAAATATCACTAAAACGTCGTATAACTTGAGCGTATCAAATATCCCCACACTTGAACTTTACTCGACCTCGAGTAAACTCAAAAGTGAGAATCACCAAATAAATCATCACTCAAGCTAACGACACCAACCTACACTCCCCATCTACTACATCATCATCATCACATCTTAACAACATCCGCTCAAAAACCTAAACGTAAGGGATGATGATTCCCCCACACTTAGATTCAATCTCACCGGAAATATACAAAGACGCGACAACAATAATAAGCAGCAACGCCAACAAGTTTAACCAACAACACTAACAAGAATCAAAATGCCAACGCACGACACACTAAAGTATCAGCTCTCCCAAACCTCAAAAGATGACCTACTACTACAATAACTAACTTATATAAGCAAGCCATGGAACAAAGACAAAAAGGGATAAATTCCATGCTTACTCCCAAAAACAATCAACCAAAAGAAAGTGAAAGCCAAAACAAATCTCCGGCAAATGAGTCTTCAAAATACATAATTCTCTCTTAATCTCTCATTTTGCCTAGGAGCCCTTTCGGGTTTTCATCCTAGCTTCTCACATTTCTTTTTTCATCTCACCATCTTACCCGCTCAATATAAGCCACTTTCTTGCATAGGTTGCCCTTTCGGGTTTTCAACCTATCCGGGCTCCCAATTTTTGCCCGAGTCGCCCGCCCTTGCGGGTTTTCAACTCAGCGGGATTCATTTTCATTGTTTTTTTTTTTTTTTTATATTTTTTCATTTTTTTCATTTTTATTTTTTTCATTTTTTTCAAATTGAAAGTAATAAATACAACATAAATACAACATAGATACATGAGAATGAGAATACCCTCCCCCCTACTTAAACTACACATTGTCCTCAATGTGACGACAATTAGATGAAAAAGTAAACTGAAAATGGGGGGAGAAAATCGAAAATCGGGTAAATCGAAGATCGAATGCTCAAGACTCATGACCAAACAATCCGTCAAACTCAAATTTCTTAACAACACCAACTCAAATCTCCGAAATCAACTCACAACCCTCTCCCTCAAATCACTCAAACAAATGGCAAATTCAAAAGTTTTAAATTTTTGAGATTTGCACCTAGCTCAAGAGATCGAAAGATACAACAATCTCACTCCTCTAGTGTTACCAACTCCTAGCTATTGAACTCCTCCCAACGGGTTTTTTTTTGTGGACTTGGGCTCAAAGTGGATTAAGATTTGTTGTGGTTCTTTTTGAGTGGGTGGGCAAAGTGGGTGAAAGAAAGTTTATTTTGGTGGTGGAAATTTGATAAGAAAATAAAGGAAAAGAAAGAAAATAAAAAGGGTCTCGGGTTGCCTCCCGAGAAGCGCCGTTGTTTAAAGTCGTTAGCTCGACTTAATACCTTAAGCTCAATCATTAGGTTGTGCTCCATGTGTGACAATGGTGGTTCCATGTCAATCTCCACTTCAAATACCCGCAAAATTGATTGAGAAGGACTCTTGCAATGCATTGTTAGTGCCTAGCTTACTACATCATGGTTGAGCATATAACATCGATTATATCCAAAACCTAGCATTAAGTCAACAACAAACATCAACTAGTAGTACTCTAGCTAATCCAAGTCATGACCATTAATATCAATAATTAAAGCTAGACAATAACCAAACAATAAGCCGTCAAAAGCTTCAATCAATCATTCCCAAGATAGTTTAAGCAACAAGTTCCATGCTTCTTGTCCAAAATACGAAAGTGAAATACATAGAGCTCAATGGAAGATGAAAACTAGAAACTCAAACAAAAAGGGAATTCTTTATATGAGTGGCCAATCAAAAACAAAGAGCACAAGCAATACCATCCAAAAATCACGCTAAATACAAACAAGTAACACCGTTTCCCGGCAACGCGCCAAAATTTGGGCGGGCGCGGATGTGTCGTCGTTGTACACCGCACCCGGCCAAAGATAAAATTTCTCCTACTCTCTTCTACACTAAGGTAGTATAGTGGAAGTAGGGGTCGTATCCACAGGGAAACAGGGACGAGTTTAGTACTCAGCGTGATTCGAAACCTAGATTAAGCTAAGGGCCGAGAAACCTAATTACAAAGGGGGGTTTCAAAAGAGATTATAAACAAACTACAACTAACTAACAAATAAATACAATGAGAAATCAATTATGGAAAGATCTTGAATCCGATTAACATCCACTTCAATTCATTATCGATCCTTGAACCTCCACTCTAATTATTTCCATAATTATCTATTGTCGAGAATTAATCTCGTGTTCTCCTTATTCTTAGTTGAATAGCACGATCGCCGTGACTATAAAACCCTAACTAAAGGATAACCTAGTCCGATCTCGCGTCTAAGTTCAATCCAATAGCAAGGCAATAAACACACAGAGAACCAATAGACCGCTAATGTCATACACGCGATAAACATTCAACAGCTTGATTCAATTTCCCTAAGAAATAACCAAGAAGATCAAGCA
The DNA here is from genome assembly GCA_947648045.1 of Beta corolliflora. NCBI lineage: Eukaryota > Viridiplantae > Streptophyta > Magnoliopsida > Caryophyllales > Amaranthaceae > Beta > Beta corolliflora. The sequence continues at coordinate 410,735 of CANSZD010000774.1, forward strand.
TCTAAATTACTCCCTAGTTTGCTACCAATTGATAAAAGAATAAAACAATCCGATTCTATTCTTAAATCTAGCATTAGATTAATCACACAATCAAACTAGTAACGTTCCTAGCATAATTATGCAATAATCATGGAAAGCAAGCATAGAAATTGAACCATAATCAAGGAAAATAGATAGAGAGGAAAGATCTCACAATAATGCTTGAAGCTTCATATTAATCTCGTTCAAGAACAGTTCAAGCTACAATCGGCATAGCAATAGCCAATTCCATAATTGAAATCTCTAAAAACTAAACTAAGAAATGAAAACTAAAACTAGGAAATGAAGAACAAAAACTAAGAAAAATGAAGAACAAAGAGAAATGAAGAAGGAAAGATGAAAAGAGAATCATGAAGAAGGAAGGATGAGGGAGAGGGAGTATCCTCTCTCTCCCCTCAAGCTTGCCACTCCAAGGTCTACATTTCAGCTCTCCTCTTCGTCCTCCTCTTCGTCTCCCCCAAAAATTAGGTTTTAGGAAGCATTTAAACCCCGCACAAAATCGTGGCCCCAAACCGTCAAAAGCGTCGCGAGTCGCGACCTCGATCGCGAGTCGCGACGAGGACTCTCGTCTCCCCGCGCACAAAATGGTCGGGCAAGCATCGCGAGTCGCGAAGAACATCGCGAGGTGCGACAGGGCGGGTCGCGAGTCGCGACATCCCTCGCGAGTCGCGAGCTCGGCTGGCCGGGCGTGCGGCCGGGCCAGGCGCGCGCTGGGCTCAGGCGAAGTCTTGGGCCGTGCGAAGCCAAGGGCGATGGCCTGGCCGCCGCTTGGTGGGCGATGACGCTAGCCGTCGCTTGGTTGACGTGAGCTGTGTAGGTGGTCGATGTTACGCGCATGCTTGGTGCTTAGAGCTTCCGATGATTGCCCATTATGGTACAATGCCAAATCTCCCAAGCTCTCCAAAGACACTTCAATCAAACATCATTCAAATCCATTTCATCTTGAAAGCTCGGAATACATGGCGTTAACACAAATTATCTCGCAAAGCTCCGAATTTCCGCTAAAGGCTAAATAAAACACGAATGTTAACAATTACAATCAAACCCTTAGCAAAGTGCACCTCAAATATCACTAAAACGTCGTATAACTTGAGCGTATCAAGACTCTAACTCTACCATGACCATTTTGCTAGATGCACTTTTTTAGGACAGACTCGACCTTGCATGAAAAAACTGATTTTTTTTTTGAATTAGGTGAGACCCCTAGAATGACCATGTTTTTACGCGAATGCAGACAGACCGAACATAGGATCGACCACCACAACGACTAAATCGACGAAAAGCATGTGATGCCCAGACTGCATGCCACACAAGACGTCTTGCGCGCGGCGCACGCGATCGTGCGTCCGGGCGTGGGAGTGGTGCGCCAGGAACAACATAAAACCATATCATGCAGTGTATTCTTTAGGGCCCAACACGCAAATGTTATATTGGTCATTTTGCAGTAGGAGTTCGAATTCTATTTTGGAGATTGTTTTTCAGGTGCAGGGTCCCGAGTAGGACTGATAGGCTAGAGTGCTCCTCTTGCATGAAGCCTATTGAAGGATTCTTCCAAAGTGATGCCTAGTGGAGTGAAGGTTCTTTGGGGGTTCCAAAGTGATAACCCCAATTTTCAGTATTCTGGGCATTGACTTTATTGCTCTTGGAGCCAGAGGGGTTGTTGTTACTTTTCTTGGAAGAGTTATTGTTGTTGTAACCCTTATTTTTAGGGGCTTGTACCTCTTCTTCTATCAGTAGACCAACCTTGTAGAGCTTCGTGAAACGCTCTATAGGTTGGAAATTAATACGATATCCGTACTTGGGCTTAAAGTTATGAATCACTAGTCGGACTTGGTCTTCTTTAGATGGTATATTAGTCATTTGGGTGGCCTTTTCCCTCCATCTATTAAGGAAGGTGACAAAGTCTTCGTTGTGGTTTTGGTTAGTTAATTCTAACTCACAAAGACCAATTGGAAGCTGAGTGTTGTATCGATACTGCTTGTGGAATACTTCTTTGATGTAGTCCTAGTTGTTCAGCTTTGTTTTGTTCAGTGATCTGAACCACTTGGATGGATGTGCATCTAACGTTAAGAGAAAGACATAAGCAAACATGTTCAAGCTCATGCCTTTGACAGCCATAGAAATGAAGAAGACTCTCCATTGATCGTCTGGGTCTTCGACCCCGACCCCTTCAATTTTGGGAGGTCACCTAATGCTACCTTTTTAGGGAGCTTTCCTTCAGTTCAGGATCAAGGATGTCATGGTCGTGAGCCTGACTTTCGAGTACATGAATTGACTGGATAAATTGCTCGAGCTTTTTAAACCTTAATTCAGTCTCGGGATTGATAGGAGGTCTGATAGTGGGGTCTCTTCCCATTGTTCTTCCTCAGTTGTCAGCTTTTTCCTTAGTATTTTGAGCTTTTTGTCTTGTTCCTCAAGATGAGAGTTCATCAGTTGGAGTTGAGCCATGATGCCATTGAGCCGTTCAGAAGTATCTCCCATTTCGGATGACGATTTAGAAATTTCAGATAACTCGTCTTAAAAGGTGACGATTCGTTTGACGAGTCTGGAGTGGGTTGACCTTTTCCCTCTTTGCTGGACGTTCACAAGTTGTAATCTCCCGACTTGTTCTGAACATAAATCGAATGGGCCTTACTTGTAAGTTTTTAGAAATGATTTTCGAAACAATGGAAATGGGGAATGGAAATGAGGAATGGAAAAGAGAAATGGAAATGAGGAATGATTTTGAGATGGAGGATTTAAAAAGGATATGGGTTTTGGAATAGTTTAAGCTTGACAATGATGGAGACATGGGCCTAACTATATGCATATGCAGACATGAACTGGACTATGCAAGCAGACTGGACTCAATGACTGGGTCTTTAGGGAAGACTATGCAGCTTTTAAACCCTTAAGAACCTGTAAAGCCTTTTAGGAACTCAAAGGTTAATTAGGCAAGTTTGTTAGTGTGCAAGTCATCATCAAAACTCATAGATCAACAATTTCCCCCTTTTTGATGATGACAAACAAGGCAAATAAACTTGAACAAAAAAAAAAGTAAAAAAATTAGAAAACCTACTAGGAACTTAAACTAAACTAAGTACTAGCAAAGTTTTTCACAAACATACTAAAAAAATATTGAAAATAAAAACGAAGTATTTACAACTATGAAATTGAACTTGACTGAATTGTGATTATTGGAACTCATGAGAATAAACTTCTGGAAACTTGTGCAAATCATAGAAAGAGACGTTTGCTTTAATTCTTCCCCCTTTTGACATCATCAAACATACGTACGTTCCAGTTAGAAATACTTAACCATCACAACACCATTAAACATGTTAATTGGTCAGAACATGGTTAGAGACAAAGTAAAATTCTTAAGTTGCAATCTCAGAATATTAGCCATCAAGTTACAGTTAGGTTAATAAGAGAAAAATAAAGAGAGACACAATTCCATTACGCAAAATATATAGAAAAAAAAGATAAGTTGCATTCCTATTTCTAAGAGTAAAATTACAAAAGGAAATAAAAAGGAAAAGAAAATAAATCAAAAAGAAAAAAATAAAACATCATTCAGTTACACCAAAAGGAACGAGAGAAGGTTAGGCTAGGGTAGGATAGGCTTATGTTACAGTTTCTTCATGAACTTCTTTTTCAGTCACCTCCTCTATTGTAATGCTTTGTATAGCTTAGAGGATCTCTTCTTTATTTTGTTGCATAGTGGCCACAATGATCTTCATAGTGAGTTCCATTAAGATCAGATGGCCTTGTAGTTCTCGCTACAAACTCTTCACTTCAAACAACTCTTCAGATAGAGCCTTAAACTCTTTTTCCATTCCTTGAGTTCCAGATGAACTCCCAACACTTTTTTTTATCGAAAGCCGGACATAGGCGGCTCATGCTCGAGTTCCTCGCCGCCTCCTCTTGATCCAGCCCCACAACCGGAACTTCCTCATCCTTCACACGAGGCAAAACGTAAAGCCTCCCGCTTTTTCTTGATCCTTCATTTTCTTTCTTTTCTTTCTTTTCTTTCTTCTCTTTTTCTTCTTCTTTTTCTTCCTCTTCCTTCTTCATAATCTCTACTTTAAAAACTTGGGACAACCACATAGTATGTCCCCCAGCAACAACTAGATCCAAATTTCCCAAAGTGGATTTCTAGAGATTGTTCTCTCTTTTCATCTCCAATGGAGTATAGGACTCCAAAAGAACTTGCAGGGCTTGGAACACTGCTGTAAGCAAAGTTCCATACCCCACCTTGTAACCACTTGGAACAGTATGTTCCAAGTGAACCATCATCAAAGCCAGAAAATTCACCTGCAACTTGTTAGTCAAGCAGTAGATCAATGCACAGTCCAATATTGTTGCCTCACTCCTCTTCTGAGTTCTTGGCAAAACAGCCCTCCTAACAACATTATACAAAAGCTTGTTAAAGGTCGTGAGATCATTGTGGTAAATCTTGTTGATCTCAACCTTTCTTCCCAAAGCAACAAGGATATCATCCTTGGATTCTTTACCAAGTTTCAAGTTATATACTTCCCTTAAAATAGTTTTCATAACTCTCATTCGGAACTTTGAAAAGATCCGAGAGGAACTCAGCGTCAAAACTGAATGGAACTCCATTCACTTCACTCAAAATTGTACCCTTTTGAAAATGAAAATTTTCACAAAACTCATCAAGATCTTTAGGATACGTTGGGTGATTAGAGCAATCACTCAGTAGATAAACCAACTTTTGTGCTTCCGAACATCCCAACAACTCACGATACTCAATAGTATTGCACCACACCAGATTTAGAGTAAACCCATGAATGTACCTACTCGCTTGTTTCTTAATCTTTTTATGTTCCTCTGATTCCCCCTGAATTCGAGCCCCAAGTTCAAGATCCTCTTCAATAACTTCTTTTTCCTCTTTTATTTCAGTTTTTGGTTCATCATCTTCACCAATTTTCTTGCTCTTTATTGAAATTCGGGAAGAGTATGGCGGCTCTGGACCTGATGGAGCATCAAGGGTATGGGTAGGAGGGTTAATTTGGTCGAAACTTGGTGGTGGTGATGATGGATAAACGGTGTTGATGGGTTCAACAGATATGGGTTGAACATCAATATCCATTGGGGTAGGATTTGGTTCAATAGTAGTTGTGGGTGTTGCGGTGGTGATAGAAGAAGCTTCTAATATCAAAGGAAAGTTGGTGGAATATCAGTTGATGTTTAGGTTGATTTCGGAGTTTCCATGGCTGAGATTAGGGTTGAGGTTTTTCAAGAATTTGAGTTCATGGGTTAAGATGGATTTTGGGTTTTTAGGAAAGTGATTGTGATGTAATGGAGGTTGTTGAGAGTTTCGCGGGTTTTTATATTGGTGGTTTCAGTTTTGCAGAGGTATGAAGCTTTAAGGAATTTGAGGGGATTGTAACGAAAAGTGGTGTTTCCTTAGTGACGTTTTATTAAAAACTTACGCTAATAACACATAACCTAATATGGGAGGAACATGAAAGGACAAAAGATAATCTTTTTGGATTTTTGATTTAATGTGGGAAAAAAATTAAAAAATAAAAATAGAAATAAAATAAAATAAAAAGAAATCTTTTTGGATTTTTATTTATTGTGGATGGAACATGCGAAATTTCAATGTATCTCAATTATCACTTAAATATCACCAAGTAGTAGACTTGAAGTTTTCCACTGGGATATGGGTAATGTTATGTTGGGACATTAACGAGTTATACTACTAAGTTCCACTAGGAACATGCTTGCGCATTTAGATCGATAAGAAAATCAGTTAGGAACTTAACAATATGTACAGACTCACATGGGGAGTTCCTTTTACAATTATCTCATCTAATTAACCATTCCAAGTTCCATCCACGTCTGCTCATGTTTGTTCCTGTCTAAAGGCTTAGTTAAAATGTCAGCAATTTGATTTTCAGTTGGATAAAAGTCTAACCTAATCAATCCTTTCTCAACATTGTCTTTTAAGAAATGATGACGAATGATACATAAATTTGGAAATAAAATGAACCTCCAAAGTAATTAATTTAGTTGATTTAAGGGAATTCATTTACTGGCTCTCTCTCAAGAAAACCTCTCTAGTGTACGATAAGAGTTATGCTATCGTGCGCCTCCGGTCTAATGGGACGGATGAAGAAGACGACGTTGCCGACAAGTAGCTCGTCGGGTCTAGGGTCGTCTACTGAGATACAAAGGAACTTAGAATCTTTAGCTCCTGTGAGTATTCTGGAGAAATTCAATGGAATAGTAACTCAACCTGTTCAAGTTGAGTCTGAATTGATTGCTAGGAATAAGGAGAATCTCCCTCTCAATGAGGAAGCACAAAAGAAATGGCAAGGGTTTACTGGACAAAATCGCATATCTGATAAAGGTATATGACTCATCTTTGTTGCTCCTACCATTTTAGATTGTAAACCTACAGCTAAGCTTAATAAAATTAAAGTTAAAAGACTAACTGCAACATGGGAAAATGCTATTATCATGTATGTAGTTGGTCAGAATCCCATTGTGACTGCTATGACTGCATATATTAAATCCCAATGGGGTTTAGAAATTGAACCGCTGTTATTTTAACATGAGGAGGGCTATTTTGTGGTTCAAACGAAATCTAAGGATGATATGAACTCAATTTTGTATTCAGGCCTACATTTCTTTTATGTAAAACCTATGATTGTCAAAAAATGGACACCTAATTTTGATTTCCATAAAGAAGTTCTTAAATTTATTCCTATTTGGGTGAAGTTGCCAAATGTTCCTTTGAATTGTTTGAGTGAAAACTCTTTAAGCAGAATTGGAAGCTTGTTAGGGGTTCTTATATATGCAGATGAATGTACCACAAAAATTCTTAGAATCTCTTTTGCTCGGATTCTTGTGGAAATGGATGTTACTAAAGAAATTTCTTCACAGATTTAAATTAAAGACCCTAGTGGTAGAACTTTTGTTCATAAGGTTATGTATGACTGGTTACGCACATTTTGTAATAAGTGTCAAGTAATTGGTCACAACTGTGATAATACGACTAAGGCTCCAGCAAAGGTGGTGAAGAAATGGGTGCCTAAGGTAAATTAGTCTAAGGATACATAACATGTGAATCCTATTTCTGAAGATGTAGCTATGATTGACAATAAAGAAGTGGTTGCTATTGAGAGCAGTTCACATGTTGGTGCTCCTACTTTGGTAGTAGATCCTAGCTCTGTTGGTGGTCCTACATTGGTAGTAGAGTCTGACTTTGTGATTACTCTAGTAGCCAAACCTAAACCCTAATCAGTTACAGAAGAAGAAGAGGGACCATGGAAACTTGTGACCAAAAAGTCTAAAGGAAAACAAGTGGCTTTTCAATTAGCCGGCATGGTCGGGTCTACGGTTACATAGTGCTGGAAATGACTCGGGGGAGGCTGGGGGTGCTAGGGGACCAAACCCCTATTTGTCATGATGAATTTTACAACATGGAATGTTAGAGGTCCTAATGACCCTTTTAAAATAAAGGAAGTTAAGTTGTTTTTTCAGCAGCTAAATATTAGTTTATGTGCTCTTTTTGGGACTAAAGTTAGATTACCAAAGGTTGCTAAAGTGGAAGGTAAGTTTGCAAATCTTTGGAAGTGGGATTATGAGTTTTGTCCTAGAGGGAGAATTTGGCTTGAATTGGTTGGAAGCCAGGTGAACTACAGGCTGAAATTATGAGCAAGTCTGAGCAATGTATGAGTGTTAAAGTGCATACACTAGCAACTAGTTTCATAATAGTTGTTGTTTATGGTTTACACACAGTTGTAACTAGGAAAAGCTTGTGGAGAGAACTGTTTGTGCTAGTAGAAACTAATTGTGATCCCCTTCTCATTATTGGTGATTTTAATGCAGTCAACAGCTCTACTGAAGTGAAGCAGAAACACAAGACTTTGCTAATTTTATTCTGGAAACTCAAGTTATAAAGGCTCCTAATTGTGGTATTTACTACTCTTGGACAAATAATTGGACTGGTAGTATGAGAGTCTCTAGCAAGATAGATAAAGCTTTTATAAATTACTCAATGCTAGAGTTGTGGCCTGATATGATGTTTATGTATCTTCCTGGAGGTATTTCAAACCATACTCCTTTGATGGTCAATTTTGAAGCTCAAGTTCACGAGGGTGGCATACCTTTTATATTCAATAATATCCTCACTGAGGATGAGAAGTTTATTGAAACTGTTTATGAAGCCTGGGCTTCTATAGAGGAACATTTTAAATTGAAGAATATCCGGAGCAAGCTGAAAGCTGTAAATAAAGCGCTCTAAAAGAACTTCATGCTAGAAGTTACTCTCAAGCTCATGTGAAAGTGGAGGAATATAGAACTCAGCTGGCTAATACTCAAAATTCTCCTAGTTTAGATCTGATGAAGCTCTTCAGCATTTCGAGAAGGAGATATATGGAAAATTAAGGCACTGGTCTAGTGTTGAGGAGACCATTCTCAGACAGAAATCCATGATCAATTGTTATCTCTTGGGGATGCAAATATCAAGTTCTTTTTCACTGCTATTAAGGTGAGGAAAGCTAGGAATAGAATTTCAATGATTCAAAATACTCATGGTGATATCCTTACTTCAAAAGAGGAGATTCAAAATGGAATTGTGGGGTTTTATAAGGACTTGCTTGGTTCTTGTGCTAATTCTCTTCCTGCTATCGATCTGATCACTGCAAGATCAGGTAATTCTTTAAGTGGGGAAGCTAGATCTTCTCTTAATCAACCTATTACTTTGGATGAGCTTGACGGAGCTTTGTTTGATATTGATGAGTTTAAAGCTCCTGGAATTGATGGTTTCAATGCAGTATTTTTTAAGAAAAGTTGGCATATTATCAAGCATGATATTTATAGAGGTGTGTTGGAGTTTTTTCAGAGCTCTTATATGCACAAACCTGTAAATACCACTATTATTACTCGTGTACCTAAAGTTGCTCAAGCTTTATATGCTAAAGACTTCAGACTTATTGCTTGCTGCACTATCTTGTATAAGATCATATATAAGATTTATCACTCGCAGGATGCAACCAATCATTCATGAGGTGGTTAATCCATCTCATGCTTGTTTTATTCCCCGATAAATTCATAACGTACAACATTCTTCAGGCAACCGAATTGATCATAGGATATACAAGAGCACATATTTCTCCCAGATGTGTTATTAAGGTTGATATTAAAAAGACCTATGATTTTGTTGAATGGCCATTTCTGGAAAGTATGTTATTGGTACTTGGTTTTCCTTCTGTGTTTGTGGAGTGGATTATGGGTTATGTTAGAAGTGTGTCCTACTCTATAATATTGAATAACATTCCCTCCACTGCTTTCCAGGCAAAGAAAGGACTTAGGCAAGGAGATCCTTTATCTCATTTTCTCTTTGCCCTAAGTATGGAATACCTTAGCAGATGCCTTGGTGAATTGAAGAATGATCCTGATTTCAACTTTCACCCCAAATGCGAAGGATTCATCTTACTCATCTCATGTTTGCAGATGATTTATTATTGTTTGTTAGAGCCGATCATAGCTCTGTCACAAAGATTATGGTTGCTTTTAGAAAATTCTCTTTGCTTCGGCTTAGAAGCAAGCATTGAGAAGAGCCGCATTTATTTGGTTGGAGTTAGTGATCATGAAGTCGCTAGAATTACTTAGACTGTTCATCTTCCTATTGGTTTGCTTCCCTTCAAATACTTAGGGGTGCCTCTGTCATGCAAAGCGTTGAACTACTCTCAATGCAAGATTCTTGTTGAAAACATAACCGAGAGAGCTCAAGGGTGGATTACTAAGACCCTTAGTTATGCCGGGCGCTACGCCTACTCGGGAGCATTTTGAGTAGTATGCAAAACTACTGGGCTCACATCTTTCCTTTGTCTAAGAAGATTATTAAAGCAAAGGAGACTGTTTGTAGGAAGTTCTTATGGATTGGGAAAACTTTGGATTCTAGGAAAGCTCCTATTTCCTGGAATATTTTTATAACCCTAAACAATTGGAGGTTGGAGCCTTATCAACATGGCAAATTAGAATAAAGCAGCCATTTTTAAGTTGCTTTGGGCTATATTACTTTTAAGCCTGACAACTTATGGGTGAAATGGATCAATGCATATTATTTTAGGAGATATGATATATACAATGTTATTATAACACTTTATGGCTTTTGAGAAAAATCATCAACTCTAGAGAACTCCTTGATACTGTGGGGAGTTGGGATGTTGTGACTCACAATGGCAAATTTAGTATTAAAAAGGCTTACACCTTGATTCAAGGGACTGTTTAGAAAGTAGAGTGGAGAACACTTATTTGTAACAACAAGCGTTGCCCCAAAAGCAAATTTATTTTATGGATGGCGCTTCAGAATCGTCTTGCTACCACTAATAGAATAAGCAGATGGAACATTGCTTGTAAGTTAGAATGTAGCCTTTGTGGTGTTGCTCATGAATCTGTTCAGCAGTTGCTTTTTAAGTGCAGTTATTCTGCTGAGATCTGGGAAAACCTTTTTCAAAAGATTAATATAACCAGACAGATCATGCATTTTGAAGAAGAATATAGATTGGCAAAAATTAAAGCTCATAGGAACAGAGCTAGCTCAAGAGTGTACATCATGTTATTCTCATAAGCTGTTCATGCTATTTGCAGCCAAAGGAACAACAAAATCTTCCCGGATATGTGTGTTCCTCCTCAGAAGCTGATCAAGGAAATTATTTTCAAAGTTGCTTGTAATTGCAAAGAAAATGAGAGAAAATTGTTAGTGCAGTAGAGTTTGCTGTTTTGTTGTTTGTAGTGTTTCCTTTTGTTGTAGGTTGTGTTAGCCTTTGCTTATTTTTGCTCTTGAGCTAGGTTGTATTTAAACACTCCTTTTTTTTGGTTTTCAATAACAATTTTGAATTGCTAAAAAAACATTATGACGAATGTGAATATGCTTAACACGTGAATGATGCACTGGATCCTATGATATGCAAATAGCACTTGCATTATCACATAGATAGGAACACAATCATATAAAATACTAAAGTCCCTTAGTTGTTGTTTTTTCTAAATCGGTTGGGAATAGCATGCAGCAGCAGCAACATATTCAGCCTCTATTGTGGATAAGGCAACCGCGTTTTACTTCTTTGAACTCCAAGAAATTAAACAAGTTCCAAGGAAATGTACCATACCTAAGGTGTTCTTTCTATTGACTAAGTCGCCTGCATAATCAGCATCAGTAAATCCATTCAACTCAAATGTGTCACTTCAAGGATAGAACAAGGTTAAGTCATCAGTTCCTTTCAGGTATCTCAATATCCTCTTGACAGCAACCAAGTGAATTTTCTTTGGATTTGCTTGGAACCTGGCACATACACCAACACTAAAAGCAATATCTAGTCTACTAGCAGTTAGATAAAACAAGGAGCCAATCATTCCTCTATAGAGTTTGATTCACACTTTTCCCATTAGGATCTTCATCCAGTTTGGCGTTACTTCCCATAGGAGTGCGATTAATCTTTGTAGATTCCATCCTATACTTCTTGAGAAGTTCCTTAATATAATTTTGTTGATGAAGGGAGATTCCTTTCTTAGTTTGCTTGATTTGCAAACCAAGGAAGAAAATTAGTTCCCCCATCATACTCATCTCGAATTCCCTTCTCATAAGATTAGCAAATTCCACGCACAAGGATTCATTAGTAGCACCAAATATAATGTCATCCACATAAATTTGAACAAGAAAAAGATTAGATCCTATTTTATTTCAAAAACAATGTTCTATCAACTTTTCCTCTTTTAAAATCATTTTTCTAAAGAAACTTGGACAACCTTTTATACTATGCTCTAGGAGCTTGCTTTAACCCATAAAGAGTTTTGTCAAGCTTATAGATATGATTAGGAAATTCAAAATTTTCAAATCCATGAGGTTGTTCCACATAAACATTTTCATTCAAATAACTATTAAGAAAGTGCATTTAATATCCATTTGATATAGTTGAAAACCCATTAAAGAAGCAAAAGCAATTAGTGTTCTTATAGATTCTTACCTAGCAACTGGAGCAAAAGTTTCTTCAAAATCAATACCTTCTTGTTGATTATAACCTTTAACTAATAACTTGGCCTTGTTCCTGACAATAATGTCAGGCTCATGCAGCTTGTTCTAGAAAACCCATTTCAATCCTATCGCCTTCTTGTATTCCGGTTTGGGTTCAAGGTGCCATACCTTGTTCCTCTCGAATTGGTTGAGCTCATCTTACATTGCAAATATCCAATCAGCATCCTTAAGTGCTTCAAAGTGATTTCGAGGCTCGACAATAAATAGGAATGCATGGTAAGCACAGAAGTTCCTCATCTATGATCTGGTCTGAGTTCCTTTCCGAATATTACTTGTAATCAAATATGTTGGATGCGACTTGATATCTCTATAGTTTTGGTTGAAAGTCTCTTACAAGAACAGACTCTGATTCATCTTCATTTGGAACTTGAACTTCTCTGCTGGAGTTGGTCATTTTGCTCTTCTTTGAGAGGTAGATTTTCTTAAACACTGTTAGATGGTTGCTCTTCTTCTTCTGGATTTGGTCTTACTAGTCCAATATCATAATCTTCTTGTTCTAGTACATCATCATTTACAATTTCTACAAAATTATCAGCTTCATCAAAAATAATATGTACACATCGACACAAATTGTTTTCTTATTGTAGCTTTACTATCTAAACCATAGCCAAAGAACACAGCTTCATCACTTCTTTCATCAAACTTCCCTTAGTTCTTTTGCCATTGTTATGAATAAAGCACTTACAACCAAATGCTCTAAAATAAGAAAGATTTTGTTTTCTTCCTTAAAGCAATATATATGGAGTTTTATCATGTTCTAATCATGATACGCTTTATGATGTAGCACGCCGTGTTGACAGCTTCGGCCTAGAAGTTCCTTGGTAGTTTGCTTGCAATAAGCATTGTTCTTGTCATGTCTTCAAGTGTCCTGTTTTTCCTCTCCACAACACCATTTTGTTGTGGTGTTCGAGGAGCCGAAAAATTATGATCCATTCCATATTCCTTGCAAAACTTATCAAACTTGGAATTTCAAATTCCTTTTCATGGTCAGATCTCAAGTGAACAAGTTGATAACCACATATCTTTTGTATTTTAGCAAAACTCACAAATTCATCAGATGTTTCATTTTTGCTATGAAAGAACATAACCCACGTAAATCTAGAGTAATCATCAACTATGACAAAGACGTATAACTTACCCTTCTAGTTTGGACTCTCATGGGGCCACACAAATCCATATGGATGAGATCCAATGGCTTTGTGGGCTCACATACTTTTTGCTTTTAAGCGAAGATCTTCCATGCTTACCCTTTGCACATGCATTACATACTTTATCACGCTGGAACTTGATTGAAGGCAAACCTACTACAAGTTTCTTAGACCCGAGTTTGTTAGCAAAGAGAAGCTAGCATGACCAAAATGTTTATGCCGAAGTAAAGAATCATCTTTAATAACACTGAGACAAGTAAGGTTATTCCTATGAACTGCATTGAGATCCACAATGTATGTGTTCCCTTTACGTTTCCCTTCAAGAATAACCTTACGTGTGTTATTGTTAATGATATGACAATGCTCATTACTAAAACATACAGAGTTTCCCTTATCAAAGAATTGGGAAATACTAAACAAGTTATGCTTCAATCCATCAATAAGAAAAACATTATCAATTGAGTGGGAACTTAACTTGCCGACCTTACCCGTGGTAATGAGAACCTTTCTTATGATCATCGAAATTCACATATCCCCATGAGTAGGCCGTTAGTAAGAGAAATAATGATTTATCTCCTGTTATGTGCTTGGAACAACCACTGTCGAGGTACCATGTGTTATTCCCCTCACTAACCCCTACAAATGCAACTACTTGTTAGCTGCTGGAACCCAGGTTTCCTTGGGTTCTTTTGTAGACACATTAGCACTAGCTTTTACTACCCTAACTTGCTTAACATGCCTTTCATGTTTTTACAAAGTTGTTCTTTTTGGAATAGCACCCATTTAAGTGTTATGTGTTCCCACAGAAGGAGCAAACTTTGCTACATGGAAGATCCACATATGTTTTCTGTTTGCCACCTTTCTTTTTATAGTTAAAACCTAAACCTTCAGTTCGTTTTGTTTGGGAATCCAGAATCCATTTGGAAACTTCACGTTGTTCAATACTTTAACCCTTTCTAGCTTGACTAAGTTCCAATGACAATTTTTCATTTTCAGTCTTAAGTTTCTCTATGCCATATTTAACTTTATCATACTCTGATAAGTTAACAAAAGCTTTTTTTGGAACCACTAGAATTGATATAAAGATTGATCGATCAACTTATAACGGGTAAGTTCCACATTGATTTGGTTGATCTCACTTTTTAAATTTTCAATAGTTTCTTTCAAAGACATGTTTTTATCAAAATGCTCAAAGAAATGATTTTGAACATCAGTTCTTATAGTGTTCAATCAATCAACGTGTTCCTTACATATTTTGAGATATCTTTTACACTCAAATTTCTTGTTACTCAAATATGTCCATTTATCATGTATTTCTACAAACTGGGTCAATCAAATTTCGTTTAGAAATAAAGTTTAGATTTCTAGGAATTATAAGTACCTCACTATCGAGTTCCTTAAGGAACTTGTCCTGATCAGTCTTCGCCATCAAACATGGGTTGGCAACTTCCTCCTCAGGTTGTTCCTCATCACCTTCAGAAGCACTATCACCCCAAGCTGCGATCATAGGCTTCTTCACATCATTCTTGGAGTATGAAGCTTTGTAATACTTCTCCATGTTATGATCCTTGCCTTTGACTTTGCCTTTCTCAATATCCCATTGAGTACATTCTTTTATAAAGTGCTCCATGGAACCGTACTTGTGACAACCATAGTCCTTTTTGGAACTTGAGAATTTTTTGTTCAAGTTCCTTCCAGAACTCCGATTCCTGTTGAATGCCTTCTTGAACTTCCTTACTTGCATAGTTGCTTCCTTGTCATCAACTTCACATTCATCATCCTCGTCAGCCTTAAGTGCCATGCCATGATTCTTGGAACTATCACCATTACTAGTTCCCAGATGTAACTCATAGGTTAACAAGGAACCAGCTAGTTGTTCTATGTTGAACTTAGTGAATTCATTGGTCTCTATTAGGGCAGTCACCTCGAATCTCCACCTCTCATCTTGTGGTAGACTCCTTAGAACTTATTCTAATTGTTCATCAGTAGTGATATCATTTCCAAGAGAAACAAGCTCATTTATAATATTAGTGAAACGAGTAAGCATTTCTTGGATTGTTTCTCTAGGCATCATCTCAATACGTTCATACTCTCCCGATCAACAGTTCCCTCTAACTATTGAAGCTCTTCTCTCTCTACTCTCTTCTCTTTACTCTCACCCACTGTTTGAACTCACTCAAGTTCACTCCCCTTGTACTATGAAAATTACAACTCTTTTGAAATACTCTAGTACACAGGAACTTAGAGTAAGTGAACAGGAACATAACTGGAATTCTGACAAACACTTGTGTTTTCACTCTCAACCGTTGTTACAAATTATGACAAGTGATTAGCCATTTATACTAAGTGATGAACTCAACTAAACAGCTCTTAAACCCATGATGTCCACTTAACCAACTAACGTCCACTTTTCCCACTGATAGGAATTTGCACGTTCTTAGATGCTTATAGCCAAAGACTCCTACATTTTAGCCACCACTAACAGAATTAGAACACATGCCTTATTATTTATACAGACTTTATTCCTTAAAACACTCTAATTAATCCGGTTTTAAACCTAGATATTTAAATAACTAAAAACCTAACTATTTCCCTAGAATTATGACATGAACATTTTAGACTCTTATTAGACTTCATTAATTCAGTTAATTACTACTTATGACTCATATTTAGACGCAAACTCAGTAGAGCCCAAACTGATCCGGATGATTTGGGCTCATCTGATACGAAATTGGACTGAGTCAGTTGGGCTAGGAGCTGTTCACGAAAGTCAGCTGATCCGGTTGACCACGGGATTAGTTGACCCTCAACTGATTCGGTCAAAGGGTTTAAACCGGATCAGTTGTTGTAAAAATTGATCTAGGTTTAACCACTGACCGGTCAGTTGAGGATAATATGTAAAAAATACGATTGGCACAATTCACAAGTGGATCAGTTACAACATTATGGGTGGAGTAGGTAAAAATTAGGGGTGGAGCAAGTAAAAAAAATGAAAAATTACAGCAAAAATAAATTACAAGAAATGATAAATTACAACATAAATTACGAGAAATGATTAATTAAGAATGAAATTAAAGATAAAAAATTACACACACAAAAACCAATTATTACAAACCCTAGATCTGGACTCAAGTTGCGACGACGCTTCTTTCAAGTTTTGACCTTTAGTTGCATTGGGAGATAGAAAGTGGTGCTTACCGCCACCTTGATTGCGTTTAGGAGCGAGAAAAGCGGTGATTTTTCGCCACTAATTTTGCGTTGAGGAGAGAGAAAAGTGGTTCGTGGTTGTTAGTGTTTTAGGGTTTCGGATGGTGGTGGTGCCAATTCGCGGTATAAAAGAAGGTTCCGTTGGAACAATTATTTATTTCAGAATTCCCAATCATGGTCCTTGCGGGGTGCATCGAGAAGACGACAGAGTGGTTCGTGGTTGTTGGTGTTTTCAGGTTTGTGGGTGTTGGTGCGTTGAGAGGACGACAGAGGAGTAGGGTGAACGTAGATCTGGTGGCGGTAACCTGTTGTGCATTGAGGCGAGAGGAGTGAGGGCTGAGGAGGGGTATGAGGAGAGGTAGAGGAGTGAGGGCTGATAAGAGGAGAGGAAAAAACTCTAAGTGAGGAGTAGAGATGGAAGGACGCGTGAGTTAGGGGCTAATTTATAAAAGCCCAACCCACTAACTGATCCATGTTTCCAACTGTAGACACCAAATTTTGAACCCCTTTTTCGAGTAAATAATGATTTTGAAAAGAAATAATAAAAACGAAAATCGTCATACATCGTGGAGCGCGCTCTCCGTCAAATGCGTTTCGCCCCGGAGCGCGAGTTTCATTTCTTCGTATGGTTTTCCATTTTTGCGTATTGGTCGTGCGGTTTCGGCTTATAAACATAATTTCCGTGAGTCGTAGTCAATAACTACAACCAGCGTTTTAATAAAACGATTCGTAGTATAATCATGCTCGTCTTTATTAATTTGACGAGTTTTCGTTAATTGTCTTAAGTGAGTCTTTCAAAAAACGAAAAAAACGAGTCGCAATTAGGCGTCGAGATTTTAATCGTATCCAAAACCGGTAGTAATTAATTTTCTTGATGGTCAAGTCATTGTCCATTGGATAAAGAATAAGAATATATTCTTTATCCATTAATCACATCCTTTATCCATTAGTTAGAGAATAAGAATCATGAAAAGATGTGAGAATAAGAATCAAATCCCATGTGTAAGAGGGGGGGGGGGATCCGGATTTTTTCCGGAAGAATCGAGTGTGCGCCAAGCACATAATCATGCGCTAGACGCATGATTTTGCGCCTAGCGCACAAGCATTCTCTGCACCACACGCAGAGCCTTGCGCCTAGCGCACGACACTGTGCCTAGTGCAGGCTCATGCGTTTGGTGCAGCGTCCTAATCAGTTTTGATTGCACATTGTTCGATGCATTTTTTTTACGTATTAGGATGTTTAGGGAAGAATATTTTCTGAAAATCTAATTTTGCTTCATTTATGAGAAAATCCGAAAAAGAATAAGAATATTTGTGTTTCCAAAGAGATTTGATGATGTCATTAGGGTAATTAAGGAAGAAGAAAATCAGATTTTTTAGGAGAAAAATCTGATTTTCTACCTCTTTGAAACCCTAATTCACCTCCCTCATTTTTCTATAAATACCTTTTTTTTCCACTTCAAAACCAAGTGAAAGGAATTCAACTTAATTTCACTACTTCTCTCATCTTCTCTACTCCTTTCCTCTAAAAACATCACACTTAAGAAAATAAAGTAAAAGTTAGTAAGATAATTTGTAAGAAAAGAAGTTCATCAAAAGAAGGAAAAAACACAAAAAAAGAGGGGTTTAAGTTGGTAATTAAGAGGATTTAGAAACTCACTTAAAAATTAAGAAAATCACAAAAAGGTAGAAAAATTTGCAAAAAGGAAGTGCATCATTGAGCTAGCAAGGTAAAGTTGAAACTCTTGTTATTTTGATTATCTTCTCAATCATCTACTAACTTTCTCCTTGTTTCTTCTTATCATTTTTTTAATCTTTGGAGTGATTTGGGTATGTGGAAGTCTTAATAGGTTCCCAACCTTAAATCACCCCACCTAGAATAGTCACCTCTAATGGGGGTGACTCTTAGGAAACAATGTGATTATGTGATTTTTCCTTAATCAAGTTGTTATTTATCACCAAAAATGTTTTCATAAAAAATTCTAGACAAGTTGTGCATAAACATCTCCATAAAAAAAAGAAAATGTGATGCCGTAATTAAAATCAGTTTTAATTTCGTACTACATTTTATTTTTCGTCTGTATTATCAGAATAGTTTGTAGGATTAAATATTTTCCCTATGACGTGCAAGTTGTTTTCAGCAACCGTGCTTTGGCATTTCTAAAAAACGAATTTCGTGTAAATAATCAAAAATCATACAACTTTGTTGTGAAAAACTGATTTTGTCCAGTACCACATAAGTTTGTCTTGTTAATAAAGTTTAAAATAAAGTCATTTGGATAAAACTAAAAACATCAAGTTTGAAAAACATCAGTAGCTTTTCAAAAATATAAAAATCATATTCATATGAATTTTATACAATTTTACATCATTTTTACAAAACCATTCATGTAAATCACTAAATTCCAGAGAACTGATTTTCCTTTCAGTTAAGAAAATAAATAAATAAAGGGTCTTAAAAGTGTCCAATTCAAGTGAAAATTTTCAGTCTAGTTCTTCAAAATGTCAAGAATGTTCATATAAAATTAGTTCAATAAGTTGGATTTCAAAGAACAACTTCAATAAAGGTCCTGTTTTGACCATTTTGATTATAAAATTCACCATAATTTGAGTGGTCACTAAAAGCTTATGAAATTTTGACACAACATAAAGAACTCACTGACCTATCCGTAGATATATCAGATTCACAATTTAACGCTTTATACAGAAAGTTATGATTTTTGTAAGTCAGTGCAAGAACAAAAGTGCAATCTGGAAAATGAAATAAAGTGATTAACTCAAGTTTCATAAAAAAAAATTGTTTTCTTTTCACACGAAAATTTTAATTAAAGATCATGAAATTTTTAAGTTTCTCTTAAAATGGCTCATTTTATCATGAAAACAAAAATCAATAAAAATTGTCATAAAAAATCAAAATCAAAGAAGTTAATTAATCTTTAACTTTCACAAATTCACAAATAAACATGAATTCCAAAGCCCATTCAAGGAGGTGAAGATCAAGGATCATCATGGTGAAGATCAAGATTGAAGATTTGTATGGATCATAGATTTTGTACATATTGTTGTAATAATAGTTTCTTTGTAAATAATTATTGCATCACTCAATTAGTAGAAAAAAACATGGAGATGTTTATGCATAATTTTCATAAATAATTCTACAACTCTTTTTTAATAAAATGAGCAACCAATGTTACAAATTTTACATGTTGGGACAATATATCATAGTATATGAATTAAATGACCCAATCTCAATTCAGAGGAAAAATTGCAAATCTAACTAAGTTAAATTGTATGATGATCCATCTTACATTTTAGAAATGTGTTCTCCATATTCAAATGGATTAATCATATAATTTGACATAATTAGATTGGTAATTATGATCTCCAGATTGATTTTAGGCCATTTCACGTGTCTCGATTTAAATGGCCAAATTCCAATTAGCCAAACACAATTTCCCAATGTTCGGTCTCAAATTGATCATTTCTCTCTAAATGATTTAACAATCTTCAATTGAGATTATTTCTTAAAGGCCTTCAATTAGGAAGCAAACTTCTTCTTCTAATTAGAGTGATTATCTTAAACCTTGGTTAATCACTAATTAAGGTGATTAATTTAACCCTTTTTATTTAATCACTAATTAGAGTGATTATCTTAAACCTTAATAATCGTTAATTAAGACGATTATTCTTCTTATTTAATCACTAATTAGAGTGATTATCTTAAACCTTAATAGTCGTTAATTATGACGATTATTCTTCTTGTTTAATCACTAATTAGAGTGATTATCTTAATCCTTAATAATCGTTAATTAGGACGATTATTCTCTCATTTAATCACTAATTGGAGTGATTATCCTAAACCTTGAATAATTACCAATTAGGGTGATTACTTCCTAACCTTCATTGTTAATCATTAATCAAGGTGATTATCTTCCCTCATAAAGTTTAGTCACTAATTAAGGTGATTATCTTAACCTCATTTTAATCACTAATTGGAGTGATTACCTTAATCCTAATAGATTTGTATAATTCTAAAGGTGAGTTATTCATAATCTATTTCCTTTTCTTCCTCAATGGAATTGGCCATTTTGGGTGAGACACCAGATCGAACTACGATGGTTTTGATCCATGAGTGGATTCCAATCCCGCAATGATTGGTACGTAGTGCATCTTCAGTGCTCAAACCTACCATGTACAAATGATATATTGGTCCTAAATAAAAATGGTTGATGTGTATATGTGCAAATTATGTGATTTTCTTTCCTTTTAATAGCCATGATTACATTAAAATGGAAAATAACGTATTTAGTAAGAGCCCGTTCTTTAGAACGGAAGAGGAAACGAGTTCCAGACGTTCGCACCTCTTAACCTAAACCGCGAGCCCTATCTCAGGGTATGAAATACCAATTTTTAAAAAGTCTTATCCATATGAAGTCATCATCGTATTAAATGATATTTCCTGAAATTGATTTTAAAATGATTTATTAAATAAATCTGTCCCTATTCAGATATTAATAGGGTGGCGACTTCAAAGTTTTCTAAAACTCATATTCCAATGAGAGACTTTCGTGGAATTCAGACCGTTAATTAAGACAGTAAAAAATCGAATACCACAGGCTGGCGACTTCACTGGGGACTCATACTTCCACTTGAAGTATATGAGGTTTAAACCTGAACAATGTGTTATTTTCCATATGTATATATAATAAAAAGTTAATCATTGCTATTCACAATTTAATTTTTGTATATAGCATGCTTATGTGAAAATTACGTGTGCTTGGTAGTTTATCGATCCATACACGTGCACTTTTCTTCACCATTTTCTTATTAGGTATGATACCTCTGTCTATTGGCAAGGGTCAGAATTTTAGAATGACAAATTAATGAATTAAGGGCATAAAACCTGCATTCGCGAGCTATTGCGACCGGCTCTATCAGGAGGGCCCACCCTCAATGGACACAATGGAAGTGACTCGAGGCGATTTTAACATAATCTCTGCCTAAATAAATCACTTTGTAGTTGACTTTTAGGACACAAGGACCAATGCACAAATATCCTTTATTTATTTCAGTTATTGAATAATGTGAAAAAATTTCAAAAATTTCTCAGTCCGTTTTCAGTCGGTCAATATTTCAGTAATCATTAAGTGTAGCTGAATTGCCGCCGAAATGGTTATTGAAATATTAAGAGTATTCTTGTGTCATGTAAAAAAAAAGTGTGTACTCATCCATTTTCAAAAAAAAAAAAACTCACATTTACTTCAAAATTCTTTTCATTCAAATTGGTTTTTCGAAAAATAAAATTAATTTATTAAAAATCTTGTTTTGAAGATATAATCCCAAAAAAAAAAATTGAAAAAAGAAAAATGAAAGGAGTCGTAATCACGAGTTCAAAACATGTCATGTTTAGGAATTAGACCATTTTGAGTATAAAATTCACCATAATTTGAGTGGTCACTAAAAGCTTATGAAATTTTTACGCAACATAAAGAACTCAATGACCTATCCATGGATGTATAAAATTCTCAATTTATCGCTTTATACAGAAAGTTATGATTTTTGTAAGTCAGTGCAAGAACAAAAGTGCAATCTGGAAAATGAAATAAAGTGATTAACTCAAGTTTCATAAAAAAATTGTTTTCTTTTCACACGAAAATATTAATTAAAAATCATGAAAATTTTAAGTTTCTCTTAAAATGGCTCATTTTATCATGTAAATAAAAATCAATAAAAATTGTCATAAAAAATCAAAATCAAAGAAGTTAATTAATCTTTAACTTTCACAAATTCACAAATAAACATGAATTCCATAGCCCATTCAAGGAGGTGAAGATCAAGGATCATCATGGTGAAGATCAAGATTGAAGATTTGTATGGATCATAGATTTTGTACATATTGTTGTAATAATAGTTTCTTTGTAAATACTTATTGCATCACTCAATTAGTAGTAAAAAACATGGAGATGTTTATGCATAATTTTCATAAATAAGTCTACAACTCTTTTTTAATAAAATGAGCAACCAATGTTACAAATTTTGCATGTTGGGCCAATATCTCATAGTATATGAATTAAATGACCCAATCCCAATTCAGAGGAAAAATTGCTAATCTAACTAAGTTAAATTGTATGATGATCCATCTTACATTTTAGAAACGTGTTCTCCGTATTCAAATGGATTAATCATATAATTTGACATAATTAGATTGGTAATTATGATCTCCAAATTGATTTTAGGCCATTTCATGTGTCTCGCTTTAAATGGCCAAATTCCAATTAGCCAACCACAATCTCCCAAAGTTCGGTCTCAAATTGATCATTTCTCGGTAAATGATTTAACAATCTTCAATTGAGATTATTTCTCAAAGGCCTAATTAGGAAGCAAACTTCTTCGTCTAAGACCTCTTAAAAGTCATTAGTGTGATCACTAATTAAGGTGGTTATTTCAATCCTTGATTAACCGTTAATTAGGGCGATTGACTCAATTTTTCATTTAATCACTAATTAGGGTGATTATCTCCAATCCCCGACTTATCGCTAATTAGAGCGGTTAACTCAAACTCTTCATTTAATCACTAATTAGAGTGATTATCTTAAACCTTGGTTAATCACTAATTAAGCTGATTAATTTAACCCTTTTTATTTAATCACTAATTAGAGTGATTATCTTAAACCTTAATAATCGTTAATTAAGACAATTATTCTTCTTATTTAATCACTAATTAGAGTGATTATCTTAAACCTTGATAGTCGTTAATTAGGACGATTATTCTTCTTATTTAATCACTAATTAGAGTGATTATCATAATCCTTAATAATCGTTAATTAGGACGGTTATTTCTCTCATTTAATCACTAATTGGAGTGATTATCCTAAACCTTGAATAATTACCAATTAGGGTGATTACTTCCTAACCTTCATTGTTAATCACTAATCAAGGTGATTTTCTTCCCTCTTAAAGTTTAGTCACTAATTAAGGTGATTATCTTAACCTCATTTCAATCACTAATTGGAGTGATTACCTTAATCCTAATAGATTTGTTTAATTCTAAAGGTGAGTTATTTATAATCTATTTTCTTTTCTTCCCCAATGAAATTGGCCATTTAGGGTGAGACACCAGATCGAACTACGATGGTTTTGATCCATGTGTGGATTCCAATCCCACAATGATTGGTACGTAGTGCAACTTCAGTGCTCAAACCTACTATGTACAAATGATATATTGGTCCTAAATAAAAATGGTTGATGTGTATATGTGCAAATTATGTGATTTTCTTTCTTTTTAATAGCCATGATTACTTTAAAATGGAAAATAACGCATTTAGTAAGAGCCCGTTCTTTAGAACGGAAGAGGAAACGAGTTCCAGACGTTCGCACCTCTTAACCTAAACCGCGAACCCTATCTCAGGGTATGAAAGACCAATTTTTAAAAAGTCTTATCCTTATGATAGTTATGAAGTCATCATCGTTTTAAATGATATATCTTGAAATTGATTTTAAAATGATTTATTAAATAAATCTATCCCTATTCAGATATTAATTGGGTGGCGACTTCAAAGTTTTCTAAATCTCATAGTCCAATGAGAGACTTTCGTGGAATTCAGACAGTTAATTAAGACAGTCAAAAATCGGATACCACAGGCTGACGACTTCACTGGGGACTCATACTTCCACTTGAAGTATATGAGGTTAAAACCCGAACAATGCGTTATTTTCCATATGTATATAGAATAAAAAGTTAATCATGGCTATTCACAATTTAATTTTTGTATATAGCATGCTTATGTGAAAATTACGTGTGCTTGGTAGTTTATCGATCCATACACGTGCACTTTTTTCACCATTTTCTTATTAGGTCTGATACCTCTGTCTATTGGCAAGGGTGAGAATTTTAGAATGACAAATTAATGAATTAAGGGCGTAAAATCTGCATCCGCGAGCTATTGCGACCGGCTCTGTCAGGAGCGTCCACCCTCGATGGACACAATGGAAGTGACTCGAGGCCACTTTAACATAATCTCTCCCTAAATAAATCACCTTTTAGTTGACTTTTAGGACACAAGGATCAATGCACAAATATCCTTTATATATTTCAGTTATTGAATAATGTGAAAAAATTTCAAAAATTTCTCAGTCCGTTTTCAGTCGGTCAATATTTCAGTAATCATTAACTGTAGCTGAATTACTGCCGAAATGGTTATTGAAATATTAAGAGTATTCTTGTGTCATGTAAAAAAAAAAGTGTGTGCTCATCCATTCTCAAAAAAAAAAACTCACATTTACTTCAAAATTCTTTTCATTCAAATTGGTTTTTCCAAAAATAAAATTGATTTCTAATAAATCTTGTTTTGAAGATATAATCCCAAAATAAAACAAAAAAAATTGAAAAAATAAAAAATAAAAGGAGTCGTAATCACGAGTTCAAAACATGTCATGTTTAGGAATTAGACCATTTTGAGTAGAAAATTCACCATAATTTGAGTGGTCACTAAAAGCTTATGAAATTATTACACAACATAAATAACTCACTGTCCTATCCGTAGATGTATCAAATTATTACTTTAACGCTTTATACATAAAGATATGATTTTTGTAAGTCAGTGCAAGAACAAAAGTGCAATCTGGAAAATGAAAAAAAGTTATTAACTCAAGTTTCATAAAAAAAAATTATTTTCTTTTCACACGAAAATTTTATTTAAAAATCATGAAATTTTTAAGTTTCTCTTAAAATGGCTCATATAATCATGTAAATAAAAATAAATAAAAAATTGTCATAAAAAATAAAAATAAAAGAAGTTAATTAATCTTTAACTTTCACAAATTCACAAATAAACAAGAATTCCAAAGCCCATTCAAGGAGGTGAAGATCAAGGAGCATCATGGCGAAGATCAAGATTGAAGATTTGTATGGATCATAGATTTTGTACATATTGTTGTAATAATAGTTTCTTTGTAAATAATTATTGCATCACTCAATTAGTAGAAAAAAACATGGAGATGTTTATGCATAATTTTCATAAATAATTCTACAACTCTTTTTTAATAAAATGAGCAACCAATGTTACAAATTTTGCATGTTGGGCTAATATATCATAGTATATGAATTAAATGACCTAATCTCAATTCAGAGGAAAAATTACAAATCTAAATAAGTTAAATTATATGATGATCCATCTTACATTTTAGAAATGTCTTCTCCGTATTCAAATGGATAAATCATATAATTTGACATAATTAGATTGGTAATTATGATCTCCAAATTGATTTTAGGCCACTTCACGTGTCTCGCTTTAAATGGCCAAATTCCAATTAGCCAACCACAATCTCCCAAAGTTCGGTCTCAAATTGATCATTTCTCTCTAAATGATTTAACAATCTTCAATTGAGATTATTTCTCAAAGGCCTTCAATTAGGAAGCAAACTTCTTCTTCTAAGACCTCTTAAAAATCGTAAGCGTGATCACTAATTAAGTGGTTATTTCAATCCTTGATTAATCGCTAATTAGGGCGATTGACTCAATTTTTCATTTAATCACTAATTAGGGAGATTATCTCCAATCCCCGACTTATCGCTAATTAGAGCGGTTAAATCAAACTCTTCATTTAATCACTAATTAGAGTGATTATCTTAAATCTTGGTTAATCACTAATTAAGGTGGTTAATTTAACTCTTTTTATTTAATCACTAATTAGAATGATTACCTTAAACCTTAATAATCGTTAATTAAGACGATTATTCTTCTTATTTAATCACTAATTAGAGTGATTATCTTAAACCTTAATAGTCGTTAATTAGGACGATTATTCTTCTTATTTAATCACTAATTAGAGTGATTATCTTAATCCTTAATAATCGTTAATTAGTACGATTATTTCTCTCATTTAATCACTAATTGGAGTGATTATCCTAAACCTTGAATAATTACCAATTAGGGTGATTACTTCCTAACCTTCATTGTTAATCACTAATCAAGGTGATTATCTTCCCTCTTAAAGTTTTGTCACTAATTAAGGTGACTATCTTAACCTCATTTCAATCACTAATTGGAGTGATTACCTTGATCCGAATAGATTTGTTTAATTCTAAAGGTGAGTTATTCATAATCTATTTCCTTTTCTTCCCCACTGGAATTGGTCATTTAGGGTGAGACACCAGATCGAACTACGATGGTTTTGATCCATGAGTGGATTCCAATCCCACAATGATTGGTACGTAGTGCAACTTCACTGCTCAAACCTACCATGTACAAATGATATATTGGTCCTAAATAAAAATGGTTGATGTGTATATGTGAAAATTATGTGATTTTCTTTCTTTTTAATAGCCATGATTACTTTAAAATGGAAAATAACGCATTTAGTAAGAGCCCGTTCTTTAGAACGGAAGAGGAAACGAGTTACAGACGATCGCACCTCTTAACCTAAACCGCGAACCTTATCTCAGGGTATGAAAGACCAATTTTTAAAAAGTCTTATCCATATGAAGTCATCATCGTTTTAAATGATATATCTTGAAATTGATTTTAAAATGATTTGTTAAATAAATCTGTCCATATTCAGATATTAATAGGGTGGCGACTTCAAAGTTTTCTAAAACTCATAGTCCAATGAGAGACTTTCGTGGAATTCAGACCGTTAATTAAGACAGTCAAAAATCGGATACCACAGGCTAGCGACTTCACTGGGACTCA
The DNA here is from genome assembly GCA_947648045.1 of Beta corolliflora. Taxonomy (NCBI): domain Eukaryota; kingdom Viridiplantae; phylum Streptophyta; class Magnoliopsida; order Caryophyllales; family Amaranthaceae; genus Beta; species Beta corolliflora. The sequence continues at coordinate 437,871 of CANSZD010000774.1, forward strand.
TACTTCCACTTGAAGGATATATGAGGTTAAAACCTTAACAATGCGTTATTTTCCATATGTATATATAATAAAAAGTTAATCATGGCTATTCACAATTTAATTTTTGTTTATAGCATGCTTATGTGAAAATTACATGTGCTTGGTAGTTTATCGATCCATACACGTGCACTTTTTTTCAGCATTTTCTTATTAGGTATGATACCTCTGTCTATTGGTAAGGGTCAAATTTTAGAATGACAAATTAATGAATCAAGGGCGTAAAACCTGCATCCGCGAGCTATTTTGCGACTGGCTCTGTCAGGAGCGTCCACCCTCAATGGACACAATGGAAGTGACTCGAGGCCACTTTAACATAATCTCTCCTTAAATAAATCACCTTTTAGTTGATTTTTAGGAAACAAGGATCAATGCACAAATATCCTTTATTTATTTCAGTTATTGAATAATGTGAAAAATTTTCAAAAATTTCTCAGTCCGTTTTTAGTCGGTCAATATTTCAGTAATCATTAACTGTAGCTGAATTGCTGCCGAAATGGTTATTGAAATATTAAGAGTATTCTTGTGTCATGTAAAAAGAAAAGTGTGTGCTCATCCATTTTCAAAAAAAAAAATGCACATTTACTACAAAATTCTTTTCATTCAGATTGGTTTTCCCAAAAACAAAATTGATTGCTAAAAAAAAAATCTTGTTTTGAAGATATAATCCCAAAATAAAACAAAAAAAATTGAACAAATAAAAAATGAAAAGTGTCGTAATCACGTGTTCAAAACGTGTCATGTTTAGGAATTAGACCATTTTGAGTATAAAATTCACCATAATTTGAGTGGTCATTAAAATCTTATGAAATTTTTACACAACATAAAGAACTCACTGACCTATCCGTAGATGTATAAAATTCTTAATTTAAAGCTTTTTACAAAAAGTTATGATTTTTGTAAATTAGTGCAAGAACAAAAGTGCAACCTGGAAAATGAAATAAAGTGATTAACTCAGGTTTCATAAAAAAATTGTTTTCTTTTCACACGAAAATATTAATTAAAAATCATGAATTTTTTTTAAGTTTCTCTTAAAATGGCTCATTTTATCATGTAAATAAAAATCAATAAAAATTGTCATAAAAAATCAAAATCAAAGAAGTTAATTAATCTTTATCTTTCACAAATTCACAAATAAACATGAATTCCAAAGCCCATTCAAGGAGGTGAAGATCAACGAGCATCATGGTGAAGATCAAGATTGAAGTTTTGTATTGATCATAGATTTTGTACATATTGTTGTAATAATAGTTTCTTTGTAAATAATTATTGCATCACTCAATTAGTAGAAAAAAACATGGAGATGTTTATGCATAATTTTCACAAATAATTCTACAACTCTTTTTTAATAAAAAGAGCAACCAATGTTACAAATTTTGCATGTTGGGCCAATATATCATAGTATATGAATTAAATGACCCAATCTCAATTCAGAGGAAAAATTGCAAATCTAACTAAGTAAAATTGTATGATGATCCATCTTACATTTTAGAAATGTGTTCTCCCTATTCATATGGATTAATCATATAATTTGACATAATTAGATTGGTAATTATGATCTCCAAATTGATTTTAGACCATTTCACGTGTCTCACTTTAAATGGCCAACTTCCAATTAGCCAAACACAATCTCCCAAAGTTCGGTCTCAAATTGATCATTTCTCTCTAAATGATTGAACAATCTTCAATTGAGATTATCTCTCAAAGGCCTTCAATTAGGAAGCAAACTTCTTCTTCTAAGATCTCTTAAAAATCATAAGCATGATCAATAATTAAGGTGGTTATTTCAATCCTTGATTAATCGTTAATTAGGGCGATTGACTCAATTTTTTATTTAATCACTAATTAGGGTGATTATCTCTAATCCCCGACTTATCGCTAATTAGAGCGGTTAACTCAAACTCTTCATTTAATCACTAATTAGAGTGATTATCTTAAACCTTGATAGTCGTTAATTAGGACGATTATTCTTCTTATTTAATCACTAATTAGAGTGATTATCATAATCCTTAATAATCGTTAATTAGGACGATTATTTCTCTCATTTAATCACTAATTGGAGTGATTATCCTAAACCTTGAATAATTACCAATTAGGGTGATTACTTCCTAACCTTCATTGTTAATCACTAATCAAGGTGATTATCTTCCCTCTTAAAGTTTAGTCACTAATTAAGGTGATTATCTTAACCTCATTTCAATCACTAATTGGAGTGATTACCTTGATCCTAATAGATTTGTTTAATTCTAAAGGTGAGTTATTTATAATCTATTTTCTTTTCTTCCCCAATGAAATTGGCCATTTAGGGTGAGACACCAGATCGAACTACGATGGTTTTGATCCATGTGTGGATTCCAATCCCACAATGATTGGTACGTAGTGCAACTTCAGTGCTCAAACCTACTATGTACAAATGATATATTGGTCCTAAATAAAAATGGTTGATGTGTATATGTGCAGATTATGTGATTTTCTTTCTTTTTAATAGCCATGCATGATTACTTTAAAATGGAAAATAACGCATTTAGTTAGAGCCCGTTCTTTAGAACTGAAGAGGAAACGAGTTCCAGACGTTCGCACCTCTTAACCTAAACCGCGAACCCTATCTCAGGGTATGAAAGACCAATTTTTAAAAAGCCTTATCCATATGAAGTCATCATCGTTTTAAATGATATTTCTTGAAATTGATTTTAAAATGATTTATTAAATAAATCTATCCCTATTCATATATTAATTGGGTGGCGACTTCAAAGTTTTCTAAATCTCATAGTCGAATGAGATACTTTCGTGGAATTCAGACCGTTAGTTAAGACAGTCAAAAATCGGATACCACAGGCTGGCGACTTCACTGGGGACTCATACTTCCACTTGAAGTATATGAGGTTTAAACCTGAACAATGCGTTATTTTCCATATGTATATATAATAAAAAGTTCATCATGGCTATTCAAAATTTATTTTTTGTATATAGCATGCTTATGTGAAAATTACGTGTGCTTGGTAGTTTATCGATCCATGCACGTGCACTTTGTTTTCACCATTTCCTTATTAGGTCTGATACCTCTGTCTATTAGCAAGGGTCAGAATTTTAGAATGATAAATTAATTAATTAAGGGCGTAAAACCTGCATCCGCGAGCTATTGCGACCGACTCTGTCAGGAGCGTCCACCCTCGATGGACACAATGGAAGTGACTCGAGCCCACTTTAACATAATCTCTCCCTAAATAAATCACCTTTTAGTTGACTTTTAGGACACAAGGATCAATGCACAAATATCCTTTATTTATTTCAATTATTGAATAATGTGAAAAATTTTCAAAAATTTCTTAGTCCGTTTTCAGTCGGTCAATATTTCAGTAATCATTAACTGTAGCTGAATTGCTGCCAAAATGGTTATTGAAATATTAAGAGTATTCTTGTGTCATGTAAAAAAAAGTGTGTGCTCATCCATTTTCAAAAAAAAAAAACTCACATTTACTTCAAAATTCTTTTCATTCAAATTGGTTATTCCAAAAACAAAATTGATTTCTAAAAAAAATCTTGTTTTGAAGATATAATCCCAAAATAAAACAAAAAAAATTGAACAAATAAAAAATGAAAAGAGTCGTAATCACGTGTTCAAAACGTGTCATGTTTAGGAATTAGACCATTTTGAGTATAAAATTCACCATAATTTGAGTGGTCACTAAAATCTTATGAAATTTTTACACAACTTAAAGAACTCACTGACCTATCCGTAGATGTATAAAATTCTCAATTCAAAGCTTTTTACAGAAAGTTATGATTTTTGTAAGTTAGTGCAAGAACAAAAGTGCAACCTGGAAAATGAAATAAAGTAATTAACTCAGGTTTCATAAAAAAATTGTTTTCTTTTCACACAAAAATATTAATTAAAAATCATGAAATTTTTTTAAGTTTCTCTTAAAATGGCTCATTTTATGATGTAAATAAAAATCAATAAAAATTGTCATAAAAAATCAAAATCAAAGAAGTTAATTAATCTTTATCTTTCACAAATTCACAAATAAACATGAATTCCAAAGCCCATTCAAGGAGGTGAAGATCAACGAGCATCATGGTGAAGATCAAGATTGAAGTTTTGTATGGATCCTAGATTTTGTACATATTGTTGTAATAATAGTTTCTTTGTAAATAATTATTGCATCACTCAATTAGTAGAAAAAAACATGGAGATGTTTATGCATAATTTTCATAAATAATTCTACAACTCTTTTTTAATAAAAAGAGCAACCAATGTTACAAATTTTGCATGTTGGGCCAATATAACTGATAAGTGACATTTATGTCACTTTTAGGAGTAGTTTTAATATTGTTTTCCTAGTTTATTTTCATTTATTTCTATCTATTTTAGCCTTTGTTTCTTCTTTTTATATTTTGTAGCTTAATTGGTTTATTAGCATATTTTTACTAGTTTTTAGCTTTTAATTTAGAATTTCCATTTTATTATTTTATATCTCTCGTTACTCCCCACGTGTTTTGGTTTTGGTTGTAGGTAAGCGTTTCGGGTTATGGTGTACAAGCTTCAAGTTAGAATTAGTGGCAAGTTTATCCTTCACCACACTTTCTCTTAAGCCTACACCACATCACAAGCCAAACTAAGCCATTGAGCTCCCTAACCTTCACCACACACAACTCTTAACCTACACCACACCAAATCACAAGCCACCATCTTCCGTATTCCTAATTAACCCAAAACACATCACCACAGTCCACGATACCACCTTTTTCTCACCTGCGCATCTGTCCCAGGACCAAAGAGGAGCGAGCGCTCCTCTGTATAACGAAGCGGACGCTCTGTTCTAAGTCATCATAAAACAGTGAAGTTCCAGGAAGTTTGAGCGACCTAGGAGAAATCTATGGTTTATTTGATGTTGCGACGGAGATTAGGAGAAATGCTCCATTTGACTGAATGGAATTAAATAATCAAATGGCCATGATTTCTTGAGCGAGTGATTAACGATGGTGATGCGAGTTTTAATGGCTTGATTCGGTGAGATTCGTTGACAATTGATGGCTAAGTGTGGTGTCTGGTGTGGTGCGACGAATGGAAGAAAGCAGCGAAGAAGTTGGGTGGGGTTTTGTTTTTATTTTCCTTTTTCCTTTTTCCTTTTTCTTTTTCTTTCCTTCCACCTTTGCAATTGCTGCACTTCTCGTTTCTTTTGTTTTTTATAATTTTATCACCTTTTTCATTTTCTAATTTCTTTTTCCTTTTTCTTATGTTACTTTACTTTTTATTTTCTCTCCCTTTTTGAATTTTCCTCTTTAATTTTAGTAGTAGTATAAATACCCTTGACTAAGTTTTTAGCCTAAGTTTTATTTTTTATTCACCACTCTTAGGTTGAGAAGAGTTTTAGGGCTTTAAGGAGGATTAGCCTCCATAGCTTAGTTTAGGGAGAAAAGGGAGAAAACTCAAAGAGGGATTGATGATTTGGAGATTCAAGGGTGACAACTTGTATTAAAGATTCAACAATTTATCAATGAGCATTTCTTACTCTCTCTCTTCCTCTATTGCTTTATTTTAATTGTTTTTCATAGATTAGTTGTTCATGCTTAGTTTAATTATATGTGGTTTATTTTGTTTAGTTTATTGTTAGATTAAGGATTATTATCATGTTATTAGTGCTTAATTTCTCTAAAGTCCTCATTTTTGTATTTATGGAGTAGTTTGTTGGTTAGGATTTGAGGTGAAAACCCAACCATGATGGAATTGGGCATTTGAGATTGGATTTAGAGATTTGTGTGATTAAATTATTGCTTGTTTAGCTTTTCTAATCTATGTTGCATTCTCTTTGATCACTTGAATGTTGTATTAGATTGGAGTAGATTGATTTAGGTTGGCATGAGAGTGTGACCTATTGATTTCTATTATTGACTTGGGCTACTTTGAACCTCGAGATATGTTAGTAATGGATGAGAGTCCTTATTTGATGTCTTTGAGAATTTCTCCGCCTATGAGAGTAGGATGAGAGTTGTATGTTGGGTCAATAACTAATTCAAGTAGTGTTCATGCATTATCTCTATATTTGATATTCTTATGCCTATTTCATGATTAGTTGGTGTTTAATCCCATCTCCTAACTTTAGTTATCTTTGATATCTAGTTATTTTCTTAGATTTTAGTTGGTAGTTGACACCTTCCGACTCTTTTTCGGCCTAGCTTATTATTTAGTTAACACGATTTGATGTTCCTTAGTCCTTGTGGAAGAATGACCCTTGCTTATCATTTTACCTAGTTTAGTGATTTAGTTAGGTTGTTTGACCTTTGGTGATTTGTCCAACGACCAAAATTCCCTATGTCAAAATGGCGCCGTTGCTGGGGACTTCGGCTTACATTGATTTGTGTTGATTAGATTAGTCTAGGCCTTTTGTGAATATTTCTTTATTTTCATTTGATTTCTTTATTCAAAAAAAAAATTTGAAAAAAAATGGCAATCTTTTCCCTTCCCCAATATGAACATGAAGTATTTTGGAGATACTATTGGAGGCTTGGAGATTCTATTGGTTGTGATCATAGCTTTGAAAAATGGGAAATTTGTGATGTGATGTTTGAGGGTCTAAATGAAGAAACTAGAAGGGTGGTAGAGTCTATGTCTAATGGTGATTTCCATGCTCAATCTTTGGATGAGGCCTGGAGTCTACTTGAATGGTTGGCTAGAGATACCTATGAATGGGAAATGGCAATGCATGCTAATCAAAATCTTGAAAATTTCTCTAGTTATGAACCCGAGACTTGTATTTCTCCCCCATCTTGCTCTCATTTGGATGAAGTATATTCTAATGCTAATGTTGTACATGCATCTTATGACTTGCCTTTAAACCCGTGCATGAATTCCTATGATCCACCTTGTGCTCCCAATGATGAATCTCATATGCTTGATTGTGAATCCCTTCCCCAATTTGATTCTCAAATTGCTCCCCCACATATTGATGATCCTCTTTTGCAATTGGAAATTGGTTTGAAATTGCTAAGAGAAAAATTGGGTTGCAATGATGACATTCTTGAGTTTAATTATGTTGATTCGATGGATGTTAAAAATGATAATCAATTGGGAAAGAGTAGCATAGAGCTTGAGGATGATTTTGAAGTTTTGATGAATAATGGAGAAGTTCTTGAGGATAAGTCATTGATGGAAGAAGTCTTCCCTCTTAAGTCTTGTGATGTGAGTGGAGTGGTTAGTGAAAGCCTTGTTTCTATCCTTTCCCCTCATATTCCATTGCAAGAAGGATTGATCTTATTCCCTCTACTCCCATTTTATATCCATTCTCATCTCTCAAAACTCCAAATCTCGATGAGCTTCTTGCCTATTTTGACCTTCAAGTACCCGATTCGTTTATTGTTGAGGAGAAGAGTGAGATCGCCACCAAAAATGATTTTGTAGAGGAGAGTTTGCCATCTTATCCATCTTTTTCTTCTTATTTTGATTCTTGTTTTTCTTACTTCTTTGTTTTTCCTTTTAATTCTTCTAGTTTTTGGAATCCCTCTCCTTATTTGCATGGAGTTGCATTGCACTTTATGCACATTTTGCATTTTATCATTTCATATTTTATAATTAAAGAAATGTGTGCTAGTGCATTTGACAAACTCTTGCGATCTTTGAATTATTATTTACTAGAAAGGTCAAGCTTAAGACCTTAAATAAGCCTTTCTCGGGAAGTAATCCGTGATTTATTGCTTTCATTTAATTTCTTTTAGTCTTTCTTATTTTTATTTTCTTTCCTTGATCTATTTAGGTACATAATTGGCATAACACTCATTCTCAATAGCACGTGGAAGCAAATCATGGTTTTGAAGAAGTTGACTAAAAATGGAAAAATTAGGTCAATTGCAGTTATTTACACCCATCTACTATCCGGTAGCTTCCTTCCTTTTCTCTTCCTACAATGCTTTATGATTTGTGGAGCATATGCTTGTTGGTTTGGATGTTTGCTCCCTCCCTCCCTCCCCTTTGATCGTCTTATTCAAGCATTGAGGACAATGCTTTATTCTAGCTTGGGGAGTAGCTATTCGCTAGCTTGGGGGAGGTGTATATACTTTATCCATTTACATTTTGCATTTTTTTCTTATAAAAAAAATCAAAATCCAAAAAAAAGGAGGAATAAAGAAAAGTACAAAGCATTTTGTGTCAAAAGGAAGATTCTTGATGTCAACTTATGTGGATTCCTTTACTTTGGACATTTGGGTAAATGAGTAGAGGTGCTATATCGGATGCTTGTATGTCTAATTTGGGGCGATTAGGGATCGATTAATCTTTGTTGCTTGATTTTCTACTTGAAAAGGCATTCTATGATTCTAAATGTTGTCAAACTTTGTGTTGAAAAGAGTCGAATTATTTCTCTTATGGAAGTTGTAGTGACCCTAGTTAAATCTTGAAATTCTTTGGTGCACAAGTTTTACCTCCAAATAAGCTAATCTAAAAGTTAAATCGATTGTAAAAAAAAAATGTGTTTTATGTCTTGAGTCCAATAAGTGGAGCCAATGAGCCAACAAGGCATGATAAGCCTACTAAAGTCCATGAAAATGAAAAAAAAATCGAAAAAGAGTTAATAAGTGGTAATATCCACATATCCTTGAGAAAGTGGGTTGTCGAAATGGTTGAGTGGGAGCTCGAAAATTTAATAAGTAGAGTTTCCCTAGTAATGATGAATGTCATTATGGCTTAATTCATTGAGACTCTAGAGTCTAGACCCATTGCTCAATCATTATAATCCTACAATCATGGTTTTCTCTTAGCAAAAGTCAATGTGTGGGGAGTTCATGTGCACCATAGGTGGTTAGGACCAATCTTGGGACCGTCTTCGTCCATTTGAGAACGATTTGTGACTCTTGAATGCCTTAGTAGACTCTAATTGATGTTTGAAGCTTTTGATAGTGTCAATTTTGCACCTTAGATTAGTCTATCCCCTATATTCCCAAGTCATGGATACATATTGATGATGGATATGCTTTAAAAGTTTGCTTAGATCGTCCATTGCTTTGTGAACCATGTATAAAGAGATGACTTTGGCTTATTATTATCTATTTTTGTGCTTGATTAGAGTTGTGGGTTTAAGCTCTTGGGAAACCCTCGCGAGATCTCACTCGCCCTCAAGAGCGATTTAGGGGTTTAAAGAGCTTGTTGCATATGCTAAATGCAACCGTGATTCCTACGAAAGTGAGTTAGTGTATATTCTCATCTCTTTTCCCTTTTTATTTTTGCTTGAATAAATTCATTCTCTCCTTTTGTGTTTTATTGTGTTTTGCTCGAGGACGAGCAAAAGCTTAGCTTGGGGGAGTTTGATAAGTGACATTTATGTCACTTTTAGGAGTAGTTTTAATATTGTTTTCCTAGTTTATTTTCATTTATTTCTATCTATTTTAGCCTTTGTTTCTTCTTTTTATATTTTGTAGCTAAATTTGTTTATTAGCATATTTTTACTAGTTTTTAGCTTTTAATTTAGAATTTCCATTTTATTATTTTATATCTCTTGTTACTCCCCGCGTGTTTTGGTTTTGGTTGTAGGTAAGCGTTTCGGGTTATGGTGTACAAGCTTCAAGTTAGAATTAGTGGCAAGTTTATCCTTCACCACACTTTTTCTTAAGCCTACACCACACACAACTCTTAACCTACACCACACCAAATCACAAGCCACCATCTTCCGTATTCCTAATTAACCCAAAACACATCACCACAGTCCACAGAACCACCTTTTTCTCACCTGCGCATCTGTCCCAGGACCAAAGAGGAGCGAGCGCTCCTCTGTATAACGGAGCGGACGCTCTGTTCTAAGTCATCATAAAAACAGTGAAGTTCCGGGAAGTTTGAGCGACCTAGGAGAAATCTATGGTTTATTTGATGTTGCGACGGAGATTAGGAGAAATGCTCCATTTGACTGAATGGAATTAAATAATCAAATGGCCATGATTTCTTGAGCGAGTGATTAACGATGGTGATGCGAGTTTTAATGGCTTGATTCGGTGAGATTCGTTGACAATTGATGGCTAAGTGTGGTGTCTGGTGTGGTGCGACGAATGGAAGAAAGCAGCGAAGAAGTTGGGTGGGGTTTTGTTTTTATTTTCCTTTTTCCTTTTTCCTTTTTCTTTTTCTTTCCTTCCACCTTTGCAATTGCTGCACTTCTCGTTTCTTTTGTTTTTTATAATTTTATCACCTTTTTCATTTTCTAATTTCTTTTTCCTTTTTCTTATGTTACTTTACTTTTTATTTTCTCTCCCTTTTTGAATTTTCCTCTTTAATTTTAGTAGTAGTATAAATACCCTTGACCAAGTTTTTAGCCTAAGTTTTATTTTTTTATTCACCACTCTTAGGTTGAGAAGAGTTTTAGGGTTTTAAGGAGGATTAGCCTCCATAGCTTAGTTTAGGGAGAAAAGGGAGAAAACTCAAAGAGGGATTGAAGATTTGGAGATTCAAGGGTGACAACTTGTATTAAAGATTCAACAATTTATCAATGAGCATTTCTTACTCTCTCTCTTCCTCTATTGCTTTATTTTAATTGTTTTTCTTAGATTAGTTGTTCATGCTTAGTTTAATTATATGTGGTTTATTTTGTTTAGTTTATTGTTAGATTAAGGATTATTATCATGTTATTAGTGCTTAATTTCTCTAAAGTTCTCATTTTTGTATTTATGGAGTAGTTTGTTGGTTAGGATTTGAGGTGAAAACCCAACCATGATGGAATCGGGCATTTGAGATTGGATTTAGAGATTTGTGTGATTAAATTATTGCTTGTTTAGCTTTTCTAATCTATGTTGCATTCTCTTTGATCACTTGAATGTTGTATTAGATTGGAGTAGATTGATTTAGGTTGGCATGAGAGTGTGACCTATTGATTTCTATTATTGACTTGGGCTACTTTGAACCTCGAGATATGTTAGTAATGGATGAGAGTCCTTATTTGATGTCTTTGAGAATTTCTCCGCCTATGAGAGTAGGATGAGAGTTGTATGTTGGGTCAATAGCTAATTCAAGTAGTGTTCATGCATTATCTCTATATTTGATATTCTTATGCCTATTTCATGATTAGTTGGTGTTTAATCCCATCTCCTAACTTTAGTTATCTTTGATATCTAGTTATTTTCTTAGTTTTTAGTTGGTAGTTGACACCTTCCGACTCTTTTTCGGCCTAGCTTATTATTTAGTTAACACGATTTGATGTTCCTTAGTCCTTGTGGAAGAATGACCCTTGCTTATCATTTTACCTAGTTTAGTGATTTAGTTAGGTTGTTTGACCTTTGGTGTTTTGTCCAACGACCAAAATTCCCTATGTCAAAATGGCGCCGTTCTTTGGGGACTTCGGCTTACATTGATTTGTGTTGATTAGATTAGTCTAGGCCTTTTGTGAATATTTCTTTATTTTCATTTGATTTCTTTATTCAAAAAAAAAATTTGAAAAAAAATGGCAATCTTTTCCCTTCCCCAATATGAACATGAAGTATTTTGGAGATACTATTGGAGGCTTGGAGATTCTATTGGTTGTGATCATAGCTTTGAAAAATGGGAAATTTGTGATGTGATGTTTGAGGGTCTAAATGAAGAAACTAGAAGGGTGGTAGAGTCTATGTCTAATGGTGATTTCCATGCTCAATCTTTGGATGAGGCTTGGAGTCTACTTGAATGGTTGGCTAGAGATACCTATGAATGGGAAATGGCAATGCATGCTAATCAAAATCTTGAAAATTTCTCTAGTTATGAACCCGAGACTTGTATTTCTCCCCCATCTTGCTCTCATTTGGATGAAGTATATTCTAATGCTAATGTTGTACATGCATCTTATGACTTGCCTTTAAACCCGTGCATGAATTCCTATGATCCACCTTGTGCTCCCAATGATGAATCTCATATGCTTGATTGTGAATCCCTTCCCCAATTTGATTCTCAAATTGCTCCCCCACATATTGATGATCCTCTTTTGCAATTGGAAATTGGTTTAAAATTGCTAAGAGAAAAATTGGGTTGCAATGATGACATTCTTGAGTTTAATTATGTTGATTCGATGGATGTTAACAATGATAATCAATTGGGAAAGAGTAGCATAGAGCTTGAGGATGATTTTGAAGTTTTGATGAATAATGGAGAAGTTCTTGAGGATAAGTCATTGATGGAAGAAGTCTTCCCTCTTAAGTCTTGTGATGTGAGTGGAGTGGTTAGTGAAAGCCTTGTTTCTATCCTTTCCCCTCATATTCCATTGCAAGAAGGATTGATCTTATTCCCTCTACTCCCATTTTATATCCATTCTCATCTCTCAAAACTCCAAATCTCGATGAGCTTCTTGCCTATTTTGACCTTCAAGTACCCGATTCGTTTATTGTTGAGGAGAAGAGTGAGATCGCCACCAAAAATGATTTTGTAGAGGAGAGTTTGCCATCTTATCCATCTTTTTCTTCTTATTTTGATTCTTGTTTTTCTTACTTCTTTGTTTTTCCTTTTAATTCTTCTAGTTTTTGGAATCCCTCTCCTTATTTGCATGGAGTTGCATTGCACTTTATGCACATTTTGCATTTTATCATTGCATATTTTATAATTAAAGAAATGTGTGCTAGTGCATTTGACAAACTCTTGCGATCTTTGAATTATTATTTACTAGAAAGGTCAAGCTTAAGACCTTAAATAAGCCTTTCTCGGGAAGTAATCCGTGATTTATTGCTTTCATTTAATTTCTTTTAGTCTTTCTTATTTTTATTTTCTTTCCTTGATCTATTTAGGTACATAATTGGCATAACACTCATTCTCAATAGCACGTGGAAGCAAATCATGGTTTTGAAGAAGTTGACTAAAAATGGAAAAATTAGGTCAATTGCGAGTTATTTACACCCATCTACTATCCGGTAGCTTCCTTCCTTTTCTCTTCCTACAATGCTTTATGATTTGTGGAGCATATGCTTGTTGGTTTGGATGTTTGCTCCCTCCCTCCCTCCCTTTGATCGTCTTATTCAAGCATTGAGGACAATGCTTTATTCTAGCTTGGGGGAGTAGCTATTCGCTAGCTTGGGGGAGGTATATATACTTTATCCATTTACATTTTGCATTTTTTTCTTATAAAAAAAATCAAAATCCAAAAAAAAGGAGGAATAAAGAAAAGTACAAAGCATTTTGTGTCAAAAGGAAGATTCTTGATGTCAACTTATGTGGATTCCTTTACTTTGGACATTTGGGTAAATGAGTAGAGGTGCTATATCGGATGCTTGTATGTCTAATTTGGGGCGATTAGGGATCGATTAATCTTTGTTGCTTGATTTTCTACTTGAAAAGGCATTCTATGATTCTAAATGTTGTCAAACTTTGTGTTGAAAAGAGTCGAATTATTTCTCTTATGGAAGTTGTAGTGACCCTAGTTAAATCTTGAAATTCTTTGGTGCACAAGTTTTACCTCCAAATAAGCTAATCTAAAAGTTAAATCGATTGTAAAAAAAAAATGTGTTTTATGTCTTGAGTCCAATAAGTGGAGCCAATGAGCCAACAAGGCATGATAAGCCTACTAAAGTCCATGAAAATGAAAAAAAAAATCGAAAAAGAGTTAATAAGTGGTAATATCCACATATCCTTGAGAAAGTGGGTTGTCGAAATGGTTGAGTGGGAGCTCGAAAATTTAATAAGTAGAGTTTCCCTAGTAATGATGAATGTCATTATGGCTTAATTCATTGAGACTCTAGAGTCTAGACCCATTGCTCAATCATTATAATCCTACAATCATGGTTTTCTCTTAGCAAAAGTCAATGTGTGGGGAGTTCATGTGCACCATAGGTGGTTAGGACCAATCTTGGGACCGTCTTCGTCCATTTGAGAACGATTTGTGACTCTTGAATGCCTTAGTAGACTCTAATTGATGTTTGAAGCTTTTGATAGTGTCAATTTTGCACCTTAGATTAGTCTATCCCCTATATTCCCAAGTCATGGATACATATTGATGATGGATATGCTTTAAAAGTTTGCTTAGATCGTCCATTGCTTTGTGAACCATGTATAAAGAGATGACTTTGGCTTATTATTATCTATTTTTATGCTTGATTAGAGTTGTGGGTTTAAGCTCTTGGGAAACCCTCGCGAGATCTCACTCGCCCTCAAGAGCGATTTAGGGGTTTAAAGAGCTTGTTGCATATGCTAAATGCAACCGTGATTCCTACGAAAGTGAGTTAGTGTATATTCTCATCTCTTTTCCCTTTTTATTTTTGCTTGAATAAATTCATTCTCTCCTTTTGTGTTTTATTGTGTTTTGCTCGAGGACGAGCAAAAGCTTAGCTTGGGGGAGTTTGATAAGTGACATTTATGTCACTTTTAGGAGTAGTTTTAATATTGTTTTCCTAGTTTATTTTCATTTATTTCTATCTATTTTAGCCTTTGTTTCTTCTTTTTATATTTTGTAGCTAAATTTGTTTATTAGCATATTTTTACTAGTTTTTAGCTTTTAATTTAGAATTTCCATTTTATTATTTTATATCTCTTGTTACTCCCCACGTGTTTTGGTTTTGGTTGTAGGTAAGCGTTTCGGGTTATGGTGTACAAGCTTCAAGTTAGAATTAGTGGCAAGTTTATCCTTCACCACACTTTTTCTTAAGCCTACACCACACACAACTCTTAACCTACACCACACCAAATCACAAGCCACCATCTTCCGTATTCCTAATTAACCCAAAACACATCACCACAGTCCACAGAACCACCTTTTTCTCACCTGCGCATCTGTCCCAGGACCAAAGAGGAGCGAGCGCTCCTCTGTATAACGGAGCGGACGCTCTGTTCTAAGTCATCATAAAACAGTGAAGTTCCAGGAAGTTTGAGCGACCTAGGAGAAATCTATGGTTTATTTGATGTTGCGACGGAGATTAGGAGAAATGCTCCATTTGACTGAATGGAATTAAATAATCAAATGGCCATGATTTCTTGAGCGAGTGATTAACGATGGTGATGCGAGTTTTAATGGCTTGATTCGGTGAGATTCGTTGACAATTGATGGCTAAGTGTGGTGTCTGGTGTGGTGCGACGAATGGAAGAAAGCAGCGAAGAAGTTGGGTGGGGTTTTGTTTTTATTTTCCTTTTTCCTTTTTCCTTTTTCTTTTTCTTTCCTTCCACCTTTGCAATTGCTGCACTTCTCGTTTCTTTTGTTTTTTATAATTTTATCACCTTTTTCATTTTCTAATTTCTTTTTCCTTTTTCTTATGTTACTTTACTTTTTATTTTCTCTCCCTTTTTGAATTTTCCTCTTTAATTTTAGTAGTAGTATAAATACCCTTGACCAAGTTTTTAGCCTAAGTTTTATTTTTTATTCACCACTCTTAGGTTGAGAAGAGTTTTAGGGTTTTAAGGAGGATTAGCCTCCATAGCTTAGTTTAGGGAGAAAAGGGAGAAAACTCAAAGAGGGATTGATGATTTGGAGATTCAAGGGTGACAACTTGTATTAAAGATTCAACAATTTATCAATGAGCATTTCTTACTCTCTCTCTTCCTCTATTGCTTTATTTTAATTGTTTTTCTTAGATTAGTTGTTCATGCTTAGTTTAATTATATGTGGTTTATTTTGTTTAGTTTATTGTTAGATTAAGGATTATTATCATGTTATTAGTGCTTAATTTCTCTAAAGTTCTCATTTTTGTATTTATGGAGTAGTTTGTTGGTTAGGATTTGAGGTGAAAACCCAACCATGATGGAATCGGGCATTTGAGATTGGATTTAGAGATTTGTGTGATTAAATTATTGCTTGTTTAGCTTTTCTAATCTATGTTGCATTCTCTTTGATCACTTGAATGTTGTATTAGATTGGAGTAGATTGATTTAGGTTGGCATGAGAGTGTGACCTATTGATTTCTATTATTGACTTGGGCTACTTTGAACCTCGAGATATGTTAGTAATGGATGAGAGTCCTTATTTGATGTCTTTGAGAATTTCTCCGCCTATGAGAGTAGGATGAGAGTTGTATGTTGGGTCAATAGCTAATTCAAGTAGTGTTCATGCATTATCTCTATATTTGATATTCTTATGCCTATTTCATGATTAGTTGGTGTTTAATCCCATCTCCTAACTTTAGTTATCTTTGATATCTAGTTATTTTCTTAGTTTTTAGTTGGTAGTTGACACCTTCCGACTCTTTTTCGGCCTAGCTTATTATTTAGTTAACACGATTTGATGTTCCTTAGTCCTTGTGGAAGAATGACCCTTGCTTATCATTTTACCTAGTTTAGTGATTTAGTTAGGTTGTTTGACCTTTGGTGTTTTGTCCAACGACCAAAATTCCCTATGTCAAAATGGCGCCGTTGCTGGGGACTTCGGCTTACATTGATTTGTGTTGATTAGATTAGTCTAGGCCTTTTGTGAATATTTCTTTATTTTCATTTGATTTCTTTATTCAAAAAAAAAATTTGAAAAAAAATGGCAATCTTTTCCCTTCCCCAATATGAACATGAAGTATTTTGGAGATACTATTGGAGGCTTGGAGATTCTATTGGTTGTGATCATAGCTTTGAAAAATGGGAAATTTGTGATGTGATGTTTCGAGGGTCTAAATGAAGAAACTAGAAGGGTGGTAGAGTCTATGTCTAATGGTGATTTCCATGCTCAATCTTTGGATGAGGCTTGGAGTCTACTTGAATGGTTGGCTAGAGATACCTATGAATGGGAAATGGCAATGCATGCTAATCAAAATCTTGAAAATTTCTCTAGTTATGAACCCGAGACTTGTATTTCTCCCCCATCTTGCTCCTCATTTGGATGAAGTATATTCTAATGCTAATGTTGTACATGCATCTTATGACTTGCCTTTAAACCCGTGCATGAATTCCTATGATCCACCTTGTGCTCCCAATGATGAATCTCATATGCTTGATTGTGAATCCCTTCCCCAATTTGATTCTCAAATTGCTCCCCCACATATTGATGATCCTCTTTTGCAATTGGAAATTGGTTTAAAATTGCTAAGAGAAAAATTGGGTTGCAATGATGACATTCTTGAGTTTAATTATGTTGATTCGATGGATGTTAACAATGATAATCAATTGGGAAAGAGTAGCATAGAGCTTGAGGATGATTTTGAAGTTTTGATGAATAATGGAGAAGTTCTTGAGGATAAGTCATTGATGGAAGAAGTCTTCCCTCTTAAGTCTTGTGATGTGAGTGGAGTGGTTAGTGAAAGCCTTGTTTCTATCCTTTCCCCTCATATTCCATTGCAAGAAGGATTGATCTTATTCCCTCTACTCCCATTTTATATCCATTCTCATCTCTCAAAACTCCAAATCTCGATGAGCTTCTTGCCTATTTTGACCTTCAAGTACCCGATTCGTTTATTGTTGAGGAGAAGAGTGAGATCGCCACCAAAAATGATTTTGTAGAGGAGAGTTTGCCATCTTATCCATCTTTTTCTTCTTATTTTGATTCTTGTTTTTCTTACTTCTTTGTTTTTCCTTTTAATTCTTCTAGTTTTTGGAATCCCTCTCCTTATTTGCATGGAGTTGCATTGCACTTTATGCACATTTTGCATTTTATCATTGCATATTTTATAATTAAAGAAATGTGTGCTAGTGCATTTGACAAACTCTTGCGATCTTTGAATTATTATTTACTAGAAAGGTCAAGCTTAAGACCTTAAATAAGCCTTTCTCGGGAAGTAATCCGTGATTTATTGCTTTCATTTAATTTCTTTTAGTCTTTCTTATTTTTATTTTCTTTCCTTGATCTATTTAGGTACATAATTGGCATAACACTCATTCTCAATAGCACGTGGAAGCAAATCATGGTTTTGAAGAAGTTGACTAAAAATGGAAAAATTAGGTCAATTGCAGTTATTTACACCCATCTACTATCCGGTAGCTTCCTTCCTTTTCTCTTCCTACAATGCTTTATGATTTGTGGAGCATATGCTTGTTGGTTTGGATGTTTGCTCCCTCCCTCCCTCCCTTTGATCGTCTTATTCAAGCATTGAGGACAATGCTTTATTCTAGCTTGGGGGAGTAGCTATTCGCTAGCTTGGGGGAGGTATATATACTTTATCCATTTACATTTTGCATTTTTTTCTTATAAAAAAAATCAAAATCCAAAAAAAAGGAGGAATAAAGAAAAGTACAAAGCATTTTGTGTCAAAAGGAAGATTCTTGATGTCAACTTATGTGGATTCCTTTACTTTGGACATTTGGGTAAATGAGTAGAGGTGCTATATCGGATGCTTGTATGTCTAATTTGGGGCGATTAGGGATCGATTAATCTTTGTTGCTTGATTTTCTACTTGAAAAGGCATTCTATGATTCTAAATGTTGTCAAACTTTGTGTTGAAAAGAGTCGAATTATTTCTCTTATGGAAGTTGTAGTGACCCTAGTTAAATCTTGAAATTCTTTGGTGCACAAGTTTTACCTCCAAATAAGCTAATCTAAAAGTTAAATCGATTGTAAAAAAAAAATGTGTTTTATGTCTTGAGTCCAATAAGTGGAGCCAATGAGCCAACAAGGCATGATAAGCCTACTAAAGTCCATGAAAATGAAAAAAAAAATCGAAAAAGAGTTAATAAGTGGTAATATCCACATATCCTTGAGAAAGTGGGTTGTCGAAATGGTTGAGTGGGAGCTCGAAAATTTAATAAGTAGAGTTTCCCTAGTAATGATGAATGTCATTATGGCTTAATTCATTGAGACTTTAGAGTCTAGACCCATTGCTCAATCATTATAATCCTACAATCATGGTTTTCTCTTAGCAAAAGTCAATGTGTGGGGAGTTCATGTGCACCATAGGTGGTTAGGACCAATCTTGGGACCGTCTTCGTCCATTTGAGAACGATTTGTGACTCTTGAATGCCTTAGTAGACTCTAATTGATGTTTGAAGCTTTTGATAGTGTCAATTTTGCACCTTAGATTAGTCTATCCCCTATATTCCCAAGTCATGGATACATATTGATGATGGATATGCTTTAAAAGTTTGCTTAGATCGTCCATTGCTTTGTGAACCATGTATAAAGAGATGACTTTGGCTTATTATTATCTATTTTTGTGCTTGATTAGAGTTGTGGGTTTAAGCTCTTGGGAAACCCTCGCGAGATCTCACTCGCCCTCAAGAGCGATTTAGGGGTTTAAAGAGCTTGTTGCATATGCTAAATGCAACCGTGATTCCTACGAAAGTGAGTTAGTGTATATTCTCATCTCTTTTCCCTTTTATTTTTGCTTGAATAAATTCATTCTCTCCTTTTGTGTTTTATTGTGTTTTGCTCGAGGACGAGCAAAAGCTTAGCTTGGGGGAGTTTGATAAGTGACATTTATGTCACTTTTAGGAGTAGTTTTAATATTGTTTTCCTAGTTTATTTTCATTTATTTCTATCTATTTTAGCCTTTGTTTCTTCTTTTTATATTTTGTAGCTAAATTTGTTTATTAGCATATTTTTACTAGTTTTTAGCTTTTAATTTAGAATTTCCATTTTATTATTTTATATCTCTTGTTACTCCCCACGTGTTTTGGTTTTGGTTGTAGGTAAGCGTTTCGGGTTATGGTGTACAAGCTTCAAGTTAGAATTAGTGGCAAGTTTATCCTTCACCACACTTTTTCTTAAGCCTACACCACACACAACTCTTAACCTACACCACACCAAATCACAAGCCACCATCTTCCGTATTCCTAATTAACCCAAAACACATCACCACAAGTCCACGGAACCACCTTTTTCTCACTCGCGCATCTCTGTCCCAGACCAAAGAGGAGCGAGCGCTCCCTCCGTATAACGGAGCGGACGCTTCTGTTCTAAGTCATCATAAAACAAAGTGAAGTTCCGGGAAGTTTGAGCGACCTAGGAGAAATCTATGGTTTATTTGATGTTGCGACGGAGATTAGGAGAAATGCTCCATTTGGTCGAATGGAATTAAATAATCAAATGGCCATGATTTCTTGAGCGAGTGATTAACGATGGTGATGCGAGTTTTAATGGCTTGATTCGGTGAGATTCGTTGACAATTGATGGCTAAGTGTGGTGTCTGGTGTGGTGCGACGAATGGAAGAAAGCAGCGAAGAAGTTGGGTGGGGTTTTGTTTTTATTTTCCTTTTTCCTTTTTCCTTTTTCTTTTTCTTTCCTTCCACCTTTGCAATTGCTGCACTTCTCGTTTCTTTTGTTTTTTATAATTTTATCACCTTTTTCATTTTCTAATTTCTTTTTCCTTTTTCTTATGTTACTTTACTTTTTATTTTCTCTCCCTTTTTGAATTTTCCTCTTTAATTTTAGTAGTAGTATAAATACCCTTGACCAAGTTTTTAGCCTAAGTTTTATTTTTTTATTCACCACTCTTAGGTTGAGAAGAGTTTTAGGGTTTTAAGGAGGATTAGCCTCCATAGCTTAGTTTAGGGAGAAAAGGGAGAAAACTCAAAGAGGGATTGATGATTTGGAGATTCAAGGGTGACAACTTGTATTAAAGATTCAACAATTTATCAATGAGCATTTCTTACTCTCTCTCTTCCTCTATTGCTTTATTTTAATTGTTTTTCTTAGATTAGTTGTTCATGCTTAGTTTAATTATATGTGGTTTATTTTGTTTAGTTTATTGTTAGATTAAGGATTATTATCATGTTATTAGTGCTTAATTTCTCTAAAGTTCTCATTTTTGTATTTATGGAGTAGTTTGTTGGTTAGGATTTGAGGTGAAAACCCAACCATGATGGAATCGGGCATTTGAGATTGGATTTAGAGATTTGTGTGATTAAATTATTGCTTGTTTAGCTTTTCTAATCTATGTTGCATTCTCTTTGATCACTTGAATGTTGTATTAGATTGGAGTAGATTGATTTAGGTTGGCATGAGAGTGTGACCTATTGATTTCTATTATTGACTTGGGCTACTTTGAACCTCGAGATATGTTAGTAATGGATGAGAGTCCTTATTTGATGTCTTTGAGAATTTCTCCGCCTATTAGAGTAGGATGAGAGTTGTATGTTGGGTCAATAGCTAATTCAAGTAGTGTTCATGCATTATCTCTATATTTGATATTCTTATGCCTATTTCATGATTAGTTGGTGTTTAATCCCATCTCCTAACTTTAGTTATCTTTGATATCTAGTTATTTTCTTAGTTTTTAGTTGGTAGTTGACACCTTCCGACTCTTTTTCGGCCTAGCTTATTATTTAGTTAACACGATTTGATGTTCCTTAGTCCTTGTGGAAGAATGACCCTTGCTTATCATTTTACCTAGTTTAGTGATTTAGTTAGGTTGTTTGACCTTTGGTGTTTTGTCCAACGACCAAAATTCCCTATGTCAAAATGGCGCCGTTGCTGGGGACTTCGGCTTACATTGATTTGTGTTGATTAGATTAGTCTAGGCCTTTTGTGAATATTTCTTTATTTTCATTTGATTTCTTTATTCAAAAAAAAAATTTGAAAAAAAATGGCAATCTTTTCCCTTCCCCAATATGAACATGAAGTATTTTGGAGATACTATTGGAGGCTTGGAGATTCTATTGGTTGTGATCATAGCTTTGAAAAATGGGAAATTTGTGATGTGATGTTTGAGGGTCTAAATGAAGAAACTAGAAGGGTGGTAGAGTCTATGTCTAATGGTGATTTCCATGCTCAATCTTTGGATGAGGCTTGGAGTCTACTTGAATGGTTGGCTAGAGATACCTATGAATGGGAAATGGCAATGCATGCTAATCAAAATCTTGAAAATTTCTCTAGTTATGAACCCGAGACTTGTATTTCTCCCCCATCTTGCTCTCATTTGGATGAAGTATATTCTAATGCTAATGTTGTACATGCATCTTATGACTTGCCTTTAAACCCGTGCATGAATTCCTATGATCCACCTTGTGCTCCCAATGATGAATCTCATATGCTTGATTGTGAATCCCTTCCCCAATTTGATTCTCAAATTGCTCCCCCACATATTGATGATCCTCTTTTGCAATTGGAAATTGGTTTAAAATTGCTAAGAGAAAAATTGGGTTGCAATGATGACATTCTTGAGTTTAATTATGTTGATTCGATGGATGTTAACAATGATAATCAATTGGGAAAGAGTAGCATAGAGCTTCGAGGATGATTTTGAAGTTTTGATGAATAATGGAGAAGTTCTTGAGGATAAGTCATTGATGGAAGAAGTCTTCCCTCTTAAGTCTTGTGATGTGAGTGGAGTGGTTAGTGAAAGCCTTGTTTCTATCCTTTCCCCTCATATTCCATTGCAAGAAGGATTGATCTTATTCCCTCTACTCCCATTTTATATCCATTCTCATCTCTCAAAACTCCAAATCTCGATGAGCTTCTTGCCTATTTTGACCTTCAAGTACCCGATTCGTTTATTGTTGAGGAGAAGAGTGAGATCGCCACCAAAAATGATTTTGTAGAGGAGAGTTTGCCATCTTATCCATCTTTTTCTTCTTATTTTGATTCTTGTTTTTCTTACTTCTTTGTTTTTCCTTTTAATTCTTCTAGTTTTTGGAATCCCTCTCCTTATTTGCATGGAGTTGCATTGCACTTTATGCACATTTTGCATTTTATCATTGCATATTTTATAATTAAAGAAATGTGTGCTAGTGCATTTGACAAACTCTTGCGATCTTTGAATTATTATTTACTAGAAAGGTCAAGCTTAAGACCTTAAATAAGCCTTTCTCGGGAAGTAATCCGTGATTTATTGCTTTCATTTAATTTCTTTTAGTCTTTCTTATTTTTATTTTCTTTCCTTGATCTATTTAGGTACATAATTGGCATAACACTCATTCTCAATAGCACGTGGAAGCAAATCATGGTTTTGAAGAAGTTGACTAAAAATGGAAAAATTAGGTCAATTGAGAGTTATTTACACCCATCTACTATCCAGGTAGCTTCCTTCCTTTTCTCTTCCTACAATGCTTTATGATTTGTGGAGCATATGCTTGTTGGTTTGGATGTTTGCTCCCTCCCCTCCCTCCCTTTGATCGTCTTATTCAAGCATTGAGGACAATGCTTTATTCTAGCTTGGGGGAGTAGCTATTCGCTAGCTTGGGGGAGGTATATATACTTTATCCATTTACATTTTGCATTTTTTTCTTATAAAAAAAATCAAAATCCAAAAAAAGGAGGAATAAAGAAAAGTACAAAGCATTTTGTGTCAAAAGGAAGATTCTTGATGTCAACTTATGTGGATTCCTTTACTTTGGACATTTGGGTAAATGAGTAGAGGTGCTATATCGGATGCTTGTATGTCTAATTTGGGGCGATTAGGGATCGATTAATCTTTGTTGCTTGATTTTCTACTTGAAAAGGCATTCTATGATTCTAAATGTTGTCAAACTTTGTGTTGAAAAGAGTCGAATTATTTCTCTTATGGAAGTTGTAGTGACCCTAGTTAAATCTTGAAATTCTTTGGTGCACAAGTTTTACCTCCAAATAAGCTAATCTAAAAGTTAAATCGATTGTAAAAAAAAATGTGTTTTATGTCTTGAGTCCAATAAGTGGAGCCAATGAGCCAACAAGGCATGATAAGCCTACTAAAGTCCATGAAAATGAAAAAAAAAAATCGAAAAAGAGTTAATAAGTGGTAATATCCACATATCCTTGAGAAAGTGGGTTGTCGAAATGGTTGAGTGGGAGCTCGAAAATTTAATAAGTAGAGTTTCCCTAGTAATGATGAATGTCATTATGGCTTAATTCATTGAGACTTTAGAGTCTAGACCCATTGCTCAATCATTATAATCCTACAATCATGGTTTTCTCTTAGCAAAAGTCAATGTGTGGGGAGTTCATGTGCACCATAGGTGGTTAGGACCAATCTTGGGACCGTCTTCGTCCATTTGAGAACGATTTGTGACTCTTGAATGCCTTAGTAGACTCTAATTGATGTTTGAAGCTTTTGATAGTGTCAATTTTGCACCTTAGATTAGTCTATCCCCTATATTCCCAAGTCATGGATACATATTGATGATGGATATGCTTTAAAAGTTTGCTTAGATCGTCCATTGCTTTGTGAACCATGTATAAAGAGATGACTTTGGCTTATTATTATCTATTTTTGTGCTTGATTAGAGTTGTGGGTTTAAGCTCTTGGGAAACCCTCGCGAGATCTCACTCGCCCTCAAGAGCGATTTAGGGGTTTAAAGAGCTTGTTGCATATGCTAAATGCAACCGTGATTCCTACGAAAGTGAGTTAGTGTATATTCTCATCTCTTTTCCCTTTTTATTTTTGCTTGAATAAATTCATTCTCTCCTTTTGTGTTTTATTGTGTTTTGCTCGAGGACGAGCAAAAGCTTAGCTTGGGGGAGTTTGATAAGTGACATTTATGTCACTTTTAGGAGTAGTTTTAATATTGTTTTCCTAGTTTATTTTCATTTATTTCTATCTATTTTAGCCTTTGTTTCTTCTTTTTATATTTTGTAGCTAAATTTGTTTATTAGCATATTTTTACTAGTTTTTAGCTTTTAATTTAGAATTTCCATTTTATTATTTTATATCTCTTGTTACTCCCCACGTGTTTTGGTTTTGGTTGTAGGTAAGCGTTTCGGGTTATGGTGTACAAGCTTCAAGTTAGAATTAGTGGCAAGTTTATCCTTCACCACACTTTTTCTTAAGCCTACACCACACACAACTCTTAACCTACACCACACCAAATCACAAGCCACCATCTTCCGTATTCCTAATTAACCCAAAACACATCACCACAGTCCACAGAACCACCTTTTTCTCACTCGCGCATCTGTCCCCGGGACCAAAGAGGAGCGAGCGCTCCTTCCGTATAATCGGAGCGGACGCTCTGTTCTAAGTCATCATAAAACAGTGAAGTTCCGGGAAGTTTGAGCGACCTAAGAGAAATCTATGGTTTATTTGATGTTGCGACGGAGATTAGGAGAAATGCTCCATTTGGTCGAATGGAATTAAATAATCAAATGGCCATGATTTCTTGAGCGAGTGATTAACGATGGTGATGCGAGTTTTAATGGCTTGATTCGGTGAGATTCGTTGACAATTGATGGCTAAGTGTGGTGTCACGGTGTGGTGCGACGAATGGAAGAAACGGCAAATAAGAAGTTGGGTGGGGTTTTGTTTTTATTTTCCTTTTTCCTTTTTCCTTTTTCTTTTTCTTTCCTTCCACCTTTGCAATTGCTTGCACTTCTCGTTTCTTTTGTTTTTTATAATTTTATCACCTTTTTCATTTTCTAATTTCTTTTTCCTTTTTCTTATGTTACTTTACTTTTTATTTTCTCTCCCTTTTTGAATTTTCCTCTTTAATTTTAGTAGTAGTATAAATACCCTTGACCAAGTTTTTAGCCTAAGTTTTATTTTTTATTCACCACTCTTAGGTTGAGAAGAGTTTTAGGGTTTTAAGGAGGATTAGCCTCCATAGCTTAGTTTAGGGAGAAAAGGGAGAAAACTCAAAGAGGGATTGATGATTTGGAGATTCAAGGGTGACAACTTGTATTAAAGATTCAACAATTTATCAATGAGCATTTCTTACTCTCTCTCTTCCTCTATTGCTTTATTTTAATTGTTTTTCTTAGATTAGTTGTTCATGCTTAGTTTAATTATATGTGGTTTATTTTGTTTAGTTTATTGTTAGATTAAGGATTATTATCATGTTATTAGTGCTTAATTTCTCTAAAGTTCTCATTTTTGTATTTATGGAGTAGTTTGTTGGTTAGGATTTGAGGTGAAAACCCAACCATGATGGAATCGGGCATTTGAGATTGGATTTAGAGATTTGTGTGATTAAATTATTGCTTGTTTAGCTTTTCTAATCTATGTTGCATTCTCTTTGATCACTTGAATGTTGTATTAGATTGGAGTAGATTGATTTAGGTTGGCATGAGAGTGTGACCTATTGATTTCTATTATTGACTTGGGCTACTTTGAACCTCGAGATATGTTAGTAATGGATGAGAGTCCTTATTTGATGTCTTTGAGAATTTCTCCGCCTATGAGAGTAGGATGAGAGTTGTATGTTGGGTCAATAGCTAATTCAAGTAGTGTTCATGCATTATCTCTATATTTGATATTCTTATGCCTATTTCATGATTAGTTGGTGTTTAATCCCATCTCCTAACTTTAGTTATCTTTGATATCTAGTTATTTTCTTAGTTTTTAGTTGGTAGTTGACACCTTCCGACTCTTTTCGGCCTAGCTTATTATTTAGTTAACACGATTTGATGTTCCTTAGTCCTTGTGGAAGAATGACCCTTGCTTATCATTTTACCTAGTTTAGTGATTTAGTTAGGTTGTTTGACCTTTGGTGTTTTGTCCAACGACCAAAATTCCCTATGTCAAAATGGCGCCGTTCTTTGGGGACTTCGGCTTACATTGATTTGTGTTGATTAGATTAGTCTAGGCCTTTTGTGAATATTTCTTTATTTTCATTTGATTTCTTTATTCAAAAAAAAAATTTGAAAAAAATGGCAATCTTTTCCCTTCCCCAATATGAACATGAAGTATTTTGGAGATACTATTGGAGGCTTGGAGATTCTATTGGTTGTGATCATAGCTTTGAAAAATGGGAAATTTGTGATGTGATGTTTGAGGGTCTAAATGAAGAAACTAGAAGGGTGGTAGAGTCTATGTCTAATGGTGATTTCCATGCTCAATCTTTGGATGAGGCTTGGAGTCTACTTGAATGGTTGGCTAGAGATACCTATGAATGGGAAATGGCAATGCATGCTAATCAAAATCTTGAAAATTTCTCTAGTTATGAACCCGAGACTTGTATTTCTCCCCCATCTTGCTCTCATTTGGATGAAGTATATTCTAATGCTAATGTTGTACATGCATCTTATGACTTGCCTTTAAACCCGTGCATGAATTCCTATGATCCACCTTGTGCTCCCAATGATGAATCTCATATGCTTGATTGTGAATCCCTTCCCCAATTTGATTCTCAAATTGCTCCCCCACATATTGATGATCCTCTTTTGCAATTGGAAATTGGTTTAAAATTGCTAAGAGAAAAATTGGGTTGCAATGATGACATTCTTGAGTTTAATTATGTTGATTCGATGGATGTTAACAATGATAATCAATTGGGAAAGAGTAGCATAGAGCTTGAGGATGATTTTGAAGTTTTGATGAATAATGGAGAAGTTCTTGAGGATAAGTCATTGATGGAAGAAGTCTTCCCTCTTAAGTCTTGTGATGTGAGTGGAGTGGTTAGTGAAAGCCTTGTTTCTATCCTTTCCCCTCATATTCCATTGCAAGAAGGATTGATCTTATTCCCTCTACTCCCATTTTATATCCATTCTCATCTCTCAAAACTCCAAATCTCGATGAGCTTCTTGCCTATTTTGACCTTCAAGTACCCGATTCGTTTATTGTTGAGGAGAAGAGTGAGATCGCCACCAAAAATGATTTTGTAGAGGAGAGTTTGCCATCTTATCCATCTTTTTCTTCTTATTTTGATTCTTGTTTTTCTTACTTCTTTGTTTTTCCTTTTAATTCTTCTAGTTTTTGGAATCCCTCTCCTTATTTGCATGGAGTTGCATTGCACTTTATGCACATTTTGCATTTTATCATTGCATATTTTATAATTAAAGAAATGTGTGCTAGTGCATTTGACAAACTCTTGCGATCTTTGAATTATTATTTACTAGAAAGGTCAAGCTTAAGACCTTAAATAAGCCTTTCTCGGGAAGTAATCCGTGATTTATTGCTTTCATTTAATTTCTTTTAGTCTTTCTTATTTTTATTTTCTTTCCTTGATCTATTTAGGTACATAATTGGCATAACACTCATTCTCAATAGCACGTGGAAGCAAATCATGGTTTTGAAGAAGTTGACTAAAAATGGAAAAATTAGGTCAATTGCAGTTATTTACACCCATCTACTATCCGGTAGCTTCCTTCCTTTTCTCTTCCTACAATGCTTTATGATTTGTGGAGCATATGCTTGTTGGTTTGGATGTTTGCTCCCTCCCTCCTCCTCCCTTTGATCGTCTTATTCAAGCATTGAGGACAATGCTTTATTCTAGCTTTGGGGAGTAGCTATTCGCTAGCTTGGGGGAGGTATATATACTTTATCCATTTACATTTTGCATTTTTTTCTTATAAAAAAAATCAAAATCCAAAAAAAGGAGGAATAAAGAAAAGTACAAAGCATTTTGTGTCAAAAGGAAGATTCTTGATGTCAACTTATGTGGATTCCTTTACTTTGGACATTTGGGTAAATGAGTAGAGGTGCTATATCGGATGCTTGTATGTCTAATTTGGGGCGATTAGGGATCGATTAATCTTTGTTGCTTGATTTTCTACTTGAAAAGGCATTCTATGATTCTAAATGTTGTCAAACTTTGTGTTGAAAAGAGTCGAATTATTTCTCTTATGGAAGTTGTAGTGACCCTAGTTAAATCTTGAAATTCTTTGGTGCACAAGTTTTACCTCCAAATAAGCTAATCTAAAAGTTAAATCGATTGTAAAAAAAAATGTGTTTTATGTCTTGAGTCCAATAAGTGGAGCCAATGAGCCAACAAGGCATGATAAGCCTACTAAAGTCCATGAAAATGAAAAAAAAAATCGAAAAAGAGTTAATAAGTGGTAATATCCACATATCCTTGAGAAAGTGGGTTGTCGAAATGGTTGATTGGGAGCTCGAAAATTTAATAAGTAGAGTTTCCCTAGTAATGATGAATGTCATTATGGCTTAATTCATTGAGACTCTAGAGTCTAGACCCATTGCTCAATCATTATAATCCTACAATCATGGTTTTCTCTTAGCAAAAGTCAATGTGTGGGGAGTTCATGTGCACCATAGGTGGTTAGGACCAATCTTGGGACCGTCTTCGTCCATTTGAGAACGATTTGTGACTCTTGAATGCCTTAGTAGACTCTAATTGATGTTTGAAGCTTTTGATAGTGTCAATTTTGCACCTTAGATTAGTCTATCCCCTATATTCCCAAGTCATGGATACATATTGATGATGGATATGCTTTAAAAGTTTGCTTAGATCGTCCATTGCTTTGTGAACCATGTATAAAGAGATGACTTTGGCTTATAATTATCTATTTTTGTGCTTGATTAGAGTTGTGGGTTTAAGCTCTTGGGAAACCCTCGCGAGATCTCACTCGCCCCTCTAGAGCGATTTAGGGGGTTTAAAGAGCTTGTTGCATATGCTAAATGCAACCGTGATTCCTACGAAAGTGAGTTAGTGTATATTCTCATCTCTTTTCCCTTTTTATTTTTGCTTGAATAAATTCATTCTCTCCTTTTGTGTTTTATTGTGTTTTGCTCGAGGACGAGCAAAAGCTTAGCTTGGGGAGTTTGATAAGTGACATTTATGTCACTTTTAGGAGTAGTTTTAATATTGTTTTCCTAGTTTATTTTCATTTATTTCTATCTATTTTAGCCTTTGTTTCTTCTTTTTTTATATTTTGTAGCTAAATTTGTTTATTAGCATATTTTTACTAGTTTTTAGCTTTTAATTTAGAATTTCCATTTTATTATTTTATATCTCTTGTTACTCCCCACGTGTTTTGGTTTTGGTTGTAGGTAAGCGTTTCGGGTTATGGTGTACAAGCTTCAAGTTAGAATTAGTGGCAAGTTTATCCTTCACCACACTTTTTCTTAAGCCTACACCACACACAACTCTTAACCTACACCACACCAAATCACAAGCCACCATCTTCCGTATTCCTAATTAACCCAAAACACATCACCACAGTCCACAGAACCACCTTTTTCTCACCTGCGCATCTGTCCCAGGACCAAAGAGGAGCGAGCGCTCCTCTGTATAACGGAGCGGACGCTCTGTTCTAAGTCATCATAAAACAGTGAAGTTCCAGGAAGTTTGAGCGACCTAGGAGAAATCTATGGTTTATTTGATGTTGCGACGGAGATTAGGAGAAATGCTCCATTTGATCGAATGGAATTAAATAATCAAATGGCCATGATTTCTTGAGCGAGTGATTAACGATGGTGATGCGAGTTTTAATGGCTTGATTCGGTGAGATTCGTTGACAATTGATGGCTAAGTGTGGTGTCTGGTGTGGTGCGACGAATGGAAGAAAGCAGCGAAGAAGTTGGGTGGGGTTTTGTTTTTATTTTCCTTTTTCCTTTTTCTTTTTTTTCCTTCCACCTTTGCAATTGCTGCACTTCTCGTTTCTTTTGTTTTTTATAATTTTATCACCTTTTTCATTTTCTAATTTCTTTTTCCTTTTTCTTATGTTACTTTACTTTTTATTTTCTCTCCCTTTTTGAATTTTCCTCTTTAATTTTAGTAGTAGTATAAATACCCTTGACCAAGTTTTTAGCCTAAGTTTTATTTTTTATTCACCACTCTTAGGTTGAGAAGAGTTTTAGGGTTTTAAGGAGGATTAGCCTCCATAGCTTAGTTTAGGGAGAAAAGGGAGAAAACTCAAAGAGGGATTGATGATTTGGAGATTCAAGGGTGACAACTTGTATTAAAGATTCAACAATTTATCAATGAGCATTTCTTACTCTCTCTCTTCCTCTATTGCTTTATTTTAATTGTTTTTCTTAGATTAGTTGTTCATGCTTAGTTTAATTATATGTGGTTTATTTTGTTTAGTTTATTGTTAGATTAAGGATTATTATCATGTTATTAGTGCTTAATTTCCCTAAAGTCCTCATTTTTGTATTTATGGAGTAGTTTGTTGGTTAGGATTTGAGGTGAAAACCCAACCATGATGGAATTGGGCATTTGAGATTGGATTTAGAGATTTGTGTGATTAAATTATTGCTTGTTTAGCTTTTCTAATCTATGTTGCATTCTCTTTGATCACTTGAATGTTGTATTAGATTGGAGTAGATTGATTTAGGTTGGCATGAGAGTGTGACCTATTGATTTCTATTATTGACTTGGGCTACTTTGAACCTCGAGATATGTTAGTAATGGATGAGAGTCCTTATTTGATGTCTTTGAGAATTTCTCCGCCTATGAGAGTAGGATGAGAGTTGTATGTTGGGTCAATAGCTAATTCAAGTAGTGTTCATGCATTATCTCTATATTTGATATTCTTATGCCTATTTCATGATTAGTTGGTGTTTAATCCCATCTCCTAACTTTAGTTATCTTTGATATCTAGTTATTTTCTTAGTTTTTAGTTGGTAGTTGACACCTTCCGACTCTTTTTCGGCCTAGCTTATTATTTAGTTAACACAATTTGATGTTCCTTAGTCCTTGTGGTAGAATGACCCTT
Organism: Beta corolliflora; assembly: GCA_947648045.1. Taxonomy (NCBI): domain Eukaryota; kingdom Viridiplantae; phylum Streptophyta; class Magnoliopsida; order Caryophyllales; family Amaranthaceae; genus Beta; species Beta corolliflora. The sequence goes on from CANSZD010000774.1 coordinate 468,977, forward strand.
GCCTATCACTTTACCTAGTTTAGTGATTTAGTTAGGTTGTTTGACCTTTGGTGTTTTGTCCAACGACCAAAATTCCCTATGTCAATATCATAGTATATGAATTAAATGACCCAATCTAAATTCAGAGGAAAAATTGCAAATCTAACTAAGTTAAATTGTATGATGATCCATCTTTCATTTTAGAAATGTGTTCTCCCTATTCAAATGGATTAATCATATACTTTGACATAATTAGATTGGTAATTATGATCTCCAAATTGATTTTAGGCCATTTCACGTGTCTCGCTTTAAATGGCCAACTTCCAATTAGCCAAACACAATCTCCCAAACTTCGGTCTCAAATTGATCATTTCTCTCTAAATGATTTAACAATCTTCAATTGAGATTATTTCTCAAAGGCCTTCAATTAGGAAGCAAACTTCTTCTTCTAAGACCTCTTCAAAATCATAATCGTGATCACTAATTAAGGTGGTTATTTCAATACTTGATTAATCGCTAATTAGGGCGATTGACTCAATTTTTCATTTAATCACTAATTATGGTGATTATCTCCAATCCCCGACTTATCGCTAATTAGAGCGGTTAACTCGAACTCTTCATTTAATCACTAATTAGAGTGATTATCTTAAACCTTGGTTAATTACTAATTAAGGTGATTAATTTAACCCTTTTTATTTAATCACTAATTAGAGTGATTATCTTAAACCTTAATAATCGTTAATTAGGACGATTATTCTTCTTATTTAATCACTAATTAGAGTGATTATCTTAAACCTTAATAGTCGTTAATTAGGATGATTATTCTTCTTGTTTAATCACTAATTAGAGTGATTATCTTAATCCTTAATAATCGTTAATTAGGACGATTATTTTTCTCATTTAATCACTAATTGGAGTGATTATCCTAAACCTTGAATAATTACCAATTAGGGTGATTACTTCCTAACCTTCATTGTTAATCACTAATCAAGGTGATTATCTTCCCTCTTAAAGTTTAGTCGCTAATTAAGGTGATTATCTTAACCTCATTTCAATCACTAATTGGAGTGATTACCTTAATCCTAATAGATTTGTTTAATTCTAAAGGTGAGTTATTCATAATCTATTTCCTTTTTCTTCCCCAATGGAATTGGCCATTTAGGGTGAGACACCAGATCGAACTATGATGGTTTTGATCCATGTGTGGATTCCAATCCCGCAATGATTGGTACGTAGTGCAACTTCAGTGCTCAAATCTACTATGTACAAATGATATATTGGTCCTAAATAAAAATGGTGGATGTGTATATGTGCAAATTATGTGATTTTCTTTCTTTTTAATAGCCATGATTACTTTAAAATGGAAAATATCACATTTAGTAAGAGCCCGTTCTTTAGAACGGAAGAGGAAACGAGTTCCAGACGTTGGCACCTCTTAACCTTAACCGCGAACCCTATCTCAGGGTATGAAAGACCAATTTTTAAAAAGCCTTATCCATATGAAGTCATCATCGTTTTATATGATATTTCTTGAAATTGATTTTAAAATAATTTATTAAATAAATCTATCTCTATTCAGATATTAATAGGGTGGCGATTTCAAAGTTTTCTAAAACTCATAGTCCAGTGAGAGACTTTCGTGGAATTCGGACCGTTAATTAAGACAGTCAAAAATCGGATACCACAGGCTGGCGACTTCACTGGGGACTCATACTTGCACTTGAAGTATATGAGGTTTAAACCTGAACAATGCGTTATTTTTTGGTAAAATGTAAGAAATATATTACCAAAAGCAACGAACAGCCAACAGGCATCAAATACAGCCTAAACTTACTAGTACAGTACACTAGCAAGCAAGCAACAAACACTACCACAACAAAAACCAACAAAAACAACAAGAGTAGCTACCAATCTGAATTACATATCCAAAGCTGAAACCCAATCAGACACAGAACCAGCCCAGGTCTCATTCATCATTAATTTAGTTCTTCCCAACACATCTGCCTTTATACACTTCACCACTTGCTCAGGAAGTAACACTGCATTGTTCCAAAGAGAGTAATTACGAGCACGCCAAACATGGTAAACTATAGCTGCGTTAACGCCATATAGCAAACTTCTTTGTTGTTTCTTGCTTCGTAACGTCTACCCCATTTCTTCCGGGCGGTGTATAAACACTCATCATGCCCCACTCTTATACGTAACCGGATCATAATGTCGTGAGCACACCAATCTGCTATAATGGCATCTAAAAAATAAATGCACACAACTATCAGTGCCATCAGTACAAAGCCATGCTACTACAAATGCCTGCAGCCATCAAACGCTCTCGAGTCCTTACTTTCCCCAGAGCCACAAGCAAGCATATGAAAGAATGTTTAGGCACATTCAAAGGGCTCCAAGCCCAGTGATACCAATCCACCTTGTCAAATTGGCCTTTTAACCATTTGTACCCTTCCTTTGTTGTATATTTTTTCATGCCATTGCTCCACACATTATTAGTGTACCCTGACTTGAAAACATCTTTAGCTTTGCAAACTCCTTTCCATATCCAGCTAGCATGAGTAGGAGCAGAATACTCCCACCAATTTTTGCGCCCTGATATAAACATTATGGATCCATTTGATCCATAAAACATCTTCTTTCTGAGCTACCTGCCAGACCAGATTTCCAACAGCAGCCATGTTCCAGGCAATGCAATCTCGAATACCCAGACCACCATTCTTCTTTGGGAGACAAACCCAAGTCCAAGCTACAGGGGGGCATTTGGACAAGTATACCTTCCCCTCCCATAAGTAAGATCTGCAAATCTGTGTGATTTTATATAACACACTTTTGGGTAACAAAAAAATTTGTGCCCAATAAGTATGTAAACTTAATAACACAGAATTAACAAGGATAACTCTACCAGCATACGAGAGGTGTCTAGAGCTCCAACAATTAATTATTTTAAGAATTTTGTCCACAAGTAAATCACAATCACACTTTGTTAGCTTTTTTGATGTAATAGGAATACCAAGGTATCTGAAAGGGAATTCACCTCTCTGGAACCCAGTAACTTGCAGAATTCTGTGTTGAATGTCATCTGGGACAGTACCAAAGTAGACTGCAGTTTTAGATGGACTAGCTTCCAGACCAGAGGTAGCTGCAAAAGCTTTCAAAGATCTTCTAAGCAGCATGGCAAAGTGGACATCCCCTTTACTGAACAACATCAAATCATCAGCAAATATAATGTGATTTAATGACAGAGAACCACATCTATGATGGAATTGAAATTCTCTCCTTTTGCCCATCTTCTTCATAAGTCTAGAAAAATAATCCATCGCAATCACAAAAAGCAAGGGGGATATGGGATCCCCTTGCCTAAGCCCTTGTTTTCCTTCAAAGAAGCCACAGATTCCACCATTGAAACTCAAAGAGAATGTGGGAGTGGATATGCAGGTCATAATCCAACCAATAAACTGAGGAGGGAATTGTAAGCATTGTAACAGTTCTCTAATGAACTCCCAATTAATGGAGTCATACGCTTTGCGTAAATCCACCTTAACAGTACATCTAGGGGGAAGATTCTTCCTCCTATAATGTTGCATAATATCCTGGCAAAGGAATATATTATGTAATATGACCCTCCCTTCAATAAATGCACTATGAGTAGAGCTTACTAGAGAAGGAAGAATGTGCTTCAGTCTTTCACATAACATTTTGGAGATGATCTTGTATAGCACGTTGCAGCATGCAATAGGCCTAAATTGTGACACATCCATAGGCTGGTCACATTCAGGTATCAAGCATAGAATAGTAGCATTTATCTGCTTTAAAAGTCTTCCAGAATGAAAAAAATGCAGTACTGCTTCAATAACTTCAGGCCCCACACAATGCCAAGACTTCTTAAAGAAGTAGCTGGAATAACTATCGGGCCCAGGCACTTTGTCATCATCTATGGCAAAAAGTGCATGCCTTACATCCTCACCAGTAAAATCTCTACACAAAGCAACTTGTTGTTCAGCATTCAAGGTCATTGCTTCATTCACAGTTGTCTGGCTTACTTTCTTTCTATCTGTATTGCAAGTCCCCAGCAGCTCTTTGTAAAATTGCAAAAATGCATCTTCCAAGTCAGCTTGTGTTTCCTTCCAAACTCCCTGCATATTTTTAAGTCTGTAAATATGGTTATAAGATCTTCGTTTCTTCAAGCATGCATGGAAATAGGCCGTGTTGTCATCACCTCCACCCAACCATGCTCGTTTAACTTTCGTTTGGGAAAACTAAGTCTCGCCTTATTAAGTCTGTCATAATCCTCCCTGGCAGCTTTCTCTTGAACATGTAACTCAGCACAAAGGGGATTTTCATATATCTGAGTTTGGATTTGCTTGAGTTTTTGAGCTGCAAAAATAGCCTCATTCTCAACATTGGCAAATCTAGATCTGTTCAGCATCTTCAGCTCCTGTTTCAAAGCCTTAAGCTTCACCACTACCCTATACATAGGCACTCCATACACCTCCTTCTGCCAACTTTGAACAACAATATTACTAAACCCTGGATCCAGCCCCCACATATTAAAAAATCGAAAAGCCCTGGGCTTAGCCACCACATTACTATCAAGTTTGACAACACATGGGCAATGGTCAGAGATACTTTCTGGGAAGAAAGTAATACTTGATCTAAGAAAAATTTCCTCCCATTCTTCATTGACACAAATTCTATCGATTTTAGAAAACACTCTGTCTACTCCTTCCTGTTTATTAGACCAAGTAAAGAATGGTCCTGAACAAGCTGAGTCATGTAAATTACAGTCCCTTAGACACTGTCTAAAATCACCTACTTCTTCCAGAGGGATTGCAGACCTAATTCTCTCATTAAAATTCAGCACATTATTGAAGTCACCCCCAATTAACCAAGCACCCTGAACTCCAGCCTTTATTGTAATCAAATCCTGCCAAAGCTTCACTCTGTCACTAGCCACATTTGCACCATACACCATTGTGAGGTGAAATTTCTTATCAGTCCCTTTATGATGAACCGCGCAATGAATTAACTGCTCAGACACTCCACTAATATCAACCACAAATTTAGAGGGAATCCAGACTAACTAAATTCTTCCCCCACTATGTGACTGATAGTTCGTTGCAACACTCCAGTTATCACAAATTCTATCAAACACTTTATGAAAATTACAAGCTTTCACTCGTGTCTCCAATAAACCAAACAGCCCCACAGAGTGTTGATGTAATAAGCATCTAACATCTCCATGTTTATTAGGACTATTAAGTCCTCTCACATTTCAAAATCCTAAACTATCCATTAGGAGGAATCAATCTCCTCTCTTCACTCCCCTCTCCATCTATGTTTACACCTGTGCCATCAGCCACATCTACAACATTCGTGTCCTCCTGCTCCACAGGCCTCACTTGTTCTGGAATTAGTTCTTGACTTTTATCAGCTACTTCCTTTAACCCCTCAGTATCATCCTCTACATTAGGAGCATTTTCTATATTCTGGTCTTGCTCATCTTCCCCACTTTGTTCAGCAATAGTAGGCAATCTATTTGCAACAGAAGCAACAGGTGGATTGACTACCTTTGGAACATCCTTCACAACCCAAATTTTCCTAGGTTGAATTTTCTTTTGTGCCAGCTCATATCTCTTTTGTCTACATTGCTCCATAGTATGACCTATCCCATGACAATCTGTGCAAATTATAGGCTTACATTCATAATAAACATTCTGATATTGATTCTTGCCTTTCTCATCTGTAAAAGAAATCAGTTCTGGAAATTCTTGATCTATATGAACTTCCACTAGCAAACAAGCATAAGCTAACATATCTTTTTGGGCAGTTGCCCAGTCAGTCCTGATTGGTTTACCAATCAACCCAGCCAGTTTATGCAATGAGTTTTGTCCCCAATATTTCAAGGAAAGCCCAGGAAATCGGATCCAAGTTGGGACTACTTTAACATTCTCAGCATTAATATCCAACTCCGGAGTCCATTTCTTGACAATTACCGGTTTCCTATCATACATGATAGGCCCTGCCTCAATTGCCCTCTCCCTGTCTTCAATGGTTCTAAATTTCACCATAAAGACACCATTGTCCAGCATAACAACCTTTTGAATAGCAAAATTCCTCCAAACACGCCTAATAAAGCCATCAATAATTCTATATGGTGGTTTAATTCCAAGTATATAGCAAACAACCGTTGCACCCCAATAGTCTAACTCAGATTGGACATCCTCAATAGTGATTACTACCCCATTTCCATCATCCCCCTCCTTATTATTGACTATTTCATCATTTCCCACCCTTCGATTACTACTTTCAGCCAAGTCCAATCCCTCTTCAGTCAGATTTTGAAATAAAGAGTGGCGCCAATTAGTATTACCTGGATGGCTCATCAATTGTTGCATAGGAAGTGGCGACGGTAGAACATTCATGACTTGTGGTGTGCGAATCGAATCAATCCATGATGCCGTAAGACTTCTTGCTGCTTCAAATGCTGCCTTATCCTGTCGTGATACCTCCTGATCAATCACGTGTGCTTCCTGATCCTCCTCTCCCTCAGACGACCAACTGAGAGCAGTTACCTCCAAAAGTTCATTAACATCCTTCGATTTTCTCGCATCCCCTGACTGTGGTTTTCGAATTACTATCTCCTTCTGAGTATTAACTATTTGCTTCTGCTTCTGATTATTCTTCTGACCTCCATGTCCTTTCTTAGCCCCTTTTGCCATAGCATTTAGCAAAGCTGAGGAACCAGTCAAGAAAAGGAAATCAAATTAGGAATCCACAAAACCCTAGAGAGAAGTCAGAGTTTCTCTCACTAGATTTCATCTCTTTTGCTTTTTTTTTTAACAATGCGTTATTTTCCATATGTATATATAATAAAAAGTTAATCATGGCTATTCACAATTTAATTTTTAATTTGTATATAGCATGCTTATGTGAAAATTACGTGTGCTTGGTAGTTTATCGATCCATACACGTGCACTTTTTTTCACCATTTTCTTATTAGGTCTGATACCTCTGTCTATTGGCAAGGGTCAGAATTTTAGAATGACAAATTAATGAATTAAGGGCGTAAAACCTGCATCCGCGAGCTATTGCGACCGGCTCTGTCAGGAGCGTCCACCCTCGATGGACACAATGGAAGTGACTTGAGGCCACTTTAACATAATCTCTCCCTAAATAAATCACCATTTAGTTGACTTTTAGGACACAAGGATCAATGCACAAATATCCTTTATTTATTTCAGTTATTGAATAATGTGAAAAAATTTCAAAAATTTCTCAGTCCGTTTTCAGTCGGTCAATATTTCAGTAATCATTAACTGTAGCTGAATTGCTGCCGAAATGGTTATTGAAATATTAAGAGTATTCTTGTGTCATGTAAAACAAAGTGTGTGCTCATCCATTTTCAAAAAAAAAAAACTCACATTTACTTCAAAATTCTTTTCATTCAAATTGGTTTTTCCAAAAACAAAATTGATTTCTAAAAAAAAAAATCTTGTTTTGAAGATATAATCCCAAAATAAAACAAAAAAAATTGTAAAAATGAAAAATAAAAAGAGTCGTAATCACGAGTTCAAAACGTGTCATGTTTAGGAATTAGAACATATAGTCTAAAACACGAGAAGTCTAGTCTATAAAAAAAAAAATTGTGTCATAAGGGATAATTGTTCTAAAAAAAGGAAAAGATAAAGAAAAATTATGTCAAAAGATAATTCTTCCATTTCCTGCTAAAAAAAACATATGAAGAAAAATTCATGAGTCATTGACTGACATTGTTAGTGTGTACATTTCAGGTACTTCACATCAAAAAAAAAGGGAAAACTAAAACTTGCATCATTTCACAATGTCTTATTCCGGAAAGCAAATCCAGACCAAAGCTTCAGCAAAGGGCAATGGCCGTTGGAGGTCTATTAATCAAATTTATGCAGAAGAATCTTTAGGAACCATGTACAATCGTCTGAAAAGACAGTGTCTTCTAGAAGCGAAGCATCATTGTTACACTTTGCCACCGCCAGGGGTTAACATGGGATTATACTGCAACTTTTGCCATTAGTATGGATACGAAGCAGACCGGTGTGTTGACCTTCGGCATGCCATCCACCAGCTAATAGAAGATGGAAAAATTCCCATTCCTCCATCATGGATGCCTCCACTTGTGTCCTTCACTAAGGCTGATCTTCCTAAGGAACTGGATCCTCATCAAGCTTTATACATCACTTTGAAATGCAATGGGCGAGAATTGACCAATGTACTAATAGATGATGGATCGGCACTTAATGTTTGGCCCAAAAGAACACTTTATGAGTTGGGATATAACAGCACGTTATTAAGCCCTACTAACACAGTATTGGGAGCATACAACAACTCTTTAGAGAAGGCTATAGGGACAATTAATCTTCAACTGAGGTATAAAGACTGGATTTGTGATACGGATTTCACGGTCGTCGAAGCTTTAACCTCATTCTCTTTGTTGTTGGGGCGACCATGGCTTCATGCGAACAAAGTTGTTGCCTCTCCTGCACACCGAAAACTTAAATGCCCAACGACCTCGGGAACGATAACCATCAATGGGAATCCGACACGACCAAGAAGTATTACCCCCGCACCGCCAACTGTAGAAGATGAAACATGTCCTCAGGATGGTTCCCTTAACCCTTGCATGCTAGGGAGCAATGTTCCTTTAGTACCCCCAATGATTCAATTCAGAAGCTATTTACACTATCCCAATGACAATTGATCAACTCATCGCCTACGCCGACATTTGCTGTGCTCAGAATATGCCAGTAGGACCTCTCAACACAGATCAGGCCGAAACCAATACCATGGCCATAACTTTCTCTGATAAAGATCTGCCTGATAACCCCACTCATAACAGCGCCTTGTACATCGTTGTCGATCACAATGCCAAACATATAAAAGGGGTAATGGTTGATAATGGAGCTTCCACCCATATATGTCTTCTCAATACCCTTAATTGGCTAGGGTGTCCTCCTCCACAAGGAGAAGCCTCCATAGGAACCATAGTTGTATATGATGGTTCAACACAAGAAATCATAGGATCAACAACCATGATCTTACGCATTGGGGCAGTCATACGAGAGGTCAATTTCATGATCGTTGATTGCGAAGCTCCTTTCACTCTGTTGTTAGGACGACCATGGCTCCACAAGAACCAAGCTATCATCTCAACATTGCACCAAACGATGAAGATGATAACTCCACATGGGGTAATCACAGTCCCAGGAGATATAGCAATGGGGGTGGCAATGCAAAAATCCCGCACACCTCATATATGTCATTTAAATCATGAGGAGAACGACAATGGTCACACAGAGACACCACCCCTCAAACTGGTAAAATACTACTTCTACTGGCCTATTCCCGAGGAGGATCTTGGTCAACCGAACTGGATACTAGACATGAGAAAAGTTAAGAGGGTTGAAAAGAAGTTCCATTGGCTCTTCAAAGAGTCCTGGGAAGTTCAGTGTGAAGGAGAAGAGAGTCCAGCACACAAAGTAGCTGCCATTCAATCTATCATGGAACCTTATATCTTCCTTGATGAAATTGATAATGAAACAAGAGCCTCTTGCATGCTGGTGTGCAAGGCATGGGCATCATGGCTCCTTAGGCGAGAAGACAACCCTTTATATGTCAAGAAGAAAAAGGAAAGGTGGAGTAGACGTCTTCAGACGGGAGAACACATGGCATGGCGCCCAGCAAACTGAAATCTAAAAAGTTTGGGAAATATCTGAATCATTTAAGTGCTTTCATATATTGTACTTTGTTGGTAGAGCTACGTGCGGCTTGATCCCCTAGAAAAAATTCCAAAGATGCATCTATCTTAGCTTTCTCTACTATGTAATGTACTAAAAGGGGTACGTAGGCAACTCATTTTCTGAGTGCAGCTGCAAAAAAAATGTAAAATTTCATTTTTTAATATGATAGAACTACATTGGGCCTGATTCTCCATTCAAAAAAAAAATCATCACAAGAAAAAAAAAACTTCTTCCCAAAATCCAAATCCACTTATGGAGATACGTAGGCAACCTTCGGTTGCGGCCCCTTTTGCATTTAATATTTTCTTTTATGGTTTCAGTGCTTAGAAGTAATCAATACATGCAGAGCACTACAAAGAAGAACGATATCTGGGGCATTATAATTTGCCAAAATGAGGACATAGGCCTCGTTATACCTTTTTTCTCTTATTTCTGTAGTAGCAAGAAGTGGAAGGATATCACCAAATTGATTTTGAAAAATGTTTGTGTATTATCCCTAAAAAAATACGAGTCTAAAAGTGGAAGTTTAAAATGTAAATAAAAAGGTTCAAGTCTAAAAAAATAATAATAACAAATCAAAAAATGTAATGAAAAATCCAAAACAAATGATAAAATCAAGGTTTCACACCTTTTAATAAATGATAACTGAAATTGGGGTTAAAAGAAAAAATAATTTTCAATGATATCATTTCTGTGATATCAATGATAACTGAAATTGGGGTTAAAAGAAAAAAAAAAGAGAAAGAAAAGAAGAAACAAAGTCTGGACAAACTTCTGTGCTAACTCTTCATCTCATTTCACAGGAACTCTTCCTGGACCCGCTCATGATCTAGGCTAATTCGCCGAAGTTCTGACCATAGTGAACATTCTCTATCAGTAATATTGTCATCCTTGTCTACACCAGTTGTATTCTCTGCTACGCGTCTCAGCAACATGTCTGAAATTCCGAACAACGAGCACCAACAGAACTCTACCCCTCCACCTGATCCAATGACTGAGCTCCGAGGGCTTGTCCAGGCCATGCTTGACCGACAGGATAATATTGAACAAACTGTGTTGGGCATAATGCGCCAAAGTGCCCAGATGCCTCCTCCTCCTCCTCCGGAGTCAGAAGTAGCTTCACCTTTTCCCCTCGAGCCTATGAACAATGAGAGAGAAATTCCCACTAAGCTCGAGGAGGAAGTAGTTAAGCTCAAGGGAGTTTTAAAAGGCATGACTAAGGCTGAACCATGGATGGACATTCATGGGTTAACACTTTTCCCAAAGGCACGATTACCTCATGGTTTCAAGATGCCTAACCTGACAAAGTTTGATGGGACTGGCAGCCCCACCAATTTCCTAAAAATGTATGTAGGGGCAATGAGTCCCTGGGGAGTGGAAGAATCTTTGATGGCTCAACTCTTTCCGCAATATTTAGATGGTGCCGCAGCACATTGGTTCCTCAACCTTGAAAACACAAAGAAATCCACTTGGGCTGACAGGGTTCTCAAACCAATACAAATATAATGAAGAAATTAATGTTACTAGAAGGGATCTAGAGACTACTTCTCAAAATCTTAATGAGACATTTTCTTCATTCATCACTCGGTGGAGAAACAATGCCTCCAAAATGATGAGTAGGCCTAATGAGGAGGAACAACTGCAAATGGTTGTGAAGAACTTTCTTCTTGTATATCAGAAGCATATGGCCTACCAATATTTCCCGACTTTCAAAGCTTTGATTGCTATGGGAACTCTAGTTGAGGATGCTGTGAAAAGGGGGGACATCAAGAAAGATGAACCTACTGGCGGCACTAGTTATAATGCAAAGTTTGGAAATAACAAAAGAACTCCAAACAATGATTCAGCAGCTCCTAAGACAACTAATGCGATCCATGCCATTGGCGCATCTTCTGCATTCCAGTTACGGCCACAAAGAAATTTTACCCCCTTAAACATGACTTATTCCCAAGCTCTCTCCAAGCTAAAAAAGGTCAATCTCATTCAACCCTTGAATCCACGTCCACCTCCTAAAAATCCTTACCCTGGTTATGACCAAAACTAAAACTGTGAGTATCACTAAAGTCCGAGGCATAATACTAAAAACTACACAGGCCCCCAAGCATCAGATTCAAAATCTTGTGGATGATGGAAAACTCTCTTTGGGATCCATTTCCAGTAAAACAAATGACTCTCAACCCAACATCACAAAAAACCCTCTTCCTAATCATAAGCCCTCATTTGCCATTAATGCCATCTCTGCGTGGGATGGATGCGATCCAGTCCAGCTAATCCGCAAGACAGTTCCCCAAATGTACGAAATGTCAATAGCCACAGGTCACAAGTGTCTGGTTTGTGACTATTCCACTCAAGAAAACGTCAAAATTATGCCTTATAAAGACCCCAGTTTCACTCTTAACAAGGATCCATTCTCTAAAATGTGTGGAACCTTGGATTATGATGGTGCTTTCTTTATTTTGGACTTTGATGCTGATGAAGATGCCTGTTCGGTCTTGACAATTGTGGAGAAAAACACTGGAGGTCATTTCACCACTCCCAATACCTATCGACGGCCCCTTCTGCCTCGATGATCTTAGTGATGAGGAGTACGTGGATATGTCTCATTTAACTAGTGCAGGTCGCCATTTTAAACCATCCCATTTGGAGGATGAAAATCCTTTGGAGGTATTGAGAAGGAAAGAAAAGGGCAAGGAGCCTATGACAGAGGATAGTAACAAGGAAGATGATGCTATCAAGCGCATGAAAGAAGTAAATTCTAATGTTTCCATCTAGAAATTGTTAATGCATTCCCGGCCTCATAGGGCAGTTGTTCTAAAGCATCTCAATGAAGCCTCTGTAAGCTCTTCCATAACACCTGACCAAATCGTGGGCCTCATTCATGGTGTAGATCGAACTCTCATGTTCACAGACAATGATCTCCCTGACAATATCAACCACAACAATTCGTTGCACATCACTATACGTTATAATGGATGGGAGATACCCAAAGTATTGATCGACAATGGTTTTGCAATCAACGTTTGCCCTTTACGTGTGCTAACAAGACTTGGGTATTCAAAAGAAGATCTGGTACCATCCAACCAGGTGGTCAGAACATATGATAATGCTAAGAGAGAAGTACTGGGTTTAATCAGCCTCCTCATTGAATGTGGTCCCGTGGCAAGGAAGGTGGAATTCATGGTCATTGACATTCAAGCATGTTTCAATCTCTTATTAGGAAGACCGTGGATGCATGAAAATAGAGCAGTAGCCTCTACTCTACATCAGAAGGTAAAGCTTCTCACTGATCAGGGTGCTGTGATTATTTCTGGTGATCTAGAAATTATGACTATCTCCAACACCGGGAAATCGGTATTGTATCTGAACGAAGTAGAGGGCACTAGGTTGGATGGTTACACTATCCACTGTTTTCTAGCAGGACCTGAAAATTCATGGATGAATGAGGTCCCATCAGCCACACCAGATGTAAGTGCTGAAGAAATAGAGCCAGAGTATAGTGAGAATGACGAGGAAGAAGTAGGAGTTCCAAGCATCGGCACTCATGATACGTTAGTTGAAGCACCAGAGGAATCTTGTATCGGCAATCCTCAAGGCAATGATGATAATGAGTCAAAAAAGAGATCTAGGACTGACAATTTTGACCTGGACTTTATTGTAGTATGCCCTGTCCGAGAGGTTCACACTGAATCACTGATTCTCTTTCCAGGATATCAACATCAAGATCATTATCGTGGATTGCCACAGTTCAGGAAATTTAATGGGAACGGTGATCTTTTGGTCCACTTACTTGGTTTTGTGAATGCATTACACCCATGGGGCATACCAGAGGAAGATTACCCCATGCTCTTTGACAAGAGTTTGGAAGGACCAGCTCTGGACTGGTACTATTCTTTAGATTATGTAGATAGAGCTAGTTGGGAAAATGCTAGCCAAGCTTTCGTCAATTGGACTCTCGAGCATAAACAGACTGATGTCAAGAAGTCCAGGCTAGTCACTTTGCGTCAAAGCGCCTTAGAAACTTTCTCACACTTTTGTTCAAGATGCGCTTACATCCGCGCCCAGCTTCGTGTCCCTATTACTGATCGAGAATTCATGCTTATATTGCTGCAAAACCTGAACGACTTCTATTATTGTCACATGGTTACCATCAAGTACACATGCCTCAGCCACATGGAGCAGCATGGCTTCGACATTGAAACTCTGAAATTGCATGAAAAACGACCTTGGGAAAATCTTGAAACTCCCAATGCAAATCCAAGGGTTTTTGCTAAGATGGATGAACCATTGAGTATGGTGTATGATCGTCTTCGGAGCCAAGGTATAAATCAAGCCCCAGCGTATGCCATGATCTTTACTATAAAGTTCAAAACCTGATTGATCGAGGTCTCATTAGTCCAACCCACAAAGAAGTACCCGCGACAAAGGTGTCGTCACATCCTCGACCGCAATCCCAAGTCGATATCTTTCACAAACTGGTTGAACAAGGTCAGATTCATCCACTTCCAAGACGCCCAGGGGCAAGTCCCGTAGGGTCAGATCTCCACAAGTACTGCCATTATCACCAATTGTATGGTCACGGCACAAACCAATGTCATGCTCTCAGCTATCGCGTCAAGCAGATCACCAACATAGCTCTTGTCTACCGCAAAGCTACTTGATCATCTCACAGAAGGGGAAAAATCTTCGGTAAAAGTCCTGTAGGGGATTAGCCCATCAAAAGAAAATCTTTCAGTTTGTTAGTATCAGAGAACTACGTGCAGCTTGAATCCCCATTATCATGTACACTTGCACTGTGAGATCACTCCACCTATGTAACACCTGGGGTACGTTGGTAGCTTAATATGAGTGCAACTGCTTTATTAAATAAAAAACCTTAGTTCCTAAAAAAAAAATTGAACTACGCTGAGTCTGATTCCCTATATAATGCACCTGGTGCAACGGGGATATGTAGGCAGCCTTCGGGTTCGACTCAAATGTATTAACCATTGTATTTCAGGCAATGAGATCAGAACTCAAGATGCCAGTCATCACAGGAGCAATTTCAGAATGTTGAATTGACACATCAATGGGGATACAGGCCCTAATCTCTATATTTTATGTCTTTGTTCAATATTAAAGCAGGGAATGGAAGAATGAAAAAAAAAATTGTTTTCAACCCCAATGACTAGTAAAATCATTCAAGAGAGTCAAAATAAAAAAAAAACAAAATTATAAAGGTGGACCATTCCAGTCAAAATATGGCGAAATCATTTTCGAAAATTTTCTTTATTCTACAATATGTAGCTTTCTTCTCTTTTCTTTTAATTCTTTTATCTCTACCTTTAGGTCCAAAAAGAAGAAATTTGTACATTCTCTAAGGATGACCAATTACCATCAGAAAACAAACACCTCAGCCATATCCACAAATGCGGTCAAAGAGCCTGTAAGGTTTGTCGTGCAACCTCTGTCCAAAGGATTTTAAATCATGATGAAGATGGGTTACACTCAATGAACCGGATTAGGGCGTGATGGTAGGGGAATAAAGCAACCAATCCCCATAGTAGACAAGCAAAATCGACATGGGTTAGGATATGATCCGGGCAGCACTTCTCACAACATCAAAAAACCTTCTTTTACCCTCAACAGTCAGTTCATCCTGCAAGGAGATACTGAGCTGTACTATGAATTTCCAGAACCTTGGCTTAGTAGGAAGGAACATAAGATTTTACTAGGATTGGAGATATTCTTCAATGAGGCTAGAAATCTAGACTTAATCAAAAGTTGGTTTGTCCAAAAACAAAAAATGAAAAAAGAAAATGACTGGGTGGATAATCTGGACCATGGAGTCCTTAAGAAACTTTTCACTTCTGAGTACTCTGAGGAAGAGGATTTTGACCCGGTGTCTGTGATGATACCTTTTGGCGAAAGCATTGAACATAAGTGGAGTATTGAGTGTCAGGCAAAAGACGGGCCTATAAAATTTAAAATATTTTTAGGAAACCATCCTCCACATCCATCTCATGAAAATACCTTTTCACCCCTTTCAGATGGATATCATACTGATAGCTCATCTTCCAGCCAATCTACCTTGCATACCCAGTCAGAAGACTCTGATAGTGAGGAAATTGAATGTGAACCTTTATCTAAGTACATTTGCATGCAAGATGTTATTTCTAACAGTGAATTTAATAATGATGAATCACTTGATACAACTGAAACATATATAAACCCAATGAAAGAGTCCATTGTAATTAATATTGGTACAGAAAATGCTGTAAAAGAAGTCAAAATAGGTTCATCCCTCTCCCCTACTGAACAGTCTGTGTTTATTGCATTGTTAAAAGAGTATGTAGATGTGTTTGCATGGTCTTATGCTGATATGCCTGTGTTAATAGAGAAATTGCGGAACATCGCATTCCGTTACATCCTGAGAGCAAGCCTAAGCAGCAAAAGCTCCGCCGAATGAAACCAGAGATTAGTCCGAAAGTGAAAGAAGAAATCCGGAACTTGACTTGATGCCAAATTCATCCAAGCTGTAAAGCATCTGAGTTGGCTCGCCAATATAGTGGTCGTACCTAAAAAGGATGGGAGAGTTCGGGTATGCATTGATTTTCGAGATTTGAATGCTGCATCACCAAAAGATTGCTTTCCTCTACCCCACATTGATGTTCTCGTGGATAGTACGGCCGGTCATGTAATGTTTTCCTTCATGGATGGATTCTCAGGGTATAATCAAATACTCATGGCTCAAGAAGATATGACAAAGACATCTTTCTTCACTCCGTGGGGCACTTTCTGTTACCGAGTTATGCCTTTTGGTCTCAAGAATACCGGAGCCACATATCAAAGGGCTGCAACCACTATCCTTCATGACCTCATCCACGACATTATGGAGGTCTATGTAGATGACATGATTGAAAAGTGAAGATCGTGAGGGGCATATTCCTGCACTAAGGTCCTTCTTTGAAAGAATCAGGAAGTACAATCTAAGGATAAACCCTCAAAAGTGTGTGTTTGGCGTCACTTCAGGGAAGTTGTTGGGATTCATTGTCAGTCAAGACGACATCAAAGTGGACTCTAAAAAGGTAAAAGCTATTCAAGGGCTACCTCCACCAAAAATAGAAAAAGAAGTAAGAGGATTTCTCGGCATAATTCAATATATCAGCAGGTTCATCTCACAACTCACTATGAGGTGTGAACCCTTATTTAAGCTTCTTAGAAAAGGGGCATCCCATGATTGGAACGAAGAATGTCAGGAAGATTTTGATTCCATGAAAGAGTATCTTTCATGTCCACCTGTTCTAATGCCGCCTAGACCAGGGGAACCTCTGATTTTGTACCTTACTATTACAGAAACGGCCATGGGAGCTCTCTTAGCCCAATATCAAGAAGAAACAAAAAAGGAAGTGGACATATACTATCTCAGCAAGGATTTCCTGGAGTATGAGACAAGATATACCCCACTGGAAAAAGCATGTATCTCTTTAGTCTATGCCACGAAGAAGTTGAGGCATCACTTTCAAGTTCATACCACCTATCTGATCTCAAGACTTGACCCAATCAAGTATTTGTTCGAAAAACCCATTCTTAGTGAAAGATTGACGAGATGGCATGCTATGCTTTCTGAGTTTGATATTCAATGTGTCAGCCAGAAATCTGTTAAAGGAAGAGTCATATCTGAAGCCCTAGCAGAAGGACCAGTGTCAGGATATGAATATGATGATACATTCCCTGATGAGTATTTATTATTCATTGACAATCCACAATGGTGCATGTATTTTGATGGAGCTTCTAATAGAAGTGGTAATGGAGCAGGGGTTTTGTTAGTAGATCCTAATGGAGTCCATATTCTGTTTGCTGTTAAGCTGGATTTCCCAACAAAAAATAATACAGCTGAGTACGAAGCCTGCACATATGGAGTAAAGGCCGCCTTGGTAGCAGGGGCAAGACATCTCACTGTATATGGAGATTTTAATCTCATCATATCTCAAACAATGGGAATTTGGAGGGTTAGAGATGAGAAATTTTAACTCTACACAGAGTACCTTCAAGAATTGATCCCTTATTTTGATGATATCAGCTTCAAACATCTTCCTCGAAAACAAAATAGTTTCACTAATGCTTTAGCCAATCTCGCTGTTAATTTAACATGGGAAAATGGTACAAAGATCCAGTCAGTTTTAATTGAAGAAAGGAAGGGACCTACAGTGACGGTAGCACAAATTGTCTCCACACTGGCTCAACAAGATGATGATGATGTATGGTATTAGGATATCAAGAATTTTCTGGAAACAATGCAATATCCAGAGGGAAGTGACAAGAAGGACCGCATAACCATTAGAAGGCTAGCTGCTCATTTTCTCATACTAAAAGGCAGACTATATCACAAAGGATTTGATGGTACCTTGCAACCCTACGTGAATGACAGCGAAAAGCAAGCCATCATGGAAGAAGTTCATGGAGGAAAATGTGGACCCCATATAAACGGAAGAATGCTGGCTCGTAAAATTTTACGAGCAGGTTTCTATTGGAGTACTCTAGAAGGTGATTGCATCAGCTTTGTCCGGGCCTACAAGCAATGTCAGATATTTGCTAACCTCAATCATATGCCAGCTGTGTCACTACATAATATGACCTCTCCTTGGCCATTTTCGAGTTGGGGCATAGACATAATCGGACAAATTCATCCGAAAGCTTCAAATGGGCATCAATATATTCTTGTAGCAATTGATTACTTTTCGAAGTGGGTTGAAGCTGCATCATTTTCAAAGCTAGGGGCAAAGCAAGTCTCGAAATTTGTGATTAACAACATTATCTGTCGGTATGGCATACCTTTTGAAATCATCTCTGATAATGGATCACAATTTGAGGGTCATCTGAAGACAACTCTCACAAAATATGCAATCAAGCATCATCAGTCCTCACCTTATCGTCCCCAAACAAATGGAGCGGTGGAAGCAGCCAATAAGACAATCAAGACTATTGTCGCCAAGATGATTGAGAAGACTAGGAAATGGCATGACAAACTACCATATGCCCTTTGGGCTTATAGAATATCAATCAGAACTCCAACCGAAACAATCCCATATTCTTTGGTTTATGGGATGGAGCCAGTCCTGCCGGTTGAGGTGGAGATACAATCTCTTAGGGTCATAGTAGAAAGTGAAATCTCGGAAGACCAATGGTACAAAACTCGTTATGATGAGCTTGCATTTGCAGATGAGTGTCGACTACAAGCATTGCATAACATTCAACTCTATGAGCAGAGAATTACTCGTGCATTTAAGAAAAGGGTTCGAGATAGAGACATTCAGGAAGGTGATATAGTCTTAAAGGAAAATAGAGCTCCGTTGCATGATCCTCGGGGAAAATTCAAGTCTAACTGGTCTGGGCCATTCCTAGTAAAGCATGTCACCACGGCTGGAGCTGTAAAGCTAATGGATTTTGATGGGAATGAATTCACCCATTTCACTAATCTTGATCAATTGAAGAAATATTACGCTTAGGCATCAAAGTAATTGTAATTGTCTTAGTCAAGTAACCAAGCAGTTTGGGGTTTTGTATCCTAAACATGCCATGTGTTTTAGACATTCATATAATGTATGAAAAAAAAAACGAAAAAAAACGGAACGAAAAAAGAAGAAAAAAGGAGAAAAAGAAAAATGATGAAAGGTGCTTTTGATTGTTAAGGTTTTATATGTTATGCTTTTATGTGTCATATGATTGATTAATTATGATTTGCATGTCATATTTAATGTTAAAGTGTGCACGTGTTTAGAATTATGTTCACATTGAATTTCCCACAAAGCATATAATTCTCACAAACATATCTTTTTATTCATCCCAACTGGGGGTACTTCATTTCATATATAAAAAGACATAAAACCTTCATTTCCTACAAACTCAAAAAAAAAGAGAAAAAAAAAAAACAATATAGAAAATAAACATGATATTTCTCTCAAACCCTTCTCCTCTTCATGATAGGCCCGTCTGAATCATTGTCTTGACCAATATCCGCCAGAAGCCATTAAAGGTAATCTTCATCAATCAGTGGAAAGTGAGGTTCAGGTAACGCTGATATAATTTTAGCTCCCTGCCATATAGTAGGCATTCTCCGAATACCACTCATATTAGCCTCATAAGTGGTACAAGGTGGAAAAACCTGGAGGGCAGGAATGTGATGTTGCCTCCAACCAATTTGCCTTAGACACCTCCATGGAAGGTAGAAAGTGACCTAGCAAAACCCCGGTAGTTGTACACCTCTACGACCAGAATTGCAATATACAATTGCACTAATGCCAAGGTGGCTTGTGACCCACTTTATGTCTTGCTGCAGAAAAAAAATCCTCCCACCCACCATTTTTGCTAAGCTGATAAAAAAAAGGAAGAAGACCTCTCTCCCAGACATGATTAGTTTTGTAAGTAAGACTCTTGTGGGGTTTCATGAGAGAAAATTTTTCCAATAACCATAAATGAAGGGCTAATGGACATCCCTTCACGAAACTTTGGGGTTTTCTTTTGAGTTCATCAAAGACAAGAAACATTTCCCTCAAAATAAGTGGTCCAAGATGACCCCCACTAACAATTTGAGGAATAAGTGAAAGACACCGAACATGGCATGTGTTTAAAGACCATTTAGTGAGGGTACTTTCCAAAATCATAAGAATGCAAGCATTTTCTCTAGCAATCCTATAGTTGGCATTGTTAGAGAATTGCCAAGTGTCAAATTGAAAAGTCAACAATAAGTTGAGAAGAAATACCTCACCATATTGTAGGTAGTTGCCATGAAGATTTTCGAGAAGATATAAAATCGTTGATAAATCTCCCGAAATCCTTGTAGGAGATCTAGGTGTAATAACTGGACCATTGGATGGTAAGCCTAGCAAACCCTCGACCTCTTCGACAAGAGGCACAATCTCCCTGTCTCCAAAGCGGAAGACATGACGAGTTTCATCCCAAAATTGGGAAGCAGCATGAATCATGTCATAACATATGGAAAGAGAAAGCAAAGGCATGAGAGCCTTAGTGAAGTGGGAAGAAGAAAAGGATTGCCTTGGTTGCTCCAAATTCTTTGTGACCCCCGAGAGTTGTTTTTCTCCCAACTCCACATTTCATTAGCTTCTTCATAAGTAAGATCCATTTTGTGAAAGAAGAAAAATTAGAGAAAAGATTGGAATAGTGGAAGATGGTGCATTTGGGAATGAAGAACCATACTCCTTTTATAGATGGAAAAGATGATCATCCATGATTCATTCCATGGATAATAAGTTTGAGTATTGTCCATAGGATAATTAGGAGCATCCTTCACCATGGTTAATGACCAAGCATTTGTGGTATGGCAATTTTTGCTAAAGCCGAACATAAGAAAAAAAAAACTGTGTCAATGATGAATCAAGAACGTTGATACAATCCCTTTTCTAATAATCATCCACAATAATGACCACGATCAATCTATTTTATATAGTGATCATCATTTTCCAATAAAGCGAATAAGCATTATGCATGAAAAAAAAATTCTGAAAGATTTTTGAAAAACAGATAAAAACTTTTGTCATATGATGATTGGTCCACCATCGTTTATCTAGAGGGTAATAACCTTAGGTCAACTCTTTTAGGTGACACGATCTGACAATGTCCTAATTTAAGGTGACATGATAACACATGGAGTCATAAAAAGTAAGTAATGGTGATTTGACAATTTGTTTGCCATCAAGGCCATGAAAAACTGTAAACCTGTTAATTGTCGAAGTCTCTCACATTAACAAAAGACAAATTCATAAAAAAAAAAGACGACAATAAAGTCGCATTTAAAATTTAAGAAAATTAATTGGGATTTTCTATTTAAGACGACAATAAAGTCGCATTTAAAATTTTAGAAAATTAATTGGGATTTTCTATTTAAGACGACAATAAAGTCGCATGTTCAAATTTTAGAAAATTAATATGGATTTTCTACTTAAGACAACGATAAAGTCGCATTTTCAATTTTAGAACATTAATTGGGGTTCTATCTAAGACGACGTCAAAGTCGCATCTCCTATTTTAGAAAATTAACTGGGATTTTCTACTTAAAGCGTTAACAGAAGTCGCAAATCATGTTTTCAAAATAGCACTGATGATAACTATTTTCTATGGAGAATATGTTATCTCAAAAGAAGTTTTCGGTCAAAATTTTGTGTCTTTTCAAACATTGGTCGTCATTTTCTCCAAAATTCGACCAATGTGGGGCATTCTGTAGACACCAAATTTTGAACCCCTTTTTCGGGTAAATAATGATTTTGAAAAGAAATAAAAATAACGAAAATCGTCATGCATCGTGGAGCGCGCGCTCTGTCAAATGCGTTTCGCCCCGGAGCGCGAGTTTCATTTCGTCATATGGTTTTCCATTTTTGCGTATTGGTCGTGCGGTTTCGGCTTGGAAACATAATTTCCGTGAGTCGTAGTCAATAACTACAACCACCGTTTTAATAAAACGATTCGTAGTATAATCGTGCTCGTCTTTATTAATTTGACGAGTTTTCGTTAATTGTCTTAAGTGAGTCTTTCAAAAAACGAAAAAACACGAGTCGCAATTAGGTGTCGGGATTTTAATCGTATCCCAAAACCGGTAGTAATCAGTTTTCTTGATGGTCAAGTCATTGTCCATTGGATAAAGAATAAGAATATATTCTTTATCCATTAATCACATCATTTATCCATTAGTTAGATAATAAGAATTATGAAAAGATGTGAGAATAAGAATCAAATCCCATGTGTAAGAGGGGGGAATCCGGATTTTTTCCGGAAGATTCGAGTGTGCGCCAAGCACACAATCATGCGCTAGACGCATGATTGTGCCCCTAGCGCACAAGCATTCTCTGCGCCAGACACAGAGCCTTGCGCCTAGCGCACGGCACTGTGCCTAGCGCAGGCTCCTGCGTTTGGCGCAGCGTCCTAATCAGTTTTGTTTGCACGTTTCTCGATGCTTTTTTTTTTACGTATTAGGATGTTTAGGGAAGAATATTTTCTGAAAATCTGATTTTGCTTCATTTATGAGAAAATCCAAAAAAGAATAAGAATATTTGTGTTTCCAAAGAGATTTGATGATGTCATTAGGGTGAAGTCATTAGAGTGATGTCATTAGGGTAATTAACGAAGAAGAAAATCATATATTTTTAGGTGAAAAAACTGATTTTCTACCTCTTTGAAACCCTAGTTCACCTCCCTCATTTATCTATAGATACCTTTTTTTTCCACTTCAAAACCAAGTTGAAAGGAATTCAACTTAATTTCACTACTTTTCTCATTTTCTCTACTCCTTTCCTCTAAAAAATCACACTTAAGAAAAGAAAGTAAAAGTTAGTAAGATAATTAGTAAGAAAAGAAGTTCATCAAAAGAAGGAAAAAACACAAAAAAGGGGTTTAAGTTGGTAATTAAGAGGATTTAGAAACTCACTTAAAAATTAAGAAAATCACAAAATAGGTAGAAAAATTTGCAAAAAGGAAGTGCATCATTGAGCTAGCAAGGTAAAGTTGAAACTCTTGTTATTTTGATTATCTTCTCAATCATCTACTAACTTTCTCCTTGTTTCTTCTTATTATTTTTTTAATCTTTGGAGTGATTTGGGTATGTGGAAGTCCTAATAGGTTCCCAACCTTAAATCACCCCACCTAGAATAGTCACCTCTAATGGGGTGACTCTTAGGAAACAATGTGATTATGTGATTTTTCCTTAATCAAGTTGTTATTCATCACCAAAAATGTTTTCATAAAAAATTCAAGACAAGTTGTGCATAAACATCTCCATAAAAAAAAATGTGATGCTGTAATTAAAATCAGTTTTAATTTCGTAATACATTTCATTTTTCGTCTGTATTATCAGAATAGTTTGTAGGACTAAAATTTTTTTCTATGAAGTGCAAGATGTTTCCAACAACTGGGCTTTGGAATTTCTAAAAAAACGAATTTCTTGTAAATAATTAAAGATCATACAACTTTGTTGTGCAAAACTAATTTTGTCCAGTACCACATAAGTTTGTCTTGTTAATAAAGTTTAAAATAAAGTCATTTGGATAAAACTAAAAACATCAAGTTTGAATAAAACATCAGTAGCTTTTCAAAAATATAAAAATCATGTTCATATGAATTTAATACAATTTTACGTCATTTTTACAAAACCATTCATGTAAATCACTAAATTCCAGAGAACTGATTTTCCTTTCAGTTAAGAAAATAAATAACAAAGGGTCTTAAAAGTGTCCAATTCAAGTAAAAATTTTCAGTCTAGTTCTTCAAAATGTCTAGAATGTTCATACCAAAATTCACTTCAAAATAAGTTCAATAAGTTGGATTTCAAAGAACAACTTCAATAAAGTTCCTGTTTTGACCATTTTGAGTATAAAATTCACCATAATTTGAGTGGTCACTAAAAGCTTATGAAATTTTTACACAACATAAATAATCATTGACCTATCCGTAGATGCATCAAATTCTCAATTTAACGCTATGTACAGAAAGTTATGATTTTTGTAATCAGTGCAAGAACAAAAGTGCAATCTGGAAAATGAAATAAAGTGATTAACTCAAGTTTCATAAAAAAAAATTTGTTTTCTTTTCACACGAACATATTAATTAAAAATCATGAAATTTTTAAGTTTCTCTTTAAAATGGCTCATTTTATCATGTAACTAAAAATCAATAAAATTTGTCATAAAAAATCAAAACCAAAGAAGTTAATTAATCTTTAACTTTCACAAATTCACAAATAAACATGAATTCCAAAGCCCATTCAAGGAGGTGAAGATCAAGGAGCATCATGGTGAAGATCAAGATTGAATATTTGTATGGATCATAGATTTTGTACATATTGTTGTAATAATAGTTTCTTTGTAAATAATTATTGCATCACTCAATTAGTAGAAAAAAACATGGAGATGTTTATGCATAATTTTCATAAATAATTCTAAAACTCTTTTTTAATAAAATGAGCAACCAATGTTACAAATTTTGCATGTTGGGCCAATATATCATAGTATATGAATTGACTCAATCTCAATTAAGAGGAAAAATTGCAAATCTAGCTAAGTTAAATTGTATGATGATCCATCTTGCATTTTAGAAATGTGTTCTCCATATTCAAATGGATTAATCATATAAATTGACATAATTAGATTGGTAATTATGATCTCCAAATTGATTTTAGGCCATTTCACGTGTCTCGCTTTAAATGGCCAAATTCCAATTAGCCAAACACAATCTCCCAAAGTTCGGTCTCAAATTGATCATTTCTCTCTAAATGATTTAACAATCTTCAATTGAGATTATTTCTCAAAAGCCTTCAATTAGGAAGCAAACTTCTTCTTCTAAGACCTCTTAAAAATTATAAGCGTGATCACTAATTAAGGTGGTTATTTCAATCCTTGATTAATCGCTAATTAGGGCGGTTGACTCAATTTTTCATTTAATCACTAATTAGGGTGATTATCTCCAATCCCCGACTTATTACTAATTAGAGCGGTTAACTCAAACTCTTCATTTAATCACTAATTAGAGTGATTATCTTAAACCTTGGTTAATCACTAATTAAGGTGATTAATTTAACCCTTTTTATTTAATCACTAATTAGAGTGATTATCTTAAACCTTAATAATTTGATAATTAAGACGATTATTCTTCTTATTTAATCACTAATTAGAGAGATTATCTTAAACCTTAATAGTCGTTAATTAGGATGATTATTCTTCTTATTTAATCACTAATTAGAGTGATTATCTTAATCCTTAATAATCGTTAATTAGGACGATTATTTTTCTCATTTAATCACTAATTGGAGTGATTATCCTAAACCTTGAATAATTACCAATTAGGGTGATTACTTCCTGACCTTCATTGTTAATCACTAATCAAGGTGATTATCTTCCCTCTTAAAGTTTAGTCACTAATTAAGGTGATTATCTTAACCTCATTTCAATCACTAATTGGAGTGATTACCTTAATCCTAATTGATTTGTTTAATTCTAAAGGTGAGTTATTCATAATCTATTTCCTTTTCTTCCCCAATGGAATTGGCCATTTAGGGTGAGACACCAGATCGAACTACGATGGTTTTGATCCATGAGTGGATTCCAATCCCGCAATGATTGGTACGTAGTGCAATGATTGGTACGTAGTGCAACTTCAGTGCTCAAACCTACCATGTACAAATGATATATTGGTCCTAAATAAAAATGGTTGATGTGTATATGTGCAAATTATGTGATTTTCTTTCTTTTTAATAGCCATGATTACTTTAAAATGGAAAATAACGCATTTAGTAAGAGCCCGTTCTTTAGAACGGAAGAGGAGACGAGTTCCAGACGTTCGCACCTCTTAACCTAAACCCCGAACCCTATCTCAGGGTATGAAAGACCAATTTTCAAAAAGCCTTATCCATATGAAGTCATCATCGTTTTAAATGATATTTCTTGAAATTGATTTTAAAATAATTTATTAAATAAATATGTCCCTATTCGGATATTAATAGGGTGGCGACTTCAAAGTTTTATAAAACTCATAGTCCAATGAGAGACTTTCGTGGAATTCAGACCTTTAATTAAGACAGTCAAAAATCGGATACCACACCAACCCACCGGATCAGTTAACGAGTGAGCTAGGGAATGAGATAAAGGTATGTTTTTGAAAGAAGCCCAGCCCATTGACTGATCCGGATTTTGATAAACCGGATCCGTTTTCTTGTGTCATTTAGTGTTTTTTCCACTAGTGGACTCATAGACACCTAAGTTCCACCCGAAACTTGACTCGTTTTCCAATCAGACTTTAAACTCCAGTGTACTTAAAAAACCCTTAGAAGATCAAACTCCTAATTTTCTAGACTTCTGTACTCTTCAAGATGCTCCTGCTCTGGAACTCTTAACTCGTAACTTCTCTTTGGAACTTGGCTTTAATTAGCTTTGCTCCTGCTCTGAAACTCAGCTTGTATCATCCCTTTTTCCATCAAGTAAATCCTACTCTGGAACTCCTTGACATATACTGGATTCCTTATGTAGATAGTCCTAGACCTTCTTTCACTTAGAACTCCATATATGTGTACCTTAGAAAAGTTGTTGCTCCACAAGTTCCTTCCAGCAGCTTTTAAGCCCTTAAGAACTTGTAAAACCTCATAGGAACCCGAAGATTTATTAGGCAAGTTTAATTTTCTTGTGTGTAAGTCATCAGCAAAGCTCATATATCAACATAATTGACTTTAAACTTATAGGTAGATTAAGCAGATTAGACTCAAAAAATTATGCGTCTATGGACTTGAGAAATACTACTTTTAACTTGCGGAAGAGTAAGTAGACTAGACGATATGGAAGACTACGAGATTAGACAGATAAGGAAGGCTAGACTTGAACTTACATTTAGAATAAGCAGGCTAGACTTAAAGGGTGACTAGACTTTGAACTTACATTTAGAGTAAGCAGGCTAGATAATAAGGAAGGCTAGACTTTGAACTTACATTTAGAGTAACCACGCTAGACTTAAAGGGTGACTAGACTTTAAACATACATTTAGAGCAAGTAGGCTAGACAATCAGGCGACTAGACTTTGAACTTACATTTAGAGTAAGCAGGCTAGACATAAAGAATACTAGACTTTGAACTTACATTTAGAATAAGTAGGCTAGACTTAAAGGGTGACTAAACTTACAGTTAGAGTAAGTAGACTAGACAATAAGGGTAACTAGACTCTAAACTTATAGAAGATAAGCAGGCTAGACACTAAGGGAGATTAGAATTTGAACTTACATTTAGAGAAAGCAGGCTAGACTCGAGATTTGGGATGTTATGGCGATAAGGAGAGCTAGACTTTGAACCTACATGGAAAGTAAGCAGGCTAGACCAAAGGATTGAGAGGTTTTAGACATCGTTCTATATGGGATTAAAATTAGAATTGACTAGGGCTTACATAGAGATGCAAACTAGACCTAAGATTGGAGTTGGGCCTTTATGGACTTAAGTTGGGAACCAGACTTGAATAGGGTTACATGGAGATGCAAACTAGACCTAGGGTATAAATTGAGCCTCTATGGACTTAAGTTTGGAATTGGACTTGACTAAGGCTTACATGGAGATGCAAACTAGACCTTGGATTTAAATTGGGCCTTTATGGATTTAAGTTTTAAATTGGACTTGACTAGGGCTTACATGGAGATGCAAACTAGATCCAGGATTCGAATTGAGCCTTTATGGACTTAAGTTTGGAATTAGACTTGACTAGGGATTACATAGAGATGCGAACTAGACCTAGGATTTAGGTTTGGCCTACATGGGCTTGATATAGACTTGGATTCACATAGACATCACTAGTGGAAAAAAAACCTAACTGATCCGGTCAAAATGGACTTAACTGATCCGAAAATGGACCGGATCGGTTAGGGTAGTAGCGGTTAAGAAAAAGTTAACTGGTCCGGTTGTGAACCGGATTAGTTATTTGAGCTAATTGATCTGGTTTTGCACACAACCGGATCAGTTAACTTAGGTTTAAATTAAAAAAAAAATTACAACCAGCAATATCCTCCATAGACCATAACAACATGCCAATAAAATTCACCAAAACAACAAGCGAATACTTAACAACGAATATATATTAACAATTCATCAAATAATTATCAATAAACAACAAACTATACATAACAATTCATCAAAAAAATATACTTTACGATTCGTGATAACGAAATAAATATTAACGATTCATCAAATAATTACCAATAAACAACAAATTATACATAACAATTCATCAAAAAATATAGAACAGAAATTTAAAAAATTCCAAAAAACTAAAAAATTAACGAAAACCTAGATCTGGGTAAAATTCAACTTTCTTCCATCTCTTCCTCCTCCTACAATTCTTTTTGGGCCGCCTTCAAATCCACCTCGTCGTCATTATCTTCTTCGTACAGATCTTGGCCATAGTCATATTGCTCCAAATCTTCTGCTCTTCGTACTCGCATTTTCTGAAGATAATTGAAATTGTAAGTGGAGGAGAAATTAGGGCTTTGGTGTTCGGATTTTATGGGTTTTTAGAATGATAGAGGAGGGGATTAGTTGAGATGCGAGAGGATAGAGGGAGGAACGAGAGAGGAGATGCTGAGAAGTCATGAAAAGATGCTGCGAAGGGATGAAGAGAGAGATGAGCAGACATCACACGCAAAAGGGTTATAAACCCTAACAAAGAAGACAAACAAGGTCGGTCTCATTTTAAAGGAACAGAGCCCATTTCGCCTTTAAAATGGACCAATCCCATTAACGGATCCGAGCAGCATGATCAACCGGATCAGTTAATGTAAACTGATTCGGTCACATTCCAACCAGATCAGTTGACATTAACTGATCCGTTTTGGGACCAACCGGAGCAGTTTTGAAGTGAAAAGTAGCCTTTTTTCCACTAGTGCATGGAAATAGGCCTAGATTTTGACATAAGCTAGACTTATATGGGCCTAAGATGGACTCTAATGCTAGTGGACCTAATATGAATGCATGAACTCAAATTTTAATAGGCCTACTATGAATGCAAATTAACTGTGATTGGATTTAATTAGATTGGGTTGATTGGATTGGACTGAGCTTAGAGTTTTCGAAATTCATTTTTTGAAAAGGACCCCTTTGTTTTTATCTTTTATTGGAAAAGATGATGTTGATTAAGGATGGATTAATTTTGAAAAATATTTTTTTTTACGTGTGGTAGGATGATGATAAATAGATGTTTTCGAAAAAGATAGAATAGAAGAGGGGTGATAGGATTGATTTTGAAAAAGATATATTTTCAAAATGGATGGAATATGATAGGATAGATATGTTAGAGAAGATTGGTTGGATAGAAGGGATAAGATGGGATAGTATGA
The DNA here is from genome assembly GCA_947648045.1 of Beta corolliflora. NCBI lineage: Eukaryota > Viridiplantae > Streptophyta > Magnoliopsida > Caryophyllales > Amaranthaceae > Beta > Beta corolliflora. Next base: position 498,575 of record CANSZD010000774.1, read on the forward strand.
CATGCATGACGACTCGAACTCTATCATGACCACATATCTAGATGCGCTTTGGATTGACTCAACCTTAGGTAATATGCATGGGAAGATCGATTTTGTCTTTGAATTAGGTGAGTTTTGTTTGAAAAAGATGACGTAAAAGTGATCATGAACGATAATGCAAAGATGGAACAAAAATAGGCAAATAAACTGATTAAAATAAATTGTGGAGCTGTTGTGTAGCTTGCACCACACGCTAGGGTGTTACGTGCCACGTAATGTGATAATCCTGGGCGCAAGTTTCATGCGTTTGGCGCATTTCCTTTCGCGGAGCGGTTTTTCGTTGGATAGTATTGGTCGTTTTTTTAAGTTTCTAGCCTAATTCGAGGGGAAAGGAAGGGGAAAGCATGTTGAACATAGCAAACAAGCAATCAATAGTGTCACATAGCTAGGCTAGAAAACGTATGCAGTTCCAACCTCAAATCTAGATCAATGTTTGATATTGTGGTCAGACTTAGATTAAGGCTTAAAAGGGTCCATGACTAAGGGATTGATCCACGCTTTGTATTTTTACTTAAAAAGATGGCCAAGTGTAGGAACGCACTCCAATCTCTCGGTCAGAAACAAGATAGCAATGTCATGGGTTGGGTAGGTTTGCTTATTACTAAGATCCAACACTATCGCTCATGAAGCTTTTTTGAGGGACAAAGCGCAAACCCCCCGGGGTCGGCCTCATGCATAAAACATGGGTTAATGAGGCAAGGACATAGAACTTATAATGTCCCAGAAAAATAGTCACGCATATGCAAAACTTTAATGTCATTTGAATGCATAAAACTAGTATGAATCGTATTTTTCGACTTCACCCACTCATTAAAATTAAGTTTAAAACCTCCCAAGTAAGTCGCCAAATTATAAGCGTGTTTTTTATTGCCAACGCGGGATGAGCGCGTATTTGACTACCTCCTTGTGAAGGTTTTAGTTTTGAAGATGTTTTGAAATAAAGAAGTCGCCAACAAGTCTTTAAAGTAAGACTGATGAACCTAATTGGATATTGGAAAATCATATCATTAACCTAGCGACTTGTCCAATGTGGATTTCCCCGTCATAACTTTATAATTGGTCAATGAACCAAATATTGAGTTCAGAGGTGAGAATACGAATATTATCTGGAATCAAATTAGCTCATTGTTGGCCTCTACTTACTACGATCCATGTCGAGTGTTATGCAAATAAATGACCGCACAATATATTCATGCAATGTAGGAATTAATCTATGGTTGTTTGTTATACACAGGAGTGAAAGACTAATTTTTGGTGACATGTTATTATACAATCAAATTACAGGGAACCTAATCCAATTATCCAAATTATCTTGATTTAGTAGTGGAACATTTATTTAGGTCTTTGATTAGCAAAAATAAACATGTGTGTTGCGTTGATGAAAGCGATAAAGCATATGAACATGGGCACAAATAATAATATACAAATATAATAAAGAAGGGAGATTAGAGAAGAATGTACAAGAGATCGAGCATTAATTCCTTTAATGATCTACATCATGACAAATAGATTATTAGTAAAATAAGGAGTTAATTGGAATTGACCCCAGGAAGTATACATTTGTCGCATGGGTCTTATGTAACGATCTGCAAGAGAAGCAATCTAAAAGCTTGAAATATGAATATCCGATGGAGATTTAGTGTGTTTAAATGTTTGCAAGAGATCCTTCGTAGTATGTAGGTGTATGCAAGTGTGTTGTAAAGTGGTGGTAAAAGTGTATGTGTAATATGTGAAAGTTCGTATGAAAGTGTCTCCAACATTCGTCGAAAACAAGACTATTTATAGGAGAAACAAGTCTGAAAATCACGTAGAGAGGAGCGAAGCAGTGGTGCACCTTTTATCATCGAACTTTTAAATTTTGAAACAAAAAATTGAAAATTAGTAGTCATATCGATATTAAGTTATATGATACTCCCTCTGTATTCTTTTATCTTTCTCACTTTCTTGTGCGCTTTAATTTGCCAATGCACTTTTTGCCCTTCAATATCTTTAATTACATAGGGTTTTTCTAACCTATGCACCTAGTGCATAGGTTTAGCTATTTGTTTTTACCTGTATTCAACAAAATTGATAAATATGGCATAGTTAATTAAAGATACTGTTCTCATAATAGATATCAATTATGAGAATAATATCGATTAATTAACTATGCCATATCTATCAATTTTGTTGAATAAAGCTAAACTTATGCACTAGGTGCATAGGTTAGAAAAACCATTTTTCTTATATATAGAGAAGAATTTAGAAGATTCTTTCCCATTGCAAATAGTGTCAAGATTCCAAGTGAGAAAGATAAAAGAATACAGATGGAGCATATATATTGTATGATGAATTAATAATTGCAAGGCAAATGCTAACGGGCGCCCCCAGGGCGTTACATAACACTAATATATCTTACTTATATTAATCCTAATTCCTAAACCCAAAATAAATTACCGTTTTAAGATAAAATACCTTTTACTAGAGAATAGAAAAAGGAATAGGTTTCAGAATATAAAAAAAAATTAATATGTTTCTTCCTTCATTTGCGGCAACTCTACGCGGCTTCATCGGATTGTTTGAGAACATTCATCTTAGGCATACAACAATGAAGGTGAATCTCACAAATTCTCATATTCGACTGCGTAAATTGTGAGTCATATTCTTCACATATCTACTTGGTAAGTATCAAAGTATTTTCCCCTTTTTCTCAATGCCATTATTGAGTTTACAACCATGGTAGAATTTGCAATACCCTCTTGTAATAGATGATGATGGGCTGATTTAATTTATTTTGTTGATGTTCTTGATGATTGCATATTTGTATTATTGTCAACGCTATTATGTAGTTGTTGAGTCTTTTGTTGTTAGAGTTAGGCGGAAGGGTTGGGGGGGAACCTAAGTATACATAATGAGCTAGTCTGCCCTTCTAACAACAGAGTTTTGACCATGAACCTATGTATACATAATGAGCTAGTCTGGCCTTCTAACAACAGAGTTTTGACCATCCCTTGTTTACATTTGTGCTAGAGCCTAGAGTATAAGCGCTTGTATACTCTTAAAATAATGATGTTTACCAAATGAGATGATATTGTAATATGGTGTTACACTCTTATCTCGTTTTCCAAGTACATTGGTTGACAGTAAAATTTACGCTTTGAAAATGTAATTTGAAAGTTTTTTTGATTCATGAAATATGGAGCAGATAATATAGTTTGAACTTTGAACTTCGCTTTGCTGGTATCAGCAATTCAGCATTTCTATGAGGTCAATATCCTGATTCTTATAAAATTGGATGCAATTTGGCAGAAATTGTTGTAAGCATATAGGATAGTAAATTGATTAATGGCACAATCACTTATACAACTTATTTTTATGATCTCATAGCTCAAGACATAGCAAGTGTGGATTTTTTATTTTGTATCCAGGTTGTTTAACCATGTAAAGGGAAGAATGTAGATATTATACTAATAATTAATTTGGTATCTATATACAATATTATAGTTCTTATCTAACGTCCGGGGCTCCCGTTAGTAATAATTAATTAGGTAATTATATACAAAAAGATAGTTCTTATCTAACGCCCTAGGGCGCCCGTTAGCGGGCTCGTTTATAATATATCTCTCTCTTTCTCACACTTTCTCTATTAATAAATTTTTTATCACTATCTTCATTCACATATCTTTTTCTTAAATCACGTTGAATAAAAAAAGATTTAAAAAGTGGGTCATGAGAAGTGGGTAACCTTTCCTTTTTTATTTTACTTTTTTTATAATAATATAAATATAAAGTTGAAAAAATAAATGAATTAAAAGATTAAAAAAAGGAACATTAATTATTACCAGTTTTACACTCCGTAAATCCGTAATTAAGGATGCTAATCAAGTAAATTGCCGACAAAGCCATGTCGGCTCAAACTTGATAACCAATTTACTCTGCTTGGCACGAGTTGTTAAGCGTTGTTGTTAGTATCTGAATCTGGATCTCACAATCAAACGGTTCAACTATTCTAAAGGATGTACCACTTGCCGATTCTTGATAGGATCTTACTTGGATAAAAATAAAAAATAATAATGCTAGGATCTAAATATATTGTATGATCTTACAATCAAACAATCTGATCTTATATTTATTGAGTATTTGAGTTGATGATGAACTGTTCTTAATTCTAACATGTCTCTTTATTACTAATTAGTTTATATACGCTTTAGTTTAACGTCATCTTGTTGCGAAAAGTTATGGAATCCAACGTCTTACTAGCATTTTTTGCACGCTATGAGTGCGTGTCATATTAACGTTTTTTCTCAATTAGATATTCATCAGTGTTACAAAAAGATTGATTCGAATAGACATTTATACTTATTTTCAATTTTTTTAATATGTTTTTCTTAAATCAATGTTTCGTTGGTTTTTTTTGTTATTTGTTCATCATTATTCAAATATAGTATTGAGAGAAGAAAATATAAAGCAAAAGAAAGCTTGTGCTCAAATAAAGTGGAAGAATTTGTATATCATGTTCAATCGTTGAATATTAATAAAGTGTCAGAGTTATAGTTTGATTTGAGTTTACATAACTCTGACTTTTTGTAAGGGGACACCATCTTCCTTCCCCTTCACTTATATAATGGAGATAATTTATCAACAATATACCATTTGAGGTTGATCGGAGCTAAATTCACTAATTAACAGCGTTGCACATGAATAACTATCAATCATATAGTAAAACTTTTGCTTTTGCATTTAAATGTAAACTTGAGACTCTTCAAGTATATCGACTTATGTGAGCGAAGACATACTTTTTAGTATTTCAATTGCTTAAAAAACATGGTTCTTATTTTTTTTTAATATTATAATTACCTGTTTCACTAAGTAGATCTTACAGTCCTATAATCTGATTTTGCAAAATTTAAACCTATCTGAATCTCCAATTTGAGATAGGAGATTGATCTTGACTAAGCTCAATATATTTCTAAACTCGTGCTCATTGAGCTATACTCATAACTTGATTCGAACTCGCCAGCTCGTATTAGCCTAATCATAAATTTTAGGCAAAATTGGCCTCAACACCCTGAACTATAGCTCGGGTGCACCCAACACCACCAATACAACTAGTAGCCTAAACACCACCAACTATGGGGTGGGGTGCATTCCGTACCATAAATGAGGCCGGAAGCCTAAAATGTTGCCGATAAAATGTTGCCGATGACTGTGGGTTTTTATGGTACAGACTGCACCCCACCAACCGAGGTCGGAAGCCTAAAATGTTGCCGATGACGGTGGGTTTTTATGGTACAGACTGCACCCCACCCCGTAGTTAGTGGTACGGACTGCACCCCACCCCGTAGTTGGTGGTGTTTAGGCTACTAGTCGTAGTTGGTGGTGTTGGGTGCACCCAAGCTATAGTACAAGGTGTTGAGGCCAATTTTGCCTAAATTTTATTGCTAGTTTATGTGAGTTATATCATCTTATCACTTACTAACTTGATTAGTAATATAAAAATCAACTTGATTTTTTTTAACTAAAATAGTTTTCTTATTAATAATAATATAATTATCGAGTTGTTCTCGACTTTATCAAGTCAGTTGAGATATACTCAGCTTGACTCACTATTTCGCGACTCAAGTTTTAATCGAATCGAGTATAACCTACTGGCGAGTAGCTCAACTCGATTAACACCCTAATCCACTGCTAAGTTTGTTATTAGGCAGCTCATAAGTCTAAAGTTGGACCACCGAAATTATACCTCAAAGCAGATATGAATTAGCTAACTGCTTGTAGCTAGACCTGGTTATTGGACAGGGTAGTCCAATGGCTAAAGGGTTAAGGTCAAATTTACAGGGTTTTAATTGGACAGGGCTTTTGTAATCCCTCGTATTTTTATAAATTTTATAAGTATATTTTAATATATAGTTATTTATATTTTAATATATTTTAGCATTTAATGGTTTTATATTTCAAAGGTTGACTATTTGAAAGTCAAAGGAATTGTTGTAATAATTTATCCAAGTCAAATATTTATTAAAGTCATGCTTTGAAAGTACTTGAAATGTTTGAAATATCTATTTGGATTTGAAAAAGGAGTTTAAGTGGGCTTGAGGAACCCAAATATTAATCCTAGCGATGTTAGGAGTTCAATCATCACTCCTATTCATCACCAAACTCTATTTGAAGCCCAATTACCTTTTTCCTAAGCCCACAAAGGGGAAACTATAAATACTTCCTAAACTCCAAATTTTCCCCACATATTATTTTCTCTCTCCTCTTTCCTCCAAATTTTCGGCCTTCACACTCTTTTTCTCTCTTTTTCTTTTCCTTTTTCCTTCGGCGTGCACTTCCGCCTTCGCCGGCTGCTGGGTCCTCGCCGGCAACTCGCCGACCACTGTCGTTCGGTGCCACGCCGCCGTACTGCTTCTCACCGGCGTCCCTAGCTTCGTTCTTCCTTTGCTTTCTTGCTTTGGTTTGTTTCTTTTCTTCCTCCTCGAGTTTTATTCAAAGATTGTATTTTTAGGTTTTATTTTAATTAGTTTATGTTTAAAAGTTATAAGTTGATGAATTATTATTGAATCTATGATTATATAAATTATGTATTGAAAGAATAAAATTTCAGATTTGATTATTATATTTAGATTGAGTTTAATTATCCAAATCATGAATTTTTAGGGTGTTAAAGATTGAAAAATCATAGTAGCATGTTATAAACTATGAAATTGATTTAACTTATGAATTTAAGCATGTTTAAGTATGTTTAAAGGAGGTTTTAATAATTTATAAGTTGCTGGAATTTTAGAAAGGTTGTTATTAATGGAGTTTTATGGATTTTATTGACTAGTATAGTAGTACTATGCTAGGTAATATAAGTAATTGAGGTTTTAATGATAAAAATAACTTTTAAATATTTTTAAAGGGGATTTAAAGTATTTTCAAGTTGCTGGAATTTACTTGGAGGATTGATTATAAATTCTATTGGTTGTGTTAGGCGGAGAATTCTCTCTAGGCGACTTTTGAGTGGTTAAAGTGGCATCCCAGTTTGTCTACACAAGGTACGTACATACCTATGTGTTGTTTGATGTAGTATCATGATTCTAGGAAGAGAAAGTTATGTAGTATCATGTATAGGAACTTTTGTGAGTTCATATATGATTTCTATTATGATTGGATTTTACATGTTTTATGTCTGTGTGCGAATATGTTGATTTTAAGAATGATTTATGAGTTGAATATCATGTTTGTATGGAATATTGATGCAAGCATGTTGGTTGGGAACTTTTTTTATTAATTCACATGGTGGAATTAATATATTTATTGAGTTGAATCATGTGTTCCCTTATATTATTATTTTCACTACTTTATGAGGACTGTGGGCCATATTTGGTAAGTTGATAATTTATGCCTATGAAAGGTAAGTGGTTGTTGGCTAGGTTCAACAAATGAGAAAGATTGAAATAAGAAGGAATTAATCGTGGGTTGTAAGTTGTATGATCACTTATTTAATCCTAAGATGAAAAAGAATTAAGTTGTGGATGTTTGATTATATGATATATGTATTGCTTGTGTGTCATAACAAGTAATAATTGGTAAATCATGTAAAGTGTAACGTGGATAGTAATAAACTTTAGACTGGTGCACGTCTGAAGTTGGACAATCATGAGTTGGGGTACATGGTGAGCATGCCATGGCTTTTTCTGGGAATTGGATTGATCACCGTTCCTATTTATTTTAAAGGTTCCTCGATATCGTAGGTCATTTTGGAATACGGAGTCGCGCCCAATAACTATTCCATTAAAGTATTAAAAATATGGTTAAAGTATAGTTCAATAAAAGTTGTCTGCAGATTGTTAGATTGTTATGTTATTATTTATCCCCGTTTATTATTTATTAGTATCATGTTAGGAATGTTTATATATTATTATGTAGTACTCAGCTTTGCTGATTACGTGCTTTGTTTGTATGTGTTGATCATGGCTTTGCCTTATTGATCCTGTGATGACCCAGTTTGGTGAGCAGTCTCTAGGGATCAATAGTGCATAGTCCATCTAACAGGTTCGAAGATGGTGCATCATTGGGATCGAGATTTGGAGAGCTTGTGTAGTTATGCATTGTACTTTTGAATTATACATTTTATAGTTGGTTTAATTTGGTTTAAGGTTGACTTTGGTTTTTTTAGTTGGTTTGGAGTTGACTTTATGGTTGACTAAGTTTTATTTATAAAGTTCATTATTATTGTTTTCCGCTGCAAAATTTTGAATAAGCCGATACGTTATCACACGGGCGATAATACTTTGATAATTCTCTATTATTTATATTTAAAAGGTATTTTAGAAAAGAGAGAAATATTGGGGTGTTACAAAGTGGTATCTAGGAGCTTTAGGTTTTTATTGGCCTTTCATGCCAACTTTAAGTTGTTAGGCGCCTAACTAGCTAGTACTTAAAATGAATTTCTTAGAATTGAGCTCCTACTTATTCATGGTATTCAAATTATCTTCGAAAATTCTTTTTCACGATTGCGATAGAATTTCGCATTCGAATTTATTTATTTTTTTAGTAGGTCCGAAATTTTTTTTTTGTTATAATGTCCGAAATTTTTTTTATTTATGAGGTTCGGTTTTTTTTTATGTCCGAAAATTTATTTTTTTTATTATTGTTATTGAGTTCGAAACTTTTCGAACTGTAATGTAAAAATTTTTTTTCATTTTTTTCGGTTTTTTTTTCGGATCTTCTGTAAATTCGAAATTATTTTTTTAAATAATTTTCAATACTCTAGTTTATTTTATGAGATATGGGTAGTATCGGAAGGGCATATAAGATAGAAATATTATATGTCTGCATTAAATAGTTAGTTCAGCATGATTATATTTTTCTTCCCTGCTAATTGTTTATGTTATTCCTATGCTTTATGTTGTTGGTTATTCTTGCTTCTTGTTTATTGTTGGGATTATACGTTAAGTGAGAGTACCAATTGCTTATAGAAGTTAAATTTATTGTATAGATTCCTAGCCGTGTCTGAAAGAGAAGCTACTAGAGTAGGGTCCTATTACAACTCTATTGTGCTTAGTGATGATGAGGGTGATGGAGTTTATGAGTCTGATGATGATAGCTACACCGAACTAGAGTTTATTATGCGTAATGTATTAAGAGCAGGCATGCCTGATAGTGATGATGAGGTTCTTCATGAGTTTGACCGTGCTAGAGGGCAGACCATAAGTGACATCTACCTTGTTGTTATGAGATGTGAGACTGATTCGGAGTCAGAGGAGGACGAGCCTCAACCTAAACGGAGATCCACGAGATGTAGAAGATATGTTTATTATAATACTGAGGACATCGATGAATTTGAAGATGAGGTTTTCACTCCAGAAAACTACAGGAATCAGAGGATAAGACTGATGATGTTTCACCTTAGATTATTTATTATGTATTTATGCTTTAGAGAATAATGTTGGATAATTCGTCCAGTAGTGGTTTAAATTTATTTCATAGTACCTTTATTTTATTTTTAGGAAAAGTACAGTGTTATGGTTGAGAAAATTGTTATTAACATCTTTTGAGGAATAAAAGTTAAATATTTAGTATCCAAGTGAGCAAGAATTTATTTTGGGCACGCGAATGGGAATATTTTTATTTATTTGTTATGATTGAATTTTATTCATGATTCCTAAACTGTGTGTTCTTGATGTGAATTTTCTTCATGAATGATTGATGATGATTATTTTATAATGTTGTTGTAACTTCATGAGAAATTGTTTGTTGATGCGATCTTTATGGTCAAATCAAATGTTGCCTTCGTAGAGAATGGCATGTAATTATGTATCGAACCTAAAGTAGAGTACGTTAATTTCAGGTCACGCACTAGAATGGCAAACAACAATAACGATTTAGCTGCTGCTATTCGCCTTTTGGCGGAGAAACTGACTCAAGATAGAGCTGAGCGTCCCGATTCTGCTGGGGACATGTGTGAGAGGCTAGCCAAAGTTAAACCACCATATTTTAAGGGGCAAGCTGATCCTACCTTTTTGGAGAACTGGATTAGAGAGTTTGAGAAAATCTTTGGGGCTGTGAACTGTCCTGAGAGTATGAGAGTAGGTCAGAATGTGCTGTACCTAAAGGATGAGGCTAATCTATGGTGGAGAGAAAGTGGAGCTAGACTGACTGCTGCTGAGGGATTCAATTGGGATTCTTTTGTTACTGCCTTGAGAGGGAAGTTTTACCCTGCCTTTATGAGGAAACGAGAAAGCCCGAGGAGTTTATTAACTCCGAGGAAGGGGACTATGACCATTTCGAGTACTATAGCAAATTCATAGCACTGTCAAGGTTTGCACCTGAGGTAGTAGCCACTGAGGAGTTAAAGGCTCAAAGGTTTGAGCAAGGTTTGACTGATTAAATCCAGCTGGGGTTAGGTGGTGAAACTTTTTCTTCCTTAGATATTGTTTATGGAAGAGCCGCCCACATTTATGGTCTTCAGTCGAGGCGTGATAAGAAAAATGTTGTAGTGGGTGAGAAAAGGAAGGATTTCAATGCTGGGGGAAATCAAAGTAACTTCAAGAAGAGTAGAAATGGGAATGGGAATTTCCAAGGGAGGAATAATCAGGGCTACAACAATAAGGATCAATCGAGAGAGTGTACCATCGTAAGAAGTGCGGTAATAACCATCCGGTAAAGGCGCAAGGGAGAATCGGTGACTTGTAACTACCGCGTAAGAAGGGCCATAGGGTGTATGAGTGCTTTGCTAAGCAAAAGAAAGACCAAAATGGCAAAGGGGTAGTAACCAAGCGAGGTCTGGATTTAACCAGTTAGGAAATTAGGGTTCGAAGCCTGTAGGGGCACAGAACAATCAAGGGAGCTACAATAAGCCTGCTAGTTAGAGCAACAATCAGAACAAGGCTCCGGGTAAACTGTTTGTGATGAGTCGCAATGAAGCTGAACGATCTGCCGACGTAGTTTATGGTACTTTTTCTATTAACTCCGTGCTAGGTAAAGTATTATTTGATTCGGGGGCGACTTATTCTTTTGTTTCGTCGTCTGTTATTAAAAGTTTGGGGTTAGTAGACTGATTGATTTGCCTGTTAGTATACCTACTGGGGAGACCATAAGGTGTACCAGGGTGTTCAGAAATTTGCCTCTGAAGATAGGAGGCTGTGTCTTTCCTTCTAATTTGATAGAGTTTAATCTGGGAGACCTAGATGTAATTCTGGGGATGGATTGGCTAAGTTTATACAAGGCCAAAATAGACTGTGAAGTTCAAAAGGTAGTTTTAAAGAACCCTTTGGGAAAGTTGACCTCATATAGACGTTTTGGGAAGTCCAAGAACTTTGGGATTATTTCTGCAATGCAAGTAAAGAAGTTGATGAAGAAGGGGTGTGAGTTATTTTTTCTGTAGTGTGCAAGATGTGAGTAAAGAAGCTGGGGTAAACATTGAAGATGTTCCAATCGTGAATGAGTTTATGGATGTGTTTCCGAGTGAGATTTCGGGTATGTCGCCTACTAGAGCTGTTGAGTTCACCATAGACTTAGTTCCTGGAACTGCACCTATATCTAAAGCACCCTATAGAATGGCACCTCCTGAGCTGAGTGAGTTGAAGACGCAGTTGCAAGAGCTGTTCGATAAGGGTTATATTTGGCCTAGTGTATCACCTTGGGGAGCTCTTGTATTGTTTGTTAAGAAGAAAGATGGGAGTATGAGGTTGTGTATCGATTTTAGGGAATTGAATAACGTAACCATCAAGAACAAATATCATTTGCCTAGGATAGATGACCTATTCGATCAGTTGAATGGAGCAAGCGTGTCCTCGAAGATTGATTTGCGTTCGGGGTATCACCAGTTGAGGGTAGCTGATAAGGATATACCTAAGACTGCGTTTAGGACTCGTTATGGTCATTATGAGTTCACTGTAATGCCTTTTGGGTTAACTAATGCACCTGCCATATTTATGGACTTGATGAATAGGAATTTCCATGAGTTCTTAGATAAGTTCGTGGTTGCATTCATTGATGATATTCTGATTTATTCGAATAATGAAAAGGAGCATGACGATCACTTGAGGATTATATTGGAGACGCTTAGAAAGAATCAATTGTATGCCAAGTTTTCTAAGTGTGAGTTCCGTTTGGATAAAGTAGCATTTATGGGTCACTATGTGTCTAAGGAAGGAGTCTCTATAGATCCTGCTAAGATTCAAGCTGTGAGTGAGTGGCCAACTCCAAAGAATGTGTCTGATATCCGAAATTTCCTAGGTCTAGCTGGCTATTATAGGAGATTTGTGAGTGATTTCTCGAAGATAGCGAGGCCAATGACCAATTTGATGAAAAATGATTCAAAATTCGAGTGGAGTGAGAAGTGTGAGGAAGCTTTTCAGAATTTAAAAGAACGTTTGACCTCCGCACCTGTTTTGACCCTGCCTGATGGGAATGAGGGATTTGAGGTGTATAGTGCTGCTTCAAAGAATGGTTTGGGATGTGTGTTACAGCGAAATGGGAAGGTGATCGCGTATGCGTAGCGTAAGTTGAAACCTTATGAGGCTAATTACCCTACCCATGATCTAGGTTAGCTGTTATTGTGTTCGCCTTGAAGATTTGGAGACATTACCTGTATGGGGTAACCTGTAAGATCTTTACCGACCATAAAAGTTTGAAGTATATTTTCACCCAGAAAGACCTCAATATGAGGCAGAGAAGGTGGTTAGAATTGATAAAGGATTATGACTTAGACATCCAATATCATGAGGGGAAAGCAAACGTGATTGCAGATGCGTTGAGTAGGAAGTCGAGTCATAGCATGAATGCCTTGATAGTTCCTGAGGAGTTGTGTCGAGATATGCAAAGACTTAGCCTAGAAATCTTAAATCCTGGGGAGATCGAGGCAAGATTGAGTGCTTTGTCATTGGGGTTGTCAATTTTCGACGAGATCAAAGAGGGTCAAGTTGGGGATGAGCACCTCGAGAAGGTTAAAGAAAAGATGGGCCAAGGAAAGGAAGTTGATTTTAAGATTCATGATGATGGTAGTCTGAGGTTCAAGGGGAGGTGGTGTGTACCACAAAAATGTGATGAGCTAAAGAGACGTCTTATGGATGAGGGCCATAATACTCCGTATTCTGTGCACCCTGGGGGTGACAAGTTGTATAAGGACCTTAAGCAGATCTATTGGTGGCCAAACATGAAGCGTGAGGTTGCCGAGTTCGTGTCTAAGTGTCTAACCTGTCAGAAAGTCAAGATAGATCATAAGAGACCCATGGGGAAGGTTCAATCCTTAGAGGTTCCTGGATGGAAGTGAGATTCCATTTCAATGGCTTTTGTGACTGCTTTGCCTAGAACGAGGAATGGCAACGATACTATTTGGGTTATCGTGGACAGGGGTGTTCATAGGGTAGGGTTAGACCTGAATTTGGACCGGACCGGACCGGAATTTGGACCGGACCGGAGTCCGGTCCGGTCCACGGTCCACGGTCCACGGAAAATCACGATTCCGGGTTTCCGGTCCGGTCCGGACCAGAAACCCAGAATTTTAATTTTTTTTTTAGAAAAAATATTTCCACTTACCCACCAAAGTCTAAAACACACAAAGTCACAACCTGATTTGTGATTTCCTCAACTAAAAACCCTAATTCTCTCATCTCACCCCTCGCCCTTCCTCTCAATCCAGCTGCCATGTCACGCCGCCTCCCTTCTTCTCCAGATCTGAGTGAGTTTTCTTGATGGCGCCCCACTCTCTCACCCCGACATCTTCATCCAATGCGCAGTTCTTTAAAATAAATTGTATTATTTCCCCCTCGCCGAAGATGAAACATAATGAATGAGTGCAGGGCTTCGATCCAATTTTTTTTCTTTGTGACTTTGACTTATGTGGGTAAATGCGCCCCACTCTCTCATGTTGATGCAGAATCTTTTGTAATTATAGTAGTAGAGCAGTGGTTTGAATCTGTAAGTAAAGACATTTGTATTTTTTTTTTTTTTTTTTTTTGGAAGTTCAGTTTCCACTACTTATAAGCACATTTTTTTAATTTGTATGAAATTCTAAAGCCCAAAAAAATAGTAGTCCAATCAGAACGGGCAGGGACCGGACTGATTTTTCCGGTCCAAACCCGGACCGGACCGGAAAATTCCGGTCCGGTCCCCGGTCCATGGAATTCAATGATTTCGGTCCACCGGTCCAGCCGGTCCCGGTCCGGTCCGGTCCGGGTCTGGACCGGTGAACACCCCTAATCGTGGACCGTCTGATGAAGTCGGTCGTTTTCATTCCAATCAAGGAGACATGGAAGAAGAAGCAACTTGCGAAGACGTATGTTAAGCATGTAGTGAGATTGCATGGGGTTCCAACCGATATTATATCAGATAGTGATTCGAGATTTCTTCGAAATTTTGGCAAAAGGTCCAGTTAAATCTTGGGACAACATTGAAAATGAGTACTGCCTTTCACCCTGCGACTGATGGTCAGACTGAGAGGACTAACCAAACCATGGAAGATATGTTGAGAGCCTGTGCTATTGATTTTCAGGGTAGTTGGGAAGACCAATTAGATTTGATTGAGTTTTCATACAACAATAGTTATCATGCGAGTATTAAGATGGCACCTTTGAGGCATTATATGGAAGAAAGTGTAGAAGTTCCATTTGCTGGAATGATTTTAGTGAGAACATAGTATTCGGGACAGAGTTCATTGAGGAGACTGTCAAGAATGTGAAGTTGATTCAGGCTAGAATTCAAGCTGCTCAAGATAGGCAAAAGAGTTATGCCGACTTGAAGCAAAGGGAAGATGAGTTCAAAGTAGGTGATAAAGTGTTTCTGAAAGTATCACCAACTAAGGGTGTGATGAGATTTGGGAAAAAGGGCAAATTAAGTGCCAAATATGTAGGTCCATATGAGATTCTACAAAGAATTGGGAAGGTAGCTTATAGGTTGGCTTTGCCAATGGAGTTCGAAAAGATGCACGATGTGTTTTATATTTCCCAACTCAAGCGTTATATCCCTGATGAGCGCCATGTCTTGGAGCCTAAGAGGATTCAGATTGATAGTAGCCTCACATATGAGGAAAGGCCTGTGAAAATACTTGATTAGAAGGTGCGTAGTACACGCAATAAGGATGTCAATATCGTGAAAGTGCTTTGGTCGAACCATGAGTCCGAAGAGGCGACGTGGGAAGCTGAAGCTGAAATGAAGAAGAGGTATCCAGATTTATTCCTTGAGGTGAGTTATGAGGGCGTAACTCGTTTTCTTTAAGGGGGGGCAGAATGCGATAGAATTTCGCGCTTTTTACCTATTTTTATGGTATTTTTATGCATATTAATGCTTATTTTGGCGATTTGCACATGTTGGTGAAAAATAAATAGATTCTCCGCATAAGAAAAGGTGTTCATAAGTAACACAAGTGATTGTAAGTTGGCAAAAGAGTGCACATGATGGCACAAGTATTTCTCCAATAGGAGTTGAGTTGAAAAACTTTTGAAAATGTGTGAGTTTCCGTGTCAAGTTTCGGGACGAAACTTCTTTTAAGAGGAGTAGACTGTAATCCCCCGTATTTTTATAAATTTTATAAGTATATTTTAATATATAGTTATTTATATTTAAATATATTTTAGCATTTAATGGTTTTATATTTCAAAGGTTGACTATTTGAAAGTCAATGGAATTGTTGTAATAATTTATCCAACTCAAATATTTATTAAAGTCATGCTTTGAAAGTACTTGAAATGTTTGAAATATCTATTTGGATTTGAAAAAGAAGTTTAAGTGGGCTTGAGGAACCCAAATACTAATCCAAGTGATGTTAGGAGTTCAATCATCACTCATATTCATCACCAAACTCTATTTGAAGCCCAATTACCTTTTTCCTAAGCCCACAAAGGGGAAACTATAAATACTTCCTAAACCCCAAATTTTCCCCACATATTATTTTCTCTCTCCTCTTTCCTCCAAAGTTTCGGCCTTCACACTCTTTTTCTCTCTATTTCTTTTCTTTCTTTTCCTTTTTCCTTCGGCGTGCACTTCCGCCTTCGCCGGCTGCTGGGTCCTCGCCGGCAACTCGCCGACCACTGTCGTCCGGTGCCGCGCCGCCGTACTGCTTCTCGCCGGCGTCCCTAGCTTCGTTCTTCCTTTGCTTTCTTGCTTTGGTTTGTTTTTTTTCTTCCTCCTCAAGTTTTATTCAAAGATTGTATTTTTAGGTTTTGTTTTAATTAGTTTATGTTTAAAAGTTATAAGTTGATGATTTATTATTGAATCTATGATTATATAAATTATGTATTGAAAGAATAAAATTTCAGATTTGATTATTATATTTAGATTGAGTTTTAATTATCCAAAGCATGATTTTTTAGGGTGTTAAAGATTGGAAAATCATAGTAGCATGTTATAAACTATGAAATTGATTTAACTTATGAATTTAAATATGTTTAAGTATGTTTAAAGAAGGTTTTAATAATTTATAAGTTGTTGGAATTTTAGAAAGGTTGTTATTAATGGAGTCTTATGGATTTTTATTGACTAGCATAGTAGTACTATGCTAGGTAATATAAGTAATTGAGGTTTTAATGATAAAAACAACTTTTAAATATTTTTAAAGGGGATTTAAAGTATTTTCAAGTTGCTGGAATTTACTTGGAGAATTGATTATAAATTTTATTGGTTGTGTTAGGCGGAGAATTCTCTCTAGGCGACTTTTGAGTGGTTAAAGTGGCATCCCAGTTTGTCTACACAAGGTACGTACATACATATGTGTTGTTTGATGTAGTATCATGATTCTAGGAAGGAAAAGTTATGTAGTATCATGTATAGGAGCTTTTGTGAGTTCATATATGATTTCTATTATGATTGGATTTTACATGTTTTATGCCTGTGTGCGAACATGTTGATTTTCAGAATGATTTATGAGTTGAATATCATGTTTGTATGGAATATTGATGCAAGCATGTTGGTTGGGAACTTTTTTTATTAATTCACATGGTAGAATTAATATATTTATTGAGTTGAATCATGTGTTCCCTTATATTATTATTTTCACTAATTTATGAGGATTGTGGGCCTTATTTGATAAGTTGATAATTTATGCCTATGAAAGGTAAGTGGTTGTTGGCTAGGTTCAATAAATGAGAAGGATTGAAATAAGAAGGAATTAATCTTGGGTTGTAAGTTGTATGATCACTTATTTAATCCTAAGATGAAAAGGAATTAAGTTGTGAATGTTTGATTATATGTTATCTGTATTGCTTGTGTGTCATAACAAGTAATAATTGGTAAATCATGTAAAGTGTAACGTGGATAGTAATAAACTTTAGACTGGTGCACGTCTGAAGTTAGACAATCAGGAGTTGGGGTACATGGTGAGCATGCCATGGCTTTTTCTGGGAATTGGATTGATCACCGTTCCTATTTATTTTAAAGGTTCTTCGATATCGTAGGTCATTTTGGAATACGGAGTCGCGCCCGTATTTCGTCTTCCTAGGTGAAGGCTGGTTTTTAGTTAGACAACTCGGTCCAATAACTATTCCATTAATGTATTAAAAAGATGGTTAAAGTGTAGTTCAGTAAAAGTTGTCTGCAGATTGTTAGATTGTTATGTTATTATTTATCCCAGTTTATTATTTATTAGTATCATGTTAGGAATGTTTATGTATTATTATGTAGTACTCGAACTTTACCGATTACGTGCTTTGTTTGTATGTGTTGATCGTGGCTTTGCCTTATTGATCCTGTGATTACCCATTTTGATGAGTTAGCTCTAGGGATCAATAGTGCATAGTCCATCTAATGTGTTCGAAGATGGTGCATCATTGGGATCGGGATTTGGAGAGCTTGTGTAGTTATGCATTGTACTTTTGAATTATACATTTTATAGTTGGTTTAATTTGGTTTAAGGTTGACTTTGGTTTTGTTAGTTGGTTTGGAGTTGACTTTATGGTTGACTAAGTTTTATTTATAAAGTTTATTATTATTGTTTTCCGTCGCAAAATTCCGAATAAGCGATACGTTATCACACGGGCGATAATACTTTGATAATTCTCTATTATTTATATTTAAAAGGTATTTTAGAAAAGAGAGAATTATTGCTACATCTTTTTTATTGGACAGGGTCATTATTGGACAATAATTATAGTACTAACAAAGAAACCCAATAATTTTGAAAAATAAAATAGGTTTCGTAAAAACAATTACATATTCGGATTCGCATTCATTTATACTCACTTTTTTTCTCTTTGTTCCTTTTCTTGTTTTTTTTTGCTTACCGACCCGCCCATAATCGACCTGCTACCCATTTTGCTCGACCCGTTAACGATCCTTTATGAGGCGACCCTTTTATGACCCGACCCGCTTCCGACCCGCACTGACCCTGACCCGCCCCGCCGAATAACCATGTCTACTTCATGTTAAGTGAGACGTATACAGTGTTAGCATGCAATATAATCCACCGACAAAGACACACGTATCGAGCAGCAAGGGGTTAATCCACTGACGTATAGCAATATGAGGACGACGTACTGACGTAGGTAGTAAGGTACGTGTCTGAGAGTGGTGGACGTGTCGTGAATCGCGGAGCAATATACTAGTAGTAGTATTACTAGTAAAAAGACTGAGTACGAGGTTAGATGAACTGTTCTGATACTCTTCCTTTAGCTTTCAGAGTTCTAACAGTGGAAACAAAATCTAAGAAGATCATGCAATGACATGAACATGATGCTCGAGATCAGATTCATTGGATTTATTTATACTTTTTTATGATGAAATTTGCTTAAAATCTTAAAATTCTTTTTACTAAATTATACTACTCCATTTTTTTGTTACTTCTCCAGACTTGATATTTACACTGTTTTTATTAGGGGTGTAAATGGACTGCAAAAAGTCCAGAATCCATCAATCCAGTACAAACTTATCGGATGTTGGTGGGTGAAAAATATTTGGGTAGACTCGGACTCGCATTTTCGAGTTCAAATTTTTTCGAACTGGATTTGGACCCACCCCTTTAGAGTCCAATAAGTCCAATCCAGTCCAAAAAATATTTTAGCTTACAATATATATTATATTTTGAGTCCAAAAAATTGGACTCGAAAAATATTCTTTGACATTGTTTTTTTGAAAATTTGGACAGTTTTACATTTCCGTTCTAAATTTTTTTTTACCTTGCTCCAAAAATTTGCACTTACCCTCCAAAAGTCCAAGGTGAGAAAAAAGCAAAAGTTACTTTAACCCTTTTGGCGCCTTTTGTATTCTAAAATTTGCATTTTGTTAGATTTTAAAGATGTACATAACTTTATGTAATGTATGTAAGTCCAATTTCTATAATTTCAATGATTTAATCATGAGAAAATATTGTGAACTTAAATCGACAAAAAAAATTAATATATCTCTATATCAAGAGAATCGTATAAACAGAGATAGGGATATAAAGTATAGTAATAAATTGAATCAAATAAATTGCAGCAAGGAGAATATATTGGAGATATTATCTCTATATTATATATGGGAACTCTTGAGAAGTTTCGTGTCCACCCTCTTTGACCCTAATACCCCCAACTTTTAAAAAAAAAATACAAGTTTAACTTATTGGTTTTTCACCCCAAAAAAAAAGAGAAAAAAAAGGAAGTTAAGGGATTTACACCACTAACAAACGGCAGTTTTTATGCACTTCATCAATTTCCTGAAAAGTAATTAAAAAAACCTGTAGCATTACAAAAAATCCAACGTCAGTTTCTCTACTTCTTCTTCTCCATTTTCTATTATCTACATACTGTAAAATCTCTATTCGATAGTCTATGGTGTCATAAAGGGAAGTTTATGGCGTTTTGAGAGCCTCACATGCCATCTTCTTAACTAGGTTTGTGCGCTTTGTTATCTATCAGATTATTTGTTGTTGATTCTAATTGATTAGTATATTTATTTTACTTTCATATGGACTTATAAAAACTTAGATAATGACTTTGCAAGCATAGCATGCATATAAGGCTAGCCTAATTGGTAAATTATTAAAAGAATTTAAAAGTTGTACCTTATGAATTCAATGTGTGGTAAACTTTGTAATTAATTTTTCTATAAATTAATACTAGATATAATTACGCAACTATTTTAATTCCAATAGCGATTTCGCACGCATCGCGTGCATATAAGGCTAGTAATATAATAATCGGAGTGGATTGGACTGGATTCGGACTCAAGAAAAAAAATTCGGACTGGACTGGACTAGACCCAAAAAAACGTTTGGATTGGATTTGGACTCAATTTCTCGAGTCCAAAAAACTTTGGACTGGATTTGGATTTGGATTTGGCAAAGTCCAATCCACTTATACCCCTAGTTTTATATTCTTCTAATAATTTACTCTCGTCGTTGTTTTTCATTCTTCCTGTTTTTGACTTTAATGATCAAGGTAAAAAAATACCAAAATAATTAATATTGTGAAACTATTATTGAGCAAGTTGTTAACAAAAATTAGTAAATTACCAAAATAATTAATATTTTGAAACTACTATTGGCAAGTTGTTAAGAAAATCCTTTAATAGGACTGATACGCTGTAATTTATGCTAGCATTAAATATGAGAAAGTAATATTAGTAAAAAAACATATATAAAAATTTGGCTTTTAAAAACTTCATTCGTTCCACTAGCATTGCAACATCACTCATTGTCACATTATAAAGATTGTTAAACCCGTGTCATGATCCGGGTTATTTGAAAAGACTGTGATGATAATGGTTTGAATTGACAATTAGCATTTTGTCGCAAGTTGAAGTTGTAGCTTGATGGTTAATATAGTGACTTGCGCATTAAAGAATCAAGAGTTTAAAACCTCATACAGACATTTTGGGACACATAGGGGCAACAAAGTGGTAGTGTCTTGGGTTCTCTTTTTCTAGTTCTATTAGCACTAAAGGAATAATTCATTTTTTTTATATTATATATATACAGATTATTTATAGTTTGGTCTAACCTTATTATTGAGCTATTCTCTTTCTTTCCTTTATTTGTAAGGTAAAACTTGTAATGAATACTCCTTTTTTTTTATCACTCTCACTTTGTTGTATGCGTCTCCAAATGCACTTCTTTAAACTTACATATCCTATTATTATATATTAGTAAAAATTATAATGATTGAATTATAACAAAGTATTAATTGTGACGAATCAACCAAGATCCCATTAACTATATTTTTTTCTTATAAAGTGAGAAAAATTTAGAAGATTCCATCTAAGTATGAATAGTGTCGAGATTTCAAGTGAGATAGATAAAAAAAACATGGGGAATACTTTAATAAGTTTTCTTAGGAGTAAATAAACATCATTGATATGTTAGTTCATTGGTAGGATGAGCTCCGAATTTTCTACATCAGGATGTGGGTTCAAATCCTATTACAATAAAATTTGTAAGAGGGACTCATCTCATGTAATAAGAGTGAAACATAGAAAATATATTACCAAATAATATTACAATTAATGTGAAACTTCCGGATGATGAAAACATTGCAATTAACATAAAAAAGAGAAAGTATAAGTTCAGATAAATTTAACAATATCGCACATGACTATTCTTTCTATATAATGGCGAGAATTTGTAGTCAAATTTTATTTATGTTGAACTTGATATTGCAAGTAATGCAATAATCATGGAATGAATAAAATATTATTAAGTAGTTGTTTACAAACCAGGTAATTTCGCACCAAATATCCTAAATTTAGTAAAGCCAAACCATTCTCGTCCACAATGCCGATTAGATAAAATCGCTGTCATCTGTCAATTCTAGAGTGACAGTAACTAGTTCTATTTATCTTCAAATCCAAACCAATTCTTTAGAAAGAACCACATGACTTGATATCAACTTAAATCATACGTATTCCACATTCAACTCCCTATTTCTAGTCACAAATGGATTGAAAACAAGCTCAGGAGACTTGCATTGCTCTGAGTATCCTTTGCACATATACTGTTCAAACAGCCGTCATACTTAGAAAATGAAGAATACAAGCAAAACTACCCAAAAAAAGAAAACAATAGAAATGACAGCAAAATCGATACCCATTAACAAAACTCAGCTCCTTGTCTTAGGAGTATTGACTGCAAAACTAATAATATATGACCTCTGACAGAATGCGAGCATAGTATAGAGAAGTAAGTTCCACGAATGCCAATAATCAGTTCATATCTAGCCTTCAGGTGTAGTTACATTGTCTTCGAGTGACTTTACATACACAGGTCACTAACCAGCCAGCAGAAGTATCATCATGCTTGGATGATCAAGCTCGCACAAGGACACAAGAAGGGAAAGGTAAGATTACCAGCTCATCTAGTCATCCTCTTCCATTGGCACTTCTGGAATATCAAATCTGTCCTCGATCATTTTATTAATAACAGATACTGGAGAGCGTGATAAATAGGTCAAGGTGGACAAGCAAATTGCATGAAAAAGGGACATATCTGCATGCTATAGCTCAATTTGTAATAAACATATACACACAACTTTCAAAATAATTAAATGGACCGAAACAAGATAACTGTAACATGAACAAATTAAGGACTTGAACAATAGTCTAAACAGCTGTTAAATGATACTTTTAGTGACAACAGAGACCATAGATAAAGGACAACATTAGGGGTGATAATGAACTTCACGTTATTGCAATAAATAACAATACTAACATTGACTTGATTTTATAGCCATTATGTTATAGAAGTACATATTTATTTTTATAAAAGCTAAATGATTACGAAAATGCTTGAATTCAGATATGCAAAAAAGTGAATCTAGATTTAAAAAAATTAACTTCCATATTTTGGTTTTCAACCTTTTCGTTTATAAGTTCAATCTAATTTAGTTAGCCTATATAAAAGCCAACCCTATCTATCAACCTATTACCTATCTTTGCTATAAAAGAATCATTTATTTTTATAAAACAAAATAAAGACAAGTCTAGTTACCCCTAAAGTCATAATACTAACTGAGCACCAACAATTTGGAAGGCCAACATTTAAAGGCTTTCGATTCTAGAACTCTCATATTAACCATGACTCTTATTACATCCCAATCTCCCTCATGCTTTGTAGTTAATCTCCTCAAATGCCCAACACTATTCCCTATTCCATTTTCAGTTTCTAGATAATCCGAAAAGCAAAAAGTTCAGATAGAACTTTTAGACAGAGATTAAACAAGCAACACATTGAGTTCAGTAGCTAGAGCAACTAGGCTGTGGAAGTTTTTCTTTTTAAAAAAATGAAGCCTTGTATATGTAAATTGATTGGCTGGATAATATTTGCTTGCCTGTTGATGAAATATGTTTTCCCTTTAACACCAAGAAGGAAACTGGAAAAAGGATTGATGACGGAACAATTCGTGATATTCTCAAATTGCATAGGGTTTTTTAAAATGGCAAGGGCAGTTAATTTCGAGAGGCTTGGGGAAAATTTGTACCTGGACTCTGACTCTACAGCTACAAACCACTGAGCTCAAGACGCTCCAACCATTATTCTAACCCACAACTACCATATAATCTAATTTACTCAGTCCACTGACATTGGTCAAATCCTCTTACTTGGATCAGTCAGCTTGAAAGCAACCCCAATGAGTCTAGCAAACTGATGAGCTATTCAAAGTTGGCTTGGTCAAACTCCAACAAGACTAGACAAAGTTAAGCTTGTCTTTCTGACTAAAGAGTCAAGTTAAACTCCTAGGCATGTGCTTCAACTCATTAATATACAAATAACATGAAGCATTACATAAATATATAATATGCCCAACAAAGCACAACCAATCCATGATAGATCAGCCAGATACTAAAATATCAGCAATTAAAACACAAAAAAAGGAGGTAGCATGTCTGGATGTATGGGTCATAAAGATGAGAAAAATCATGACCACATAAACAGTAAAGGATATACAACATATTTTCATCCTCTTTTTCACCACGGTTACGGCTATTATTCAGCTCTCTTAAAATCTCGGGTGTTACCTGCATAGCCAAAACAATAAGAGAATGCACCTCAGCCAAATAAACATGCTATGACATTTACCAGTGGTTGCAGAGCTGTGAAAGCTCTTACCAAATAGTGTCTTTGTTGTTGCATTAATGTATTAAGATTTTCTTTGTCTTCTTTCCTTAATTCATGTTTGTATCTGTTGCAGATATAAAACGGACTGGCATTAGAGATATGTCAAATTGATAGAGCAGAAAATGTATAGCATTACTCAAATAAGAATACTATGAAGCTTCACTCTGCAGCCAAAAACACCAAAAAGTTTCAAAATATATTACATGTTTAACTAAGACCTTTTGATATAATAATTTCTTGTAGAAACAAAATCTAATCCGGCAGTGATTCAGTGAATATGGTCTGAAACAATTTTTTTTTTTTGGGGGGGGGGGGGACCTAGTAGCAAACCCAAATTACCATAGTAAGTTGATCATCAAAGATATTAGATATCCCGACAGTTAAAGTATATCATACGTAGATATGCAATTCAGCTATCACCCACTACAAGATGTTTAGTCAATCACATGGAAGTAATATTTTGGGGTCTCTTTGTTATCCTGAAAGTAATATACCTATATTTGCCCACTCATCGAACACATAAGAACTCTTTCAATACCATCAACCTTATATTTTCCATAAGAAACGATAATGCCATTGATTAATAAAGTGATCCCTTGATATTGAACTATCTTGGACAAGATAATGAGGAATGACTGGTTTCAATAGAGCTCATTGTGTATCAGCTGTCATCCAATTCAATAATCCTACAGAACATTCTAAATAAAGTTTTGAATCCTCAAACAAAGAAAAGCAGAGATATGAGGTCTTTTGAAGTATTGAATGCTTCATGACTCTTCATTTTGACAAGATGGCAAGAAAGATAATAAAAACCAAAAAAGTTCAAAAACCGAGAAATTACGATGTATATGGGAAAACCCCTGAGAAATTCCAAGTCTTTCAGAAAATAAATTTGGAAAACACATGCTCAAGCAGCAAGTCATTGACATAAAAATAATTATTTTGTTATTTTCTTTTTGGGGTGTGAGAGGGGAAGACGTCGGGAGGTGGTAATAACTAACCTTTGAATAAAAGCAAGAAGAGTTTGATGCCAGATTACAGGCATTACCCTTGAGTCTTCTAGGAATCTCATGAAATGACCAACCAAAGCATCAAGCACACGATAAGGCAAAGCATACTTCTTGTCAATGAATATCTTGATTATATAGCTGCATGGGGTCCAGATCAAAACTAATATTAGCAAAATTTCATATTTCATAATTTGTATTATTGTAACCAAGGTTTCTGCAGTTAACAAAAGTGGACTTTTCACTAACCAACAGGCTTTCTATCCTCTTTCACTTTCAAGTACACAAGAAACTGAAATGCCACGTCTAAATCCGAATTGAATAGAAAAATAGCAAAATTGATACCATTATAACAAAGTAGAAGGCAGGACCAATGTTACAAGGGACGGGGTTCGATTCGAAACGTGGTACGGAAACGGATACGCGGAACGCTACCATGAGCGAATCGGGAACGTTTGGTACAATGATTAAATATATAGTTATAAATATTAAGATATTAAGAATTTAAAAAGATAAACATGTATAATATCTCACGTTTTTAAATTTATTTTAAAGGATTAGCTACTAGCTCGGCACTTACCCAGTTTCATATTTTTCTTTTTTTTATTGGACCCGGTTTCATATTTTCATCTATAAAATGAAGCTCTACCTCTGCTCTCTCCAACCAAGCCATGGAAAAGCAAGCTTTTTTCCAGAAATTTGTGGGCAAGGGTATCAAGGAACGGATCGCGGTCATCATCGATTTCAATCGCGACTCTCAACGACTCAGATCGCGTTTGTTCCGCGATTCGGAACGGACGATCCGGTTCGCAATTCGGACCTCTGTCCCGCATTCCTTGTAACACTGGGCAGGACCAAGGTGTGACTATGCCACTTAATATGACACACCAACTACACACACAGCCATCCTTCCCTGAATAAATGTGTGAAAAGCAAACAGGGAAGAAGCTATGAAAGTTAAGACAATAAGATCCCAAAACTTTTGATAGATATGTGGATCAAAAATAATAAAGCCCCTTTTTTATTTATACCTCAAACAAATGCTTTGAGGTTTATAGCTCAGCAGCAAGTACTGGTTATCTGCCGAAAAAACCTTTGTATAGTTTTTATTCTAAAAGGAAGTTCACCTACAAGAATTTGATACTAGGGGCCATAGAATTTTCCTTTACATGTGAAGCAAGGAAAATTGTACCAAGCAATATGCCTCACCTAGAATATAAATTTAAGTACTGGTTTATCGGCAGAAAAAACCTTTGTATAGTCTTTTCTTCTAAAAGGAAGTTCACCTACATTGTGATCTAAGAATCTGATATTAGAAGCTATAGAATTTTCCTTCACATGTGAAGCAAGGAAAATTGTACCAAAGAATAGGCCTCACCTAGAATATAAGTTTCAGAAAACGGGTAAGCGACATAATGTATCTCATAAAATATTTTCCCAATTACCAAATAGTACATATGATCTCACAAGCCTATACAATCTACACAATGAACGAAATGATAGTTATACACAATTCGAAATATTTGACATAGTTAATACCTGGTAGTCCCACAGTAATCCATCTCAGCTAGCCTCAACAATGCAACACTGCAAATGCAACAGATTACATGTTATATAGAAACGATTACAACTCCACGTACATAATAGAGAAGGGAGAAAATTAACAATTCTGCAGGAGACACACGCTACCACTAGATAAATCCATATTTCAATGACACAGAAGATACAAGGAATGTAGATGTATATAAAGATTGCAACCCAGAATGTATAACACCTCCATAAATGATGCCATCAACGGTCAAGGCAGCAAAAGGAATGTAGTTTAATTTTAGATACGAGGGCATTTACTGCACTCTTAAAAAATTTTGGCCCCTTTTTAGGGCCTACCTAAGGCATCGGGTGCAGAGCAGCGAATCATCACAAGGAAGATATTTATTTTATAAGAAATACTACGTAGAAAGCGACTCTCATTTTTCACCTCAGTCTAATCATAATTATATGACTTTTGAAGCTTGTACAGTTGAGCATTAAAATTTCTCTGAAGCTAAGTAAGCTATGACCATCCTTCATCTAACTCTCCTCCTTAGCCCCCCCCTCTCTTCTTTTAACCCTCTAGTTTGCAGGTTAGGCCCAAAAAAAGACATAAGAAGATAAAAGGTACCAGACTTGGAGACTGCAGAAGTACAGATTAGGTCAATGAATAACAGAACATCTCAAAAGTTCCCATTTCCAGTGTCTAAACACCTGGGGCTTGCAGTACCTTTTTACATGTATATACCAGTGCCCATAACATGTAAACTACAGAAACTGATCAAATGTCACAAAATAAACAATGATTACTATTATCGAGTTTAGCACAGTTCAGTCCACAACTTCACCCAATTAGCATTTCCATTGTTTCATTCAGTTACATCCTACGTAAGGGCGGATGAGCAGATCCCAAAGGTCTACAAATGAAATCAAGGAAAGAAAAAGCATTGATATGCTATGTTCTCCACTCTTTCCAAAATTGGGGCAAATGATCACAAGCTAGGAAGCACAGAAACGACTAGCCCAGCGTCTCACAGTCCTCAAATGGGACATGGCTGGGAATACAAACAAGACGAGGGGGAAATTGCTTGTAGATTCTGAGACAGACATAATGATTGATTAAGGTTCTCCAGTGAATCATAATTTGTTTACAAGCAAACTCATAGTAATAACTAAAATTCTGTGTATTTTGCAAATAAATACCACCTTGGCACTCTCCAAGATCCAAACATCATCTTATTCTTCAACACTTAAACCTTAGTAATAACAAAACTCCAATTTGCAAGATCAAATTAGACACAAAGAGACAAAAGTTTGAAGAGAAAATGGCAAAAGTGAGATTATTTTCATACTGAAAAAATATATCATTCACCTGATCCACAACACAGAGAACAAAAAGACATACGGAACACAGGAATGGTAAATTTACTTTATACTATTCATCCGCTTGAGAGAAAAAGAATGGAGTAATCTACAGGCCAAAACAAAATGCAAGCCCCATTCTAATAGATGTCACTGAAAGACAGAAAAAAAAAATTAAAAGATTGACACAAACAATTTAGCATGCTTAAGAACTTGCCACTGTAAAACCTGACATAGAACCTAAGAAGTTGAACGCTGGATTAACACAAGTAAAAATAAACAAATACTGAAAAAAGGCTGCCACTTTGGGGAATCAAATTTTTTGTTATGCTTCAGAGTGAAAACGAAGGTTGGAGGTCGGTCACCGAAAACCTTACCACAACTTCTATTACCACAAGGACAGATTAGATGCAAAATTTATTTTGCCTCAATTTTGGAAATATTAAACAGGGCAATAACTTGGCAACTTGGTAAAGATCTTGACCTTCCAGGTATACTGTATTGGCACTTTATTTGTGAAAAGAGCTTTAAGATTCCATCCAGCCTAACAAATTCTTGTAATATCCTCAAACTTTGGCCATCATTTTCACAGACTGAACCAAGCTAACAGTTTATGTTGATAACACCAAGCTAATATGATGCACAAATATGAGCAAGTAAAACCATTTGTTGTAGCACGTCAGTAGTTTAGGTTCTCCAATTCTATTATCTCAACACAAAAGACATTCCATCTTCTCTACAGTATTTCAGATATTTACATTGTACATGTGCATCATTCTTTCACTTAGAATGAAAAAGTTTTCACAGCATTAATCCTGTTCAACTTATAAAGCCTATTAAAAAACATGTCTATTAGCAAAAGAGGTTATCACATTTATTTTTGGTCACCTAAGAAACTATCACTAGTCAGCATCAGAAGAAGAGATTTTGACCACCAATGTCATCAAAGAAATTAGGTTCATAATCAGCCCAATGTATGTAGGTAAGTACAGCAATATATGACAATTTCAAGCAAGAAAACACAAAAAGCTACAAAAACACATGCAACTTCAATTGTCAAAATATACAAATTATACCTTGAATGAGCTGGAGGAATGGACATTTTCTGGATCACACTACCTAAAATGACTGCTTCCCGAAGATTACAATTTCCAGACTGTGAACACACAAAAGAAAATCATGTTGACACCATCAGGCAAAACTAAAATCTCTAGAACTAAGGTAGAGGCGTGGAGATATGCACAGCACAATCAACCTTGCTACATGTACTCAACAGAAGAAAAGGAAGTAGAAGACATCAATAGCAATGCCACCATTACACAGCTTTATCTAAGGCTACAATACCTTAAAAAGGGAAAATAAGATCCCTTTATTGAAAGCAGCTGGCTTGTACAGAGCTTTCTTCAAAGTTTGATATAACTCAAAATGCAACCTTTTATGTTTTCTGATATCTTCCCTCACTCGAGGAAGAAGCACGAACTTGTAAAACTTTTCCGCCTTCTTCCTATTCATGTTAGAAGCAAAAATTCTAGTAGCCTGGTATACCGCGCATGGGGACCATTTTTCAGGTTCAGTCAAATATAGGATCTCTTCCCAACACGCCATAGCAGGGATATGTTTAAATCCTTTTGGTAACTTTCCTGAAGTATAAGTACTTAAAAGCTTCCCCATCCTATTCACATTTTGACATATGTAACATATTAATTTGCATGAAGATAAATAAAAGGAAAAAGATGAAAAAGTATTTCACTGAAAAAGGCAGAATACGTACGTCTTGTAATGCTCTATAACATTGTTATCCAATTTGGGCATCGGTCTCACTTCTAGAAAAAATAACACATTAAAACATGTCAGGCATAAATTGTTTCATGAGAGAAAAAAAAAGCCGGGCAAAGATCTCTGGTAACCAAAAAATTCAGAAATTCAATAACATCCCCAGTTTTTACCAGAGGACACAGTAGCATCTTCTTCTTTGATACGAGCAGCAATAACATCCCCAAGTGTGCGCTGTGGACCTGCATCCTTTGATAAAAAAGCCTCCAGCAGGTTCTCATCCTCTTCATTGATCTGATCCTATTAATTACCATCAACAGTTAACATCAAAGAAACAGAAAATCCTCAACTTAAATAGATTGAATATTGCTCAATTAAACACAAACAGTTACAATAATCCTCTCAATGTACAGTCGATTCATCATTACTTCTAAAAAAAAGGCACTTTAAGCTATTACTGTTGGCAGTTCGTCATCTAGGCTTTAAGAAAAGTTGATAATATTGAGAGGCAAAGCTGACGTTCGCAGAAATTTTCTACTCATGGTTTTTTGGCTCATGTAATCACAATCCTCGAATGTAATAACCGATTGTCATCAAAGTATTGTTTCTAAAGCCAAGTTCTCTAAGCATCCTACATGAATTACAAGCAAATTTCAGAGCATACACCCAGAAATTTACCATTTTTCCTATAAATCATTATCAAATTAATCTCTATTCTATAAGGGAACACATGAAGAATTTAGTGTCTCCCAAAATGTCTAAAGGACCCTTATGTAATTAATATTCAAATTCATAAAAATATGTCATTATTGTAGTGATCAAATAAAAATTTTAAGCTATTTTTTTAACCAAGTACATCAACGCATATACCCAATTCTCTAAACAAAAATAAAACGAAGAAGTACAAATCTGGAAAAAAGAAATAGAGACCTCGTAATCATTGAACTGGCTTTGTGTCTCAGAGAAACCAGCAAAATCATCAAGGTCTTCTTCCTCATCATGCAGTGGAAGTTGAACAGCAGATAAATTAAGAATAGCAGGGTTTTGCTCTTCGTTTTCTTCATCAACAATTTCCTTCTGCTGTTTAAACGCTTCCTTAAGGATTTTATCGCTCAAACTGTTGGAAATCATCTGCAAAAATCCCCAAATATCAAATCAAACCCAATTAAAATCAGAACTCATCCAAATACAATAAAAACATCAATCAATACAACAACAACGATAAAGCGTTAAGTCCCAAGATGTCAAAAATAAAAATTGGAGGTTTAGAGAGAGAGAAAATGCCTGTTCTTGCTGTTGGTGACGTTTGGGAGGTTTAGTGCGGTTTTTGGAAACAGCGGTGGGTTGTTCGGCGAGGAAAGGGTGTGGATTGAGAATGCGTTCTCTTGATCTCTTCTTCCCCATTTTCTCTCTCCTCTTCGGTGTGTTGTGCTTACACGGCGGCGTTAATGGGGTTTTTCAGTTGATTGATGTGATAACTGAGAACTGAGAACTGAGAACTGAGAAGAGAGAGAGTTGTCGAGGGTTTAAGAAGATTTTGGTTTCAATCCGGGTTCAGTACCATGGATATATTATTTCACCCTGACCCGAAAATTAATGGATATATATCTATGCCCAAAGCAATATGGTCAATGGAATGGCAACCACAAAATAAAACTCCATATCACCTATCTATTTTTTAGAGGGAAAAAAAGACATGAATAATCCTTACTTTTACCTACTAGTTGGACCACCGCTCCAAACTTGTATGCAATAATCTAGTATTTCTACCTTCGGTTTTTTCACCAAATACCCCCGACAAATTAAAAAATTCACCATATACCCTCAATGTTCCAAAAATTCACCATATACCCTTGAGTTTTCGAAACGTTCACCGGATGCCCTTTTTCTAACTTCCGTTAACCCACGTTAAGCTTTTATTTACCATTTTCGCCATCATTAACCCTAAACCCTAATCCCAAACCCTAATCTAAGTCCTAACCCTAAAATCTAAACCCTAATCCTTAACCCTAAGCCTAGTCCAGCCCAACCCCTCCCCCTCCCTCTCCCCCTCCCGTCCCCACCCCCACCCCCCCACCCTTCACGTCCCCTCCCCGTCGCGGCCCCCCACCCCTCCCCCTCCCATCCTCGCCAGTCGCAGCCCCCCACCCCCTCCCTCCCATCCCCCCGTCGCATCCCCCATCCCTCCCCTTCCCCCGCCGCAGCCCCGCCCTCCCCCTGCCGGCCCGCACCACCATCTCCACCATTCGAACCACCATCTCCACCATTCGAACAAACCACGCCCGTAAATCGAGCCACCCTAGAATTCATTCCATTAGAAATCGAGCCACCCTAGAATACGAGCCACCCTAGAATACGAGCCACCCTAGAAATCGAGCCCAATTCATTCGGCGGAGGGGTTTTCGAATTCTACGGGGAGGGGTGGGGGGGTGGGTTTCGAATTCTACCCGGATTCGGTAGCAACGAAGATCGACGGCGTTGGGGGGGGGTGGCAAAGGAGGGGGGGGGCAAATCGAAGGGAGGGGGGTGGGGAGGGGTGGGTGCGGCGGGTATGGGGTGGGGGAAATCTACGGGGAGTGGGGTGGGAAATGCGGTAGTGGAGTGGAGGGAGGGGAGGGAGGGGGTGGGGGGGGGTAGCGGGGAGTATGGGGAGGGGGGAAATCTACGGGGAGTGGGGGGGGGAAATGCGGCGGTGGAGTGGAGTGGAGGGGGAGGGGGAGGGGGGTGAGGGGATGGCGTGGGGTGGGGTGGGGGAGGGGGAGGGGTGAGGGTGGGGGCAAGGCGGGGATTAGGATTAGGGGTGGTGTTAGGGTTAGGGTAAGGGCTTAAGATTAGGGTTAGGGTAAGGGTTTAGGTTTAGGATTATGGTTAGAATTAGAGTTAGATTAGGGTTAGGGTTAGATTAGAATTAGGGTTTAGGGTTAAAAATGGCAAAATCGTAAATAAAGGTAACGGTGAGTTAACGGAAGTTAGAAAAAGGGCATTTGGTGAACGTTTTCGAAAACTCAAGGGTATATGGTGAATTTTTGGAACATTGAGGGTATATGGTGAATTTTTTAATTTGTCGGGGGTATATGGTGAAAAAACCGTTCTACCTTTTCTTCTTACATCGTGTTTGTATTGCCTAAAAAATTTGAAATATCAAATTATCGATTTCAACATTTTAGAGTGTAAAAACCATATGGTAAATGAACAATATGGCATTGGTTTGAAGTTATATGTAGTCTTGAGAAAAGTTTCGTACTAATGTTCATGAAGATGATTTTCCACTCCCAAATATTCTTTCTATTCAGATTTTTATTATCGTACGTCATACTCCATTGTAATAAACGTGGAATTTAGTTATAACTTTGGGGATCTTATATGCTTTCCTATAAACCTTCTTTTATTGTTGGCTTTAATATTGCAAAGTATAAGAATTTCATTGCAAAAATCGTTATCTTCATGGTTTCTTTTCGTAACTACTCCCTTCGTTTTTTTTAATTGCTACATTTTCTTTAAATAGTTGTTTCTTTTTAATTGCTACATTTTCCTTATTTAGGGTACTTGGCCCACCATAAAGTAATACTTTTATATTTGTTCTTCTCTTTTTCCACTCAAAAGTACAACTTTTTCACTTTTTCTCATTATTTTACATTAAATGGATTAAAAAGTACACTTCAAAAAGCTTGAAAGTGACATTGCATAAATTGTTGTGCATACAACAATGTAGCAATAAAAAAAAGGAGGGGGTATATTTTAAAAAAAAAATTGGTAAGATAAATTACATTAACGTCCTCTCACAGGGGCACCAAAATACAACCTACCCCAAAGCCTCTCAAACCCCCTGATGAGAATCGAACCCACAACATGTGGGTGGAAGATGAAAGGGCTTACCACCCTTCCACTCCCTCATTCTCAAAAGGATGAAGTATATGATATAAGTAGTTTTGACAGCAAGGAAACTCAAATATATGCATGATGAATGGCAATTCAATGTTCATAAAAATACGTTGTAGACATGAATTTGTCTTTATAGTATATTTATTCTCACCATTTAATTATCTATTTTTTACACTTTTCATTTTCATTCGTCTCCCTTACTGCTTACACTTTTTTGGACATGACACCACAATTTTTTTATTTTTTAGCTTTTAAAGCATGGCCAGCTACTCTCTCCACTCCAATAAAAAATGATATCCACTAAAACCTATCACATCTAAAATTTCTATAACATAAAATTGATAATCATAAAATAATTTATCATATAAAGTTATGTCCTCTAGCAAGTATTGTAAGCAGGAATAATATGGAGCGGAGAAAGTATGCAGTCTATATATAATCAAATTCCTTGAGTTACTACATATTGTATTATTGCATCTTTGCATTTGGTAAAGTTTCTAATTTTAAAACATGCTAGTTTAAATTTGTGCAATACACACTCTAAAGCTAATATTGAAAATTTATAATATACAACTAATCACTTATAAATAGTTACGACACTTGATGCAATATGAGGATACAAAGATGATTTTAACTACAAAGTACAATCTCTGGTAATTTTGCAAATATCAAGTCCACTATAATATTAAGCTATTATAAATTGTTTTACAACTTTTACTACACCGACCCTTTTAAAGACTACCTTAAAAGTATTGATTCTATTAATAGGTGTAATTTTCTTTTATTGATAATAGAATCTATATATTGCTTCGATGTATATTAAGATTATATATTTACTTTGGGTAAGGAGAAACCTTGACAAATTAAGGAGAGTAAAAGGGATCCCAACTTGGCAAGGGTGAGAATCAATTCTAAGATATCTTGTAACCGGGAGAGATGCTCTAACCACTGAGCTATCCCTCGCTCTCAATTTTTTATACTTCTTTATATTTTAGCGTTATAGTAGTAATGTAACACCCCGTAATTTTCACATTTTATTTTTGGCGTTTGTTTACATTAAAATGATTTTTTTTCGTAAAAATAAAATAATTTATTATTTAAACTATTTTTAACGTGTATAATTTTTTTTTAATTGTGGTATTGTGTTGTTGGGATTATTAATTTAAAGTGTGTATATTTATTTAGGTATTTTATTAGTTATAATTATTTATGCGCATTTAGTATTGCGATTTTTTTTTTATAATGCTACTTTAAATTATTTTGGACCGTGTTTCGAAAATGTGTGTATTATATTTTAATATTTATATTTTATAATTTTAATTTATGTTATTTGTTTAGATAGTATTATGTTTATTTTTGTTATTGCGCGTTTAGGATGCGGTTTTGTCGCATAGCGTTTTTGTAATGTTGTTGGATCGACTTGAGTGATGAAATGGTGCATCACGTGTGGCGTGTTATGCTGGCCGAAAATCAGCAGATGTGGGAGGAGGATGAAGAGTTTGGTGCATGCTAAGTAAACCTTTGATTTCTTTGTAACCCCTTCCATTAATCCATCATTAACACTCTCTTAAACCCTTCATTTTTCCTTGCCAATAAATTCTGATTTTTAATCAAAGTAATTCAACATCATTCTTCACTAAGCCTCGTCATTTTCAAAGAAAAGAGAGGAGAGGAAGATAAGAGAAAAAGAAGAGAAAAGTTCATCTCAGTTTTTCCTGTCACACTTTCACGAAAATGATCATCGCCGGAGATCTAACCGTTTGATCGATCTGCAATTTTGATAGTATGTTGAGGACATCTGGGTCTTCACTTTGACCATTCGATTGTGAATTCGAACTTTTTTTCGCCGGAAATCATGGTCGGAACAGAACAGCACGAAATGAGATTTTTCAATGTTCAAGAAGAAAACGCCTAGTGACTTGTTGCTATAATTATCGTTCGTGGTGCTTTGGGGTTAGAAGAGGAATTGGATTGCACGTATAACTCTTGAATATCTCTTTAGACTCAGCTCTTCTCCAGACGTTCCAGGTAACTAGTAGTTATCTTAGAACGCTAGAGATTAGAGTATATTTCGGTAGTAGATTATTACGTTAGGAATTGTTTAAAATACTTTTTGTATGAAATTATTGATGAAAATTTACGCGAGTGTTCATGATGTATGCTGTGTGTATATTATGTGCAGCAAAATAATTTTCATTTGATTTTTCTTATCTATTTGATTAAATTGGTATTTTGTGTGTTTATGGTTTAATTGTTAAATAATTAGAGAATGAATTTTATAATTGCCGAAAATATTTTTATTGAAGCATGTTATGTGTGTAATATATTTTTCATGTCTTAGAATAATTTTGTCTACTGTTTACGACTTTATTTTTTTGAAAGAGAAATTTCATTAATTGAAGGCCAAACGGCAACTACAATAGGTATTAAAGAAAAACAAGATACAATTAAACAAGACTAAATCAAATTCGTCTTCGAAGAAACTACAATGAACCAGATCGAGCAATACCGTGCAGCCCCCTTGTATTTGCTGAATCAAGCAGCTATTGATGAGGAAGTCTATCATTCTGATATAGTTTGGGAAGAACATTCTTGATCGAGTCAGGTTGACCGCATCCGAGATTCCAATACCTTCATGTTGAGTCCCGAACTTCAACCAATGAGAATAATTTCTCATACCTAAAAACAAAAGAACCATACTAATTCCCATAGGGGAGAAGGAGATTTCCAAAACAGAAACTAAAAACCCCATAACAGGGTTTGAGGAAATCTCATAAAGAGAGACTAATTTATTAAACAAAGCAAGAAAATGAACTAAAAACTGAAAATAAAAGGGGAAAAGGGGCTTACCATATGCATGGATGAAATCATCCATGGCAGCCCCTAATTAATGAAGAAGGGGTAGGGGAAGCTAGGGTTTGAGAGAGAGAAAAAGAGAGAGGGGGCGGCTAGGTGAAAGGTGTAGTTTTTTTTATTGTTTACGACTCTAATGAAATGAAATCTCTATTTTTGTATTTTCGTGATTGTTAGTAATTAATTTGTGAATATTATATTTTCAGGCCGAAAAATCTATTTCGTTACATAATCTGTATTACCGTGGGTTTATGCATGTTATGTGAATTTTTGGTAATTTTTGTGCGTTTATTTCTATTTTTATGTATTTTAATGGTGTTATTGAGAAATCTGTAAATTATTGTTTAAAATTACTTTTAAAGTCCGAAAATTAGAAATAAAATTATTACTTTGTCAGTAAATCTATGATGGTTGTATGTTAATTTTTGTGAGAATTTAGGGTTCGGTTTTATTTGTTAAATAATTTTTCTGTGATTTTGTTAATGATTTGAGTTTATTCTTTTTAATTATTAAGAGATTTATAATTAGGATTAAAATGGAACTTTTTGCATTCTTTGAAGGCTGATGATTTTATGTTACTGTTGTCATGATTGGGTGTTATTATATTTACGTTTAGTTAGAGTAAGAATGATTAATTACGTACATTTTATTGAATTAATAAGTTTTCGGTTAAATTAATACTGTTATTCGGTGGCGTCAGACGCACCCAGCTGCGTCAGGCGCAGGGTGGTTCGTACGCTAGACGCACAGGTTGGCGCAGAGTGTAAGCTCCAGTGCCGAGCGCACAGGTGTTCTATTATGTATTGCATGATTTTCGTATGTGCTTGTACGTATGCTTTACGTGTAATTGGTGATCTTTCATGATGTGATTCAATTCTGGTTCAATATTGTTTGGTGCTGTAAAACTCTTGTTATATCATTATTTGTGCTTAAATGTGTACAAAGCATTTGTTGTTTAAAGTATTCATTGTAAGCTTGTAAGTTTACTTCTTTGAGAAATTTTGAAGAGATATTTATTGATGAATTGTGGGTATAAGGCCGTGTGGCATCCCTTTGATGAATATTATTGAGTTGAATGTTATTGTTATGTTACTTATGGTTTTATTTTGAGATAAGAACATCCGGTGGGATAGATGTAGTCCCCAGTGAAGAACATGGCAACCACCTAGATTGCGATCTAGGGGTAAACCTCGGTTAATTGTTGTCGTCCGAGAGGACAGGGGGTTTGGCGTGTTCTACCCTGCATCGGGAGTTTGGCCATTCTTAGACACGGGCAGTGGGGAATGTAAGCCCATAGATTGACCAGGAGATTGCGATCTGACAAACCTTAGGAAGTGGATTGCGATCCAGTGGCGTTCGGTTTTTGACTCAATAACTTGTTTTACGTATACTTATATTTCTATTTAAGTACTCTCGAGATGATTTATTTACATTACCCTATTTACTTGTTATTTACTTTTCATTTGTATTACTTGTGAGCTTTATGGACGTGGATGCATATTGTAGTTGTCTTGACTTTATTCTTTCCTTTCTTGCTAATCTATTTCTATATTAGACTTTGATTTCTTTTGTTCTGGGAGAACTGCTAGTTACTCCCCACTGATTGTGGATATTTGTTGTACATTTTTGCAGGTTATGTTGATGGGAATCTTCTTTGATTTTGGGCTCGGGTTGAGATGTGAGCATTAAAATGGTAGATGTTTTAGGCCTCGACTTTTAGTTAGTTTAAGAGTCAGTTTTCACTTTTGGATATTAATCTAATTAATTTAATTAATTTATACTATTTATTTATGTTGGTCTTATCACTTAGTTATTTAAACGCATTTCTTGTAGTAGTGACATTCCCAGAAGACGATGTTTCCGCCATCGTCTTATAATACTATTATTATTTCTTTTTTTTCCGTTTTGAAATTCTAGGGTGTTACAAGTAATATACAAAAAGTTTAACCTTTTTTCTAAAAAAAAGTTAACCTTAAGAAAATTATACTTTGGATCATCATTCTTATCATGTCTTTGCACAAGGGTAGAGGTAAGTGGAAGGAAAAAGGATACTATCCTTATAAAATATATCGTTGACATAAGCTTACAAATGGTCATTAATATATGAGAACTTTTTTCTTAAAGCGAGAAGGTTAAAACATGAGATTTTTTTTAATAGAAGAAGGTTAAAACATGAACACTGAAAAGGTAAAGTTAATGACATCTACAGTTATACATAGCGTAGTTCTTGAAGAAAGTTCATCTTAGTTTACTTGTAGCTAATTTTTTTTAGATATAATACTTTCTATGTTTTTTTTTGAGGGAGTACTTTTTATGGTTCTAAATACACACAACATTTACATAGTAACCACTATATATCTACAAAACTAATCTTATATTCTCTCACAAATAATATCAACGATTTATAATTTTTACTTATACATAATTAAAAATATTAAGGATCAAAGTAGCGTATTGAATAGTGTACAGGCAAGAAATTTTGTATGTATTTAAAAATGGAGGAAGTAATAGTTAATTCATCAAATCAATACTGATCCTTTTGCTTTTTTTTAAGCAGAAAAGAGAAAACTAGGGGGGATCCCAATTGACATGCCACCCTAAATCATCCTTTCGGATGATCTTGGAAAACGCAATATCCGGGAATTCTAACTAGTAACAAAGATTAGACACAGCATGACCTCTATTCGCCATCCAATCTGCAGCATAATTAACTTCGCTAAAAGCATGACTAATATAAACATTAGCGAATTTCTTAAGATCTTCACCAGCATCACTAATAAGAGCACTAATAGACCAAGGAATTTTCCAAACACGTTTGACTGTCTGGATAACCGCAAGATTATCACCTTCAATATAAATATTGATGATGCCTAAAGTAAGGGCACCCCTAATGCCTTCCCTAAGACCCCAGACCTCAGCAACAAGAATAGAGGAAGAAGGGTCAATCGAATTAGCACCATAGAGAAGCATCTTACCCACAGAATCTCTAATCACAAACCCAAAAGCTGACCTTTCATCCTGAAGTTTCGAGCCATCAAAATCGAGCTTAACACAGTTCTTCGGCGAGGGGACCAAGCTAAGTTGTTTCTTCCTAAACTCATCTGCTTCTTATTTAGACTATCCTTTATCCTAGTATGGGACAAAGGTCGAAAAATAGTTACATTCTTCATATAGGCTCCGATCATAGCCCCCAGTTTAACTGGGGTAAAACTTTCCTGCCGAAAGGTAATGCTATTACGGGCATACCAAATAAACCACCAGACTTAGACTCACATAAGAAGTCCAATAAAGACCAACCCACCTCTAAACATGGCAACTGAGGAAAGTAACCCGCCTCATTAACGACATTAATAACATCACAATAAAAAGGGCACTCAACAAACAAATGAAGATCGTCTTTAGAATGATGATTACAGAAAACACAATCCATAGGGAGAAAAACGTGACTCGTTTCCAATCTTTTTTTTGTATGCAGGCCATTGAGACAAATTTTCCACAAAATTTTTTTTATCTTAGGAGGTATAGAAAGAGGCCAAATCCAATTAAAACTTACCTGAACAGGAGGATCAAGCTCGTACCCTTGAAGAAGAGAGACTCCTGACTGATCAACTGAGTACTCCCCCATCAGGGAAAAGACC
Organism: Beta corolliflora; assembly: GCA_947648045.1. Taxonomy (NCBI): domain Eukaryota; kingdom Viridiplantae; phylum Streptophyta; class Magnoliopsida; order Caryophyllales; family Amaranthaceae; genus Beta; species Beta corolliflora. Next base: position 538,648 of record CANSZD010000774.1, read on the forward strand.
CCAAAAAATCCTATCAGGCAAATTATTAGTAGGAATGAAAAAATTCAACATTTTCTGTCACAATGCAATCTAATAACGAAAAGTCATACTCATAGTTAAAGTTACACTCCGAATTGGAAGCAAATCTGTTTTTAAATGCATTAGCAATACATTCTTCTATGAGTTTTGGGTGAGTAATAGTGTTATCTGCAACATCATTAATAGAAGTAATAAGGTTACGATTTCGTCTAATGGACGCACATGCATGATAATATATAGTGTTTGCATCTCCTAATTTTAAATTGTTAGATTTAGCTTTTACTTTCCAAGAGGAATCTTGAAATTCCAATAACTTAGATTGTTTCGTTAGCATAATATTTTGTTTAGAAATCAAATTCGGGCAGTCATCATGGACTAATAGCTTAGCTTGGATATCTTTTAGGGTTTCTTCAACTTTCTTTAATTGCCTATTTATGTTGCCAAATTGAGTAGTAGCCCAAGTTTTAGCCTTTTTCTTTAAAAGTTTACACTTTCTAGTTAGACAATACATATTTGACCCTTGGAATCGTTGGCACCAAGTTTTTTTAACTAGAGTATCAAAATCCTTACGAGTTGTCCATAATTTATTAAATTTAAATGGAGGGGCTTTTAACGGATTAATTGTTTTTATGTCCAAAGAAATTGGACAATGATCCGAGAAAGTAAACAAATGGTGGATAATTTTAGCATTAGGGAAATTACTTAACCAGTTGAGGCTTGCTACCCCTTTATCCAATCGTTCTAGGATGTTATGAGGCCCTGATCTTGTTTTCCTCCAAGTAAAATGATTTCCTTCAAATGGAAGTTCAACGCAATCAATCGAAGAATAAAAATAGTTCATTATGGTTAAGCTAGAAAAGCAAAATTCAGCTCCACCTTTTTTTATCTAGATGAGAACTCAACTCATTAAAGTCTCCTAATATGATGTAGGGGAGAGTTAGCGTTTTAATAATAGCAATGAGTTCATCCCAAAATTCATACTTAAGATGATAATTAGGAGGAGCATATATAAAGATAATAGTAAAACTGAAATTACAAGCTAGAACATCAATGTTACAAGCCCAAAACCGAGAAAACTTACTAACAATTGATAGTTTAAACGGATTACAATTATCATCTTTCCACAAAACCCACATACCACTTGCTAATCCAAAAGATGGAAGGAAATCAACATGGTTGAAACCGCAATGCCTCACACATCCCTAGGAGGGAGGGTTTGGCACTTTAGTCTCACATAACATCATAATGCTCACTTTATTGGATTTACAAAACGTTTTCACTTCCTCCATAGCTAAAAGTCTCCTCGAACCTCGAATATTCCAACTACTTATGATCATAAAATACTTAGCAGGTGGGGAAGAAGCTAGGACTAAGGCCTACTCCTCTTCAGATCCGAGCATGCTAAATCTACTTAAACCATGCCTTTCCTTCTTTTTGCTGAACTAGAAGATGAGAAATTTTCAGGTGGACTAGCTCCTATAACCCCCACACCCTCAATTTGTTTGACAATAGAATTATCTGAGTTGATTGAATAAAAAGAATTTTCAGGCTGAGATAGATATTCATCTACCATGTGATCATTAAAGTAGTCTCTCACTATAAATGTATCATCAATCATCATCAACATCAGACTGATCTAGAAGATCAGCAAATTCATCCCCTTCACCAGCATCAAAGGGGGCAGCAAGCAAGAATTCAATAGCAAACAAGTCTTCAAGATATATCACTCTCAGGGGAACTGGAGCTAGGATAGTATCCTGAATCCGAGGAGGAGGGAGGGGCTGATGCCCAGTCTCACTGTGGGGCACTGGAGTGTGCACAACCACAGGAGCGGAAGCAGTCTCAATAGCAGCACTAGAAGGGGAAGGGAGTACAGCACCACTTACAGATTCATCATCAGAGGAGTTTATATCAACAATAAACTTTGAGTTTAGAGCTTTCTAACCTTTCACATCTCCTTTTGGCAAGGAAAGCATAACTTTCTTGGAGAAAACCCCAGAAGAAGGTTCTTTGATGATCACACCCTTAGCATCAGGGACTTTTACTTTACCAGCAAAAACTTTAGCATGGAACTTTTTATTAACACCAGCAGCAAAAGGAGGGACAAACCGAGGTCTAGATACATGCCTAGGCCTAGCCTCCACCACATTAGCTTGCTCAGCTGTGGTGGAAGGCATTTCATGCCTATTAGCATTACCTAGAAACTCTGCCAACCATTTTTTCTTTGGATTTTTCAAGAGCAACACCTTTCTTTCTTTCTTGGGGGGGTACAAAAGAGCAGAATTAACAATGATATGGTCATCACAACGACAAAAAGAGCAGCCAGCAGAGAAATCCTCATACCAAATTACATAACCACAATCCACACCACCGACACGTTTGATTTCAGCATATTCAAGTAAAGGAGCAGTAATATCAACTCTCACACATGCACGGGCAAACCTGATTTTATGCCTCAATAAAGATCTAGGGTCCAACTTAATAAGAGACCCCACATTATTGGAAGCAAGCAAATTTGCAATAGACTCAAAATTGAGCAATCAGCAGGAATTCTAGGGATCCTCACCCATAAGTCAACCCATTTTATTTCTTCCACAAAAGGGTCAGAATGAGCCCTCCATGGATAAATAACAAACAACTCACCCTGAACATGCCAGGGCCTATCTGACTACACAAGAAATAAGTCACCTGGGTTGGCAAAACGAATTAACACCCAATTATTTCCCATATCTAAGTGTTCAACATCACCCTTGCAGAATTTCCAGTCTACCCTAGTTCTAGAGATAATAGTTCTCATATCAACAGGATCACCAAGTATTTTACCAACTAAACAAGACTTAGATAAGTCTACAATATCTTTTTGGACTTGAGGCAACTCATCAAGCACAATGGCCTCAGGGAATGAGGGAGGGCCAGGGGGGTCATGAGAAACAGCACTTAAATCAGCATGTAAAGATTCAGAAGAGGTAAAGACATTACCATGAGATGGAACATTAACAACACTAACATCTTCTACAGCACTATCTTTCAAAATTGCATCTTTGAAAGACTTAGGGTTAGCCATAACAGAAATACAGACCAACAGAATAGAATATTTAAGGAATACTTTGACAGGAAACAAATACATTGAGAGACATTGTAAAGAAGTTAAGATTAAGTTTGCATAAATTTTTACCTGAAAAATAGAGTATTTATAGCCATACCCAGTTAACACAGCATAAAAACCGGCTGCTACCAGAGAGTTTTCCTTTCTCATTAAATGCGAAACTCATACTTATGGACAAGAAACCAAAATCAGCAAGCACTAAGATCTTAATACGTACAACGGACACCACTTTCAGCCTAGTAATGATGACAGAACACCAAAACCTTTTAACGACCCTCCCACTCAATTGGGGAAATAAATGAACTAACCCATCGCCCAAAATCTGAACCCTAACCCTACTCGATACTTGTACTTGAAACCCAGGAATTGAAGCCACCTAATCCAAATTAAAAGCAAATTAGGTGGATTAATGATGAAAAAGGGAGATTTATCTCTAATTATAGACTTATAGCCCTGCCAGAGCTCTTCAGAGCAGCTAGTAGCGAGATTAATGGCTACACTCCTATAACAAAACTGACAGAAGAGAGAGAGACTCTTAACTACAAATTTGGGCAACCAGAAAACTACAATTAAGACTAATATCAGAGATTTCGTGTAACTGTTAGCATTTGATAGGTGATTTTTGAAGAGATTGGTACGAAATTGAATTGGGGATTTTTTTTGGTGAGCTAGGGTTTCATTTATCGGGGGAGTTGGGAGCTTTTTTCTTATCTTTCTCTCTCTTCATTTTTTTCTCGTCTTTTTATGTAATTATACTGATCCTTTTGATAGTTGTACATATTCACCATTTTCTTATTAATAATAATTTGACGTACTTTATCAACATTTAAGTTCTTGAGGCCCATTCGTCGCCTGTACACTTAAATAGTACAAGAATTTATATTGCACGTCTCTATCTTTTCACATAAATATACCTAGTGCATTACAATAATGAATTACCTAATTCTGTAATATCTTTTAGAATATGAAATAAAATAATAGTAAATGTCATGTAATCATTATTCTCAAAAGTAAAAAAGCAAAGTGTCAAAAAAATAAATCTACATAGACAGGGTCGTTCCTGAATATTATTGGGCCCAAGGCGAAATTTAAATAGTGGGCCCTTGACGCACGAGAGATTAACGAAATATGGAGTATAAAAATAGTAGACTGATAATGATAGTGATATATCTCATTAAAGACAGAATGTTAGTGGTGCTACCTTCAAATTTTCTACTTGCATATTGTTTATTGAAAGACTTTAACAGTGATATATATATCAAGAAAGCTATACAACTATATTAACTTTGCTCTGTTCTTCCTCGTTAGTGTATGTCCTTGTTGACCTTTCGATCACATACATCATTTTCAACCTTTTTTTCTTTTAAAAATTCATACATATTGCTAGTTCCTACAAACAGTATTATTATATATACTTCATCAACAAATTTATTTATCAACACTTTAACAACATTACAACAATTAACAATGAACAATCCAGTATAAGAAATTCGAAAACTGTAATCAAATTTAAAGATTTTTTTAATCACCCACAATTAAAATACAGATCATGCATTAAATTAAATCCTAGAAAATGAAATACTAGTCATTAAGGCTTAAGGAAAGCCATCTTTGATGAGCTTTCATCAACATTGGTTAGATTATTCAATCTAATTTAAAATTATTCTAATTTTAACAATCCACTCCAAATTTTTCATAAATTGAGTTAAAAAAATCCTTCCTCGTAATTCTAATTATAGAAAGCTTGAGACAAAACTTTCAACAAAGTGCATTAATTCTAAATTATTGGGCGGATTTATAATTAGATTTTCAACAACTAATTAACATTTAATAATCTAACTTTCATAGATAGAGAGAAAGGAAAATTGAGAACTTGGACAGAATTTGATGAACATGAAGCTGTTGCTGCAAGAGTTGCAGAGACGCCGGTGATGAGAGGGAGACGGCGTCGTTCAGGTTCGTCGGGGAAACCGCGACCATTAATTAATTTTTCCATTTTTAGCAGTGGTGACTGGTGGGATCAAAGTTGTTGGTTGTGATTAAATTTTTTTTAAAAGAAGGATAAAACGAGAAGAAATTTAAATTGGAGATATGGGGAAAAGCTGATCAGAGAGGTGAAACAAAAAATGAAGTTGTTTTGGTAAAACTCCACTTGCTAAAGGGGTTTTCATGGAGAGAGAGAGGAGATGGAGGAGAGAGAGATAGACAAAGACATGACAGTTGGATTTATTTCAATTTTATTAAATTAAATTTAAATAAAAAGAAACATGTGACAACCGAAGAGTGAGAGGACACGGTGGTAATTAAGAGAAAAGGTTGGTCGGTGTGCATACCCCGTTGCACCCAAAACCCAATTCTCTTTTTATATAAGATAAGATATAATCTGAATAATCTCAATTTTAAATAATTCTAGAATAACCCCAACTTTAGAGGGTTCCTTCTCAAGATAATCTGAACTATTAAATCTTAATCTTAATATATCATATCATATCATATCATATCATATCATATCATATCATATCATATCATATCATATCATATCATATCATATCATATCATATCATATCATATCATATAACTAATATATAAAGCAGAGTCCAAAAGTCAGCTCACGAGGTCACGACATTTGGCATCTTCATTAGACGCCACATGTCGCGGTTATTAACTGACATGTCACTTTTCCTAAAATAAATCGAGTTACAAAGTAATAAAAATACATGTATAGAGTTTAAGATAAGAAGAAATAGAGTTGAGTTCACCATGAAAAACTTAAGTATAGTAAATTTATTATAACTTGTAATATATAGTTCCGAAAATTATAATTTTTGCACTATTGGAAAGTATTTAAAAAATACATTAAAACAAGATCCATTTATACTATATTTAAATTTTATATTAAATTATAATTTTTACAACATTGGAAATTATTTAAAAAATACATTAAAACAAGATCCATTTATACTATAGTTAAATTTTATATTAAAGTAACGTATAAAAGAAATATTTTCTATAGTACGTACGTATTAAAGTTACAAACTGTTATTAGAATTAGGAATTCAATTAGAATTAGGGTCCAAAAGCCAACTCACGAGGTTGCGACATTTGGCGTCTTCATTGGACGCCACATGTCACGCTTATTAAGTGTCATGTCACTTTTCCTAAAATAAATAGAGTTCCAAATTAATAAAAATACATGTATAGAGTTTAAGATAAGAAGCAATAGAGTTGAGTTCACCATGAAAAACTTAAGTATAGTAAATTTATTATAACTTTTAATATATAGTTCCGAAAATTATAATTTTTGCACCATTGGAAAGTATTTAAAAAATACATTAAAACAAGATCCATTTATACTATATTTAAATTTTATATTAAATTATAATTTTTACAACATTGGAAATTATTTAAAAAATACATTAAAACAAGATCCATTTATACTATATTTAAATTTTATATTAAAGTAACGTATAAAATAAATATTTTCTATAGTACTTACGTATTAAAGTTACAAACTGTTATTAGAATTAGAAATTCAATTAGAATTAGGGTCCAAAAGCCAACTCACGAGGTTGCGATATTTGGCGTCTTTATTGGAAGCCACATGCCACGCTTATTAAGTGTCATGTCACTTTTCCTAAAATAAATAGAGTTCCAAATTAATAAAAATACATGTATACAGTTTAGGATAAGAAGAAATAGAGTTGGGTTCACAATGGAAAACTTAAGTATAGTAAATCGATTATAACTTTTATTATATAGTTCCAAAAATTATAATTTTGCACCATTGGAAAGTATTTAAAAAATACTTTAAAATAAGATCCATCTATACTATATTCAAATTTATATATAAGTAACTTAAAAAAGAAATATTTTCTATAGTACGTATTAAAGTTACAAACTGCAATTAGAAGTAGGACTTCAATTAGAATTAGGGTCCAAAAGCCAGCTCACGAGATTGTGACATTTGGCGTGTTCATTGGACGCCATATGTCACGCTTATTAAGTGCCATGTCACTTTTCTTAAAATAAATAGAACTCCAAATTAATAAAAATACATGTATACAGTTTAGGATAAGGATAAATAAAATTGGGTTTACAGTGGAAAACTTAAGTATAGTAAATCAACTATAACTTTTAATATATAGTTCGGAAAGTTATAATTTTTTCACCTTTGGAAAGTATTTATAAAATACTTCAAAATAAGATCCATATATACTATATTTAAATTTTATATTAAAGTAACTTAAAAAAGAAATATTTTCTGTACTATGCATTAAAGTTACAAACTGCAATTAGAATTAATACTTCAATTAGAATTAGGACTTCAATTAGAATTAAGGCTTTTCTACAAAAACAATTCATGTTAGAATTAGAATATTCAAAGTTATTACATTATAACTTTTGTTGTTGTATATCGAACAAAAAATATGGTCAAATAGGGTATGTGAAAATCTCAAAAATTTACATCTTTTCCCTGAAGAGAACGGGCAATTGCCCCTTTTCTACAAAACCTATTCATGTTAGAATAAGAATATTCAAAGTTATTACATTAAAACTTTTGTTGTTGTATGTCAGACAAAAGTACGTTCAAATAGGGTTTGTGAGAATTTCAAAAGTCTACATCTTCTTTACGAAGAGAACGGGCATTTGCCCGGGTCCCAAATACTAGTATATATAATGGAGGAACTTTTCGAGAGCATAGAAAGCTCCTCAAGATTTCGAGAGCATAGATCGCGCCACGTAGGGGTGCCATGTCATCAATTTTTGCTATTATTTTTTACAATAATAGAGTTTTACATAGATTTAGATACATATAAGGAGCTTTGGATAAGCGAAAATTAGAGTTTTATTTTAAATGAACAACCTAAATTATTATATTATGTAAAATGTGTAGAACTTTTGCTACGTAATTCGGAATATTATAATTTTTGTACCATTGGATAGTGCTCGAAATATGTTCGAAATAAGATCCATTTACAATATAGTTCTACAACTTATGAAATAGAGAGCGCTATGTAGGATTGACATGTCATTAATCTTTCTTTTAAATATTTTACAAAACTAGTTTTCTACATAAATACATATAAGGTGTTTTGGATAAGTACTATATGTGATTATAGTATTTGATCATAGGTTCAATTTACAGGATTAACCATATTATCTTTCAAAACCTCAGCCTTACTCAACTAAACCAAAACAATTTAGTATCACAATAAAATTTATTAAGGAAACTTTGTTGTTATCTATAGTGATAAAGTTACATATATATTAGAGTTTTGGATAATGAAAAAATTAAAGTTTGATTTTAAAACACAACCTTAGAATATTAGAGAGAGCTCCACCTAAGTATGCCATGCCATTCTTTTTAATTTTTTTAGAAATTATAGTGTTCAGCATAGATATAAATATGTATAAGGTATTTTGGATAAGTGAAGATTTACAGTCTGAATTTAAATAAACAACCTAATTATTATACTATGTACATTGAATATAACTTTTGCTACATAATTCGCCATATATATTATAATTTTTTTTACCATTAGAGAGTGCTCGAAATGTGCTTCAAAATAAGTTACATATACAATATAGTTTTACAACATATGAAAATATATTTATTTAGATGAACAATAACGTATTGTTTATTTTTTATTTTAAAGACATGTGACAATAGCAATTATGTATATCAAAACCATACTTTTAAAAATTGAGTTATATAAATATAAAAATACATATATATAGTTCTGAGCATACCATGATGGCATTAAATGAAGAATCAAATAAAAGTTTGGCAACGACATTGCAGAGGTATTATGCAATTGACTAATTATTTTATTCCTATAATATTTATTGTATACATAAATATTTATGTTTTTCTTTTCCGTATATCTATATGTCAGATCTTATTATTTTCTCCATGAACTTAATTCTACTAAAACTAATTGGGAAATCAAGGTTCGTGTTTCTAGACTATTTGAGGTCACAGATCATAAAAAAGGGGGAAGTCTGATAAGTGTTAATATGGTCATGATTTGATGAAGAGGTTTTTTTTCCTCTTAAATAGTATTTTCGATTATTAGTAGAGGTTAGTTTTATATTTAATTAACATGATACCATCATTATGATCTTCTTGTTGGCTTTTCCATCTTCCATTATATATGCGTTAGTGTTTATGTGTTATATTAAAAGTTGAAGTTGTGGCTTACACTCATATTTTTCTCTATTTTTTTATCTGCATCTATTAATTTATTACCCTATACTTTCTTAAAGTATCATTCGGGTATTTTTTATGTCAAAACTATTGTTAGTCATACCAATTATTGGGATACCATTTATATGGACTTAGCTATAATATTCAATTGAATGTTAAAAAATATAAAATTTATATATTGCAATAACAAATCTAGAAATTAGAGTATAATGACAAATACTTTCTCCGTTCTTTTTCTACTCCAACAATGGGTTTGGGCATGGCTTTTAAGGAAATAAAAAAATGGGTAGTTTAGCATAGAGGTACCCCTTTAATTAACTAGAGTAGGAGATAAATAAATCCTTAATAAATTAAACGCAACTTCATGAGGCAATTTGAGTAATTAATTATGGTTTTATTAGCATAAAGTAAAGACAATATTGTCAACTATAGTTTTTTTTTTTACCAAAAGTGGAATGGTTCCAATAAAATAGAATAAACAACAACCCGTGCAACACACGAGCTTCAAAACTAGTTTTATTTCTTTATATTATAGACCTATAATGGATAAGTGTACGTACCAAAATTAATAGATCCCCTCAAAAGTTTGGATTATTCAGGAATATTCCAAAAGTTTAGATTATTTTGAGAAGATAGGTGAAAGCTGAGATTATTGTTAAGTAATAGTAAATCAAATGTGGGGATTTATAACTTTCCTTGTGTCATTGCGTTCTATATTCACCTCAAAACCCCTGAACTTAGGCTATGTTCAGTTCACCTTATTTTTGCTTATTTCGGATCGGATCGATCGATCGCACCGGATCGATCGATCGGATCGAGAAAAAATAAGTTCGGATCGAATCGATCGAAAAAAAATAAGTTCGGATCGATCGGATAAGTTCGGATCGGATCGGATCGGATAAGTTCAGATCAGATCAGATAAGTTCAGATTATGCTTATATTTAAAAACTTATTATTATTATCATCATGATTATTATGATTATTAGTATTACTAATGCTATTATTGTTATTGTAATTATTATTATTATTATTATTATTATTATTATTATTATTATTATTATTATTATTATTATTATTATTATTATTATTACTACTACTACTACTACTTTATACAATTACTATTACTATTAATATTACTATTTACTAGTACATTTGTCAAAAAAGATTATTATTATTGTCCTTGTTGTAATTATTAAATATTAATATTGGTAATTATTATTAATGTCGTTGCTATTATTATAAATGTCATTGATATCACTATTTGAAGCTATTTGTGTTCAAGAAGAAGGATGTTCTTTTGGCATTTATAAGTGTTCTTTTTTATATTTATTCTAATTAATAATTTTGATATGTGATGTTCTTTTTGATGTTGTACATGTAACGAACATAACAATAGTATATGATGTTTATTTTTTAAAAGAATTTTGGTAGAATAATATAAATTATATATTACTAGTTTATATAAAATATGAGTAGTATGGGATAACCTAATGGTGTTGTCATGACGTTTAAAATTTTCCCTACAAAGGATTTCAACTTATCTTTAAAAACAAAGTTTATATAGAACAAGACAACGATATAAGAAGAATATTTAACCATTTTGTTCAAGATCATATGATTATATATATTTATAGGTTTATTTATGATAAAAAAGAACAATTTATTGATATAACAAATAACATGTTGTTAGTTAGATCCAAACATGTCATCAATATAAAAATCACATCTATCTTTTATTTTTAAAATGTGTTCTTTAAATAGATCTTGTATGCTCTTTCAGTATATGTTCTTTTTTTAATATCATTATATGTTCTTTTCATTACTACCTAAATTCTTATTATTAACGGACCTTGAACATGAGTGTTCTTTTATTTTTAATTTTTTTGAGCCCCTTTCGGGAATCCCGTGGTAAGATGAATTTTCTCTGGGGTGCCCTCGCACTGGTCACTCACCTAAAAGACCCCACAAGCCCCAACCCCCTCCCCCACCCACAACAATATTAAAATATATGTTTCCACCAAGATTTGAACCTTGGTCTCCCATGTAGGAGGTAAGAAGCCATGCCATTGGACCCAAGAGCCCTTAGTCTTTTATTTTGTAATTGTGTGTTCATATACTAATGTGCTCTTTTTAAAAATAAAAAAAAACTAATTATGCTATAATAATAATAAAAATAATAATAATTATTATTATTATAATTATATTATTATTATTATTATTATTATTATTATTATTGTTATTATCATTATTATTATTATAATATTATTTATATTATTATTATTATTATTATTATTATTATTATTATTATTGAAAGTTGTGCATACTAATAAAATGATAATAATAGTAATACTAGTAATGAAATACAAAGTAATAATAATATTAGTAATAATATGTTTTTTAAAAGATAAGATAAGATAAGATCAGATCAGATCAGATCAGATCAGATCAGATCAGATCAGATCAGATCAGATCAGATCAGATCAGATCAGAAAAAATAAGTTCAGATCAGATCAGATCAGAAAAAATAAGTTCAGATCAGATCAGATCAGATCAGATCAGATCAGATAAGTTCAGATCAGAAAATTTCAGGTGAACTAAACATAGCCTTACCCCTGAACTTATTTGAATGAACTTATCAGTACTTATTGGACCTGACTGAACCTTATTGGAATTTCTTGGATCTGATTGTAATTTATTAAACCCGATTGAAATTTATTGAAACGTATTGGAACTTGTTGGACCTGATTGGAGCTTATTGAACCTGATTAGAACTTTAATTAGACATGACTTCCTTTTCAGTGAGCAAGGCATCCTCGGTGATGCTGTCGAACACTTGGCTTGATGCTTCTTTGTGAAATGGAAAGTGATCTCTTGACTTGCTTCGACACCCACATAGTGATCCATAGAGAAATCTGTCAATGCCTTGGCTTTAAAGACGAGCTCGACGACTTAGACAGGACAACAAAAGCTCCTTTACTTTCCCAAGATTCAATACAGTGACATTGCCATTGACATTTAAATTGCCCAAGGGAGGGGTCGATATTAAGCATGTTCTCAGTAGAGTGGCTGCGTGAAATTGGGCATTCTCGCCTCTTCTTCCATGGAAGAGGGTCGAGTGGCCTTGAAGACTAGAACCATGGCTTGAGAGCTATTAGGTGGCTTTGGTGGAGACGATTGAGTGGTGCCAACCACGAGCTGTAGCAACGATGTAGGTGAAAGCTCCTCTAGATCATCTGTGTGTGGGTGGGAGAATGCTGCTGCCACGTGGGGATTGAAAGGATATGCTACTTGTGGTGGTGGTGAGACACAAAGCCTTTCATGGGTACTGTCCCCCATGATGTTATCGATGGTGTGAGAAGAAACCATAACAGACTCGCCTTCCGAGTCAACATGGGTATGGGTCTCAACCATAGGAGGATACAGGTGACCCGGTGGTTGTTGGAGCTCCAACCAATTGTTGGGCCCGACTTCGTCAGGTTCGGGGGGGGGCGTGGTTCACACCAGCGTTAATGAAGTAGGGCCTCCAAAGTTCCTGGAACAACAGCAGGTAAAGCGAGCACAATACTACGACTATTAGGAGTAACCATACCACGAGTGTAATAACCCTCATGATTGCTTTAAAGGGATTTAGCAGACTACTCATTCCAACAAGATGCATCTTTCTTTTAGGGAGCTTATTTCGCTTGAGTTCTTTCACGATTAAGCGTCTTTGGCTGGGAGTAGTCCAGGGATAGGAGTAACCATACCACGGGATTGTGTGTCAGTAGCAGGTGGACTTTGGCAAAAACCGAGCGCAAAACAAGAAGACCTTTTTGCCCAGCTTGTAATACCCAAGGAACGAAAAAGGCTGCGGTGTTGTGGGCCTTCTAAAGGTTGATTTGTTGCAGTTGTGTCCTTAGATTGTGGTGTGGGAGGCCTATTTACCCTAGCTTGAGGCTCCGAATTGAAAAACCTAATAGTGCCTTGGGTTTCATCTGATAAACCAAAACGGCGACCCGAAGGGCTAGAGATTTCACGTAGGTGAGATGGAGTGAGGTCGCTTGAGGGCGCATCAGAGTAATCCATGGGTGGATTAGTATGGTTATCGAGTTTTGTCTTTCTGGAGCGAGCGAGTAATGATGCCCCCCTCGAGAGATTCATCAGATCCCTCGTTACCTAGATCCTGCACTGCGGTATATTGCAACCATAAACCCTATAAGGATCATGCTGCCCGCCGTCGAGATGTGGAATAAGATGTTGCAGATTAATACAAGCATTCCGATAGATAAACAAATCCGGGAGGCCACGAAGAACATTAGTATAAAGTGGGATATCCCCTAGGCCATGGAGCACTGCCAAACCAATTGTGTTCAAGTATGCGGCGGTGAGGATGTGGTGAGCATCATAGGCGGACAACGGGCACCTTCTAGGATGGGGTGAAGACAACCACAATTTTTGCAAAACTTATACACCCCTCCGTGACAAAAATATGCCCATACCACCCTTTCTCCATCCAGCGGAAAAAAAAAACCTGGAATTAAAGGTAAAGTAAGATCAAGCACTAATCTAGCATGAAGGGGGGCTAGTGAAGAATCCATGTCCCATTACTTTCGACCGTCTCGACAAAGCCAACATGAGTAAGGATACAAGCGGTCCATTCTGAGTCGAGGTAGCGCCACGCCAGGTTGTGGATCGTGGCCCATAAGCTCCCCATATTGAAGTTCATGTGAGAGGGAATATGATTTTCTAAACTTGAGCGAAAAGTGATAACCTCCCAAACACGTAGATCTTGGCATTTAAAGATGAGGTAGTTGCCGGTTACGATGAATTCGTATGGATGCCCAAGTATTTTAATGGTTGTTAAACACATTAAACACTAGACTAGTAGATGGAGGCGCCATGTCAAATAACATCTCGACAACGACATGACTTCAATCTATGTAGAGAATGGTCTTTGTTTTTAACGTTTTAAAAAGTAGGGTAAAATAAAAGTGAATTCGTAGATTAATCAGCCGTCTAATAGAAGAAGAAAAATTGGTCTAGAAAGAACCACAAAAGTCTAGAAAGACTTCATTCCCTAATCTTAAGACCTCGACTAGCTAAACTAATTGACATCCATGTCAAATGATAATGTCAATTGGACTAAATATACTTGCTCCGTTCTATTTTAAATGAAACATAGGAGATTGACACGGGGATTTAAGAGAACAAAGAAATAGAGTGAAAGAGAAAGAAGGACCTATGTGATAAGGAGAGATGAGAAGTAAATACCAAATAATGTAACGGTTCATTTATTTTGAAACCGCCTAAAATGATAAGTGTTTCATTTATTTTAGAATGGAGAAAGTATTGTACTTTACTGAATTTAAAATTAAACAAAATCATAGATAATGTTCAATTATATAGTAGATAAATGCTAATTTCCCCCAAATTTTCCTAAATTCTAATATGTGCATCATATTGCTCAGCGTTGAATGTCGGAACACTTGATGGCTCTCAATGTCTCAAAGTGATCGACCCATTGTGGTAAAAATGCAACTTTGCAGACCATGCAAGTGACAAACAGATCAATTGTCAAATTCATAGTAAAAGCTCCATCTTCCAGAAAACCGCAAAACACTGTTGTAACCCAGAGTTGATACAAACAATCAACAGTTACTGATAATTCCAAGAATTTTACCCAAAACTCAAAAGATCTACACTTTGTCCACATTCAAAATATGGGACATGAGTTGCAGTATCATCTTGTCAGACAAGAGGGATTGCCAACAGGAAGACAACGCAGCAAACCGACATCAGAATTAATGTGATTAAACACTAGCTTGTGAATCAGATGACGAACGAAAGACAGTTTCCCTTAACTAGGCTGAAGAAGATAGATACCGATCCTAGAAACTCAATCCTGTCCTTAAATATCAATAATTGAAAAGAAGAAAATTGCAGAAAGAACAGTACTCACTTCAGATTTCCAGCTCACTCTATGCCTAGATGAAATAGATACAAAGAGATCAGCATACAAGTAAAAATCCCAAAGTAGTTCAAAGTTTTGTACAAGCATATTTTTTGGCCGAATGAAGGACATTAACTGAGCAGCAAAGGGACTAGTGAAAATTGAGCTTTGCCTGATTCATGATGCATTTTGTTACACATGGGGGGTGTTGAATGAATCCCAGGGGCCAGGGATAGACAAGGAGTGGTAAGCAGATATAGGGGAAAATAGAGGGCCATTTTCGGAATATTTGGGACTGATGGAAAAAGTAGATAAAATCATCGGGATTCTCAGTGAAGATACCATAGAACACAAGTTGATATGCTTCAATCCTACTTCTAAAACTAATTGTGTCCATTGCAAACAAACTAATCTAGAAATGCAAACAGAGAAATGGAATTTCACTGTTCTGTCCCTTAATAGCCCTATGAACACAAGTTGATATGCTTCAATATTACTTCTAAAAGTAAATGTCCACTGCAAACAAACTAATCTAGAAATGCAAACAGGGAATATGGAATTCCACTAATCTCTCTCCCTTAATAGCCCTATGAATCTCAGTATCCATATCTCGGCACTAACAAGTATCATCCTCACAATCGAAACGGAACACAAAGCAGATAAGAACTCCAATCGGAGGATTAAGTCTTTTCAGCAACCAACATATATCACATCACCAAAAGAACTTGCCAAGTACTTCACATTCATTCTAAATGTAGACCAGTATAAAACTGAATTCCCGCCGTTCTCTCTCAATTCATGAGCCCTCTAAATCCCACTACCCAAATCACCACAATAATAAGCACCATCCTCACTATCGAAGCATAAAACCAAGACATACTCCAACCGATATATTTTGAATGATTAAGCCTTTTCGACAACTTATATATCCCATCACCAACAGCAAACTCACCAAGCAATTTACTTCCATCATAAACATACACCAGTAGAACAAATCAACAAACAGGTAAAGTTTCATTGTCATTCTATAGTAAGGGCAGCAAGATAAACAACTCATGAAAATAACAAAAGTGGGTTTTAGAATCTCACTAAGATCATCCAGTCCAGATCAGATATCAAAATCAAACAAAACCCTAAAATCCAACTGAAATCAAGTCAATCTGAGAAAAAAAGCCAAAAACAGCACTTTGCTAGTTTGCTTCACCACAGATTGAAACTTAACATCAATTAAAAAGTTAATAGATGCAATTTAAAAATTCATTCATAGCTGATAGCACAACATAAAAAAATTCATAGGCCAAAATTGCATGGAAACAACCCTAAAGTGGGAACGGAAAACCCTTTTCAATCATAACAGAACATAGAATCCATGAAAGCTCATTCGTTATATTAAAATCAAACCCATAAATAAAAGCTATAAAACCCAGAAAAAAAAGCCACAAGCTGCACTTTGCTTCATCATAGGTTCAAAATTAACATCAATCAACAAAGTAAATCGATGGAATTCAAAACTTCATTCATATCACAATCTAAAAATCCATAGGCTAAAATCGCATGAAAATAATCCTAAAATCGAAAAGCTCAATCATTATATTAAACTCAAACTTGTACGAAAGAACCCTAAAACCCACATTAATAAAAGCAAAAACTAGATGCAATTCCAAAACTTCATTCATAACACAATATAAAAACAAAAACCCTTGTCAACAATTAATTCATAACAGAACAAATAATCGACAAAAGCTCATTCCTTATATTAAACTCAAACTCATAAGAAAGAACCTAAAACCCACAAAAGGAATCAAAGCCAAAAACTAGATGCAATTCAAAACTTCATTCATATCACAATCTAGAAACCCACAAACTGAAAATCGAAAAGAAATACCCTTTTCAATCAAAAGAGGGGACATATAATCCACAAAATCTCATTCATTATATCAAAGTCAAACTTAAAAGAACGAACCCTAAATGTTAATCAATGGGCAGAGGCGGGGGGAGGGGTGCCAAGAAGGCTAGCCTGCTGAAGCTCCAAAGCATCCAATTGACCATCACGCTCGAGCTCGATGATGAGGGGAAGTGCGAGGACGAGAAAAGTGGTGCCGACGATCCAAGCAGCTTTGCCGGTGCTTTTGAGCAGCTTCTTGGTGATGTCGGCTGCACCACTAGCAGATTGTACACCCTTTTGGAAGATTGGTGAGTCTGAAACTGTGCTTGTTACTCTTGCTATTACTCCGCCTCCTCCATTGTCGCTGCTTGATCCTATTCTCTTTCTTCCGCTGCTTGATGCCATTCAGAGTTTATGTTGGGTTGTTGGAGAGAGAAGAGAGAAAGATAGAAGACAATGCAATGCAAGGGTTTTTGTTGGAGTTGGATTGCCGATTGGGGTATTTCAACAAATAAACCTAAATGACTAAATGACCCCAGCTCCAAGCCTCCAGCACGAATAATTGAAGTTTACCTGGCTTCGTGTATACTCCATCCGTTTCAAAATATAAGGCATTTACCTTTTATGAAAATTTGTTTTGACCACAAATATCTCTCATAATATGATAAACAACATTATAAAAAAAATACCGTTGGATTCGTCCATAAAAATACTATAATAACATTATTTCTTAAAATTTTCTACCAACATAAATTGAGAGTAATTAACGGTCAAAGTTCGACCTCGAACATCATGCGTGCCTTATATTTTGAAACGTAGGGAGTAATGTTTATCATATACCTGGATGTATAATGAATGTTTACTATTTATTATGAAAACTAGCTCGAACATGCTAAAAAATTTGGCTTCGGCTTGTTGACATCCATAATTGCATTATAGCTCTGAGTGAGAAAATGTCAATTCATCTCGGAGATCAAGTCACATTTTCGTAAATAAAATGTTATTGATATTAAGTTGTATGGGTCAAATATTAAGTTGCAATTTTTTATTATTTAAAAGATATTGAGAGAAAGAAAATTCCGACTCATTATTTGTAATATTTATTAACAAAAATCCACTTGATGTACAAAATTTGTACCTATCCGAGATGAACTGGCGCTCCCTCCTGAGTCCTTACATTCCAAACACAATACTTTGTACCTTCGCCATTTCGCAACACTTGCACCTCTTTGACTTTTTACACTATTCATATATAGTATTTGACCATCTTTTATTACTATAGCCTTGTTTTTATTGACTACGCAGGATGAGCGTGTATTTGACTACTTCATTGTAAAAGTTTTTGTTTTGAAATAGAGAAGTCGACAACTTTAAAGGAATACTCATAAATCTAATTGGATATTGAAATATATCAGGGACAACTTAGGGACTTAACCAATGTAGATTTTTCCGTCATGACTTTATAATTGATCAATGAAGACTCATATGATCAAGATTCAAATTGGCCCATTGTTGGCCACTACTTAATAACGATTCATTTTCGATATTTATGCAATTAAATACCAAGCAATATGTTAATGCAATATAAAAATTAATCTATATCGGTTCATTAAACAAGCAAAAGCTGACATGTTATTATGGAATCAAAACCTAATCTAATTGTCCAAATTGTGTGAATTTACCATTAGAACATCTATTTAGGTTGTGTAATTAGCAAAAATAAGCATATGCGATGATGAAAGCATTAAAGCATACAAGCATGCATATGAATAATAATGTATACAAATATAACAGAAATATAAAAAAAAAAGAAGAAGAAAGATTAGAGAAGAATGTACAAGAGAGCGTTAATTCCTTTTAATGATCTACATAATGACAAATATATTGTTAGTAAAACAAGAATTAAATTGGAGTTGACCCTCAGGAAGTATATCTTTGTCGCCTGGGTCTTATGTAACCATCTGCAGGAGGAACAATCTTTAAGCTTTAATGGAGTTTGAATGTAAATTCGAAAAATTTAAATACGTGTTTGAATGTAAGTTTGAATGTGTGTTTGAGAGAGTTTTGGATGTGAAGTATGATGATGTATGAGTGATAATGTCGTGGAAAGTTCGTATGAAGAGTCCGTAAAACATTCGTCGAAAAGCAAGACTATTTACATGGAAAACAAGTCTGAAAATTACGTGGGGATAAGAGAAAAAGTGGTGCGCGTGGTGCACCACCGTTCGTCTGGCACAACCAGGCTGTGTTCCACGCACCTTGGCTGCGTCAGACGCAACCTCTGCTTGGGTTGCTGGACATTGTAAATTCTCTCTGTTGCGTCAACGCATCCTAGGGCGCTTGACGCAACAAAGATTTGAGCGAATTTCTTCGTTAAACGATTCATTCTTATCTTTGATGAAATATTATCTTTTGAAGTCCGAAATCAGCTATCTTTAGGAATAACAATCTGATTTTCATAATATCATTTAGAAAATAATTATCAAGAATAATTAATATTTATTAAAAATACAATCAATTATCAGGAATAATTAATTGACTTTATAAAAGTGGGCTTGAAATTAATTATCTTGAATAATTAATTGGGCTCGTAAAAGCGGGCCCGAAATTATTTTAAACAAATAAATAGAGTATGGATTCTTAAAATGCTTTTGGACTATGAGAGAGTTTTTGGACTGGATCAATTAGGACGACGACATATTTCATCATTGGGTGCTAAATAGGGAGACAAGATTTTGTGTCTATAGAAGCCCTACTTTGACTGAGGTTCATGAAACCGAAATTCAAAGTAGTTTGTGTCGGGACGGAGATCAAATTGTAGGCGTGTTTCAAGATCCAACACTGAGATGTCAGTTACTCATTCCCTTTGTGATATCTGCAATAGGAGTTGGGATTCCACTTCCCATACCTATTCTCAGGAGTAGGGTCTGGAGTAGGGCCAAGAGGATAGAGTGATCCTTTTGCATTAAGCCTAGTGAAGGCTTCTTATAGGAACAAGCCTAAAGGAGTGAATGTTCTTTGGGGGTTTTTATAACCTCTCTTTTCAGTGCTTAAGGCATTGACTTTATTGCTCTTGGTGCTAGATGTAACACCCCGACAATTCTCAATTTTCCAAAATACCTTTTTCATATAGAACTTAGAGAATTATCAAAGCATTATCGCCCGTGTGATAACGTATCAGCTTATTTAGAATTTTGCAGCGAAAATAAATAATAACTTTGAAAATATAAATACTTAGTCAACCATAAGGTCAACTCCAAAACAAACCAAAAGTCAACGAAACCAAAAGTCAACTACTCAAACCACAATTAAAAATCAAATTATAAAAGTATTAAAGCTAAACACAAGCTCTCCACGAAACCCGAACCCACGATGCATCATCTTCAGACCTGAAATGGTCGACGCTCTATTGATCCTGAGAGACTGCTCATCAAATGGGTCATCACAGGATCAATAAGGCACAACCATGATCGACATACACAAAAGCACATAATCAGCAAAGCTGAGTACTACATACTAAATGAAAAATAAGTCCTAACATGATACTAATAAACATTAACTCAATAATAAATAATGACATAATAAATAACAGATTGACTAAACTGAACTAGACTCCAAAATCAATAGATTAGTTATAATTAGATTGAATAGGCAATGGATAGAGTTGTCCAAACCAAACCAGTCTTCAATTTAGAAGACGAAGTCCGGGCGCGACTCCGTACTCCCATGACCAACGATATCGAGGTACTAGTTTAAATAAAATAGAACACGGTGATCAATCCGGTCCCAAGAAAAGCCATGGGCTACCACCATGTACTCCAACTTATACTAGTCCAACACTTCAGACGTGCACCAGTCTAAAGCTTATTGCTATTCACTTTCCACTTTAAGTTATTAATAAATTATTTACTTGTTGTGACTCACAAAGTAAGGCAACCAACTTAAATATCATGAATACACAAAGCTTCCATTTTTATCTTAGGATTAAATAAGGTGATCAAGTTGAAGGATAATTTTTTTTTGTGAACTTAGTGACCTTTTTTCTTGAGAGAAATCACTTACTAACTTACGACATTTAGTAAAAAAAACTAATAATTGGTTAATGTAATTATTATAAAAAAGTGAACAATAATTGTAGACACATAATCGTGTCTCCCCATTTAGTACCCTATGACGACTAATACCCTGCTCCATTTGGTCCGGATCAAGGAAAGAATAAAGAACGAGTCTAAAATAAAATGTTTTAAGCCCAAACCAATTTCTAACTCATTTTATTTATCCATTTCCGAAACCTTTTTCATTAACTAGTTTTAATAAGCCCACTTTCTAAAACGTTTTAAAATAACCTTTTGAAGGCCCATCTTTGAAAAATAGTTTTTATGAAAGCCCAATTTAATAAAACCCCTTTTCTAGCCCAATTTAATTAATAGAATTAATTAATCATATTGATTAGTTTTATTAATAAAAATCTTTTATAAAAATAATATTTTCCAACATGTTTTTAAATATCCTTTGTCTAACTATTTTCTAAAATCTTTTTATAGAAAATCATCTTTTTCCAAAGTGTTTTCAAAAATCTTTATCTAACTATTTTATAAAAATCTTTATAGAAGCCTACTAACTTTCGAAAACCTATTGCAACCCAGCTACCTAAACCTATATATCCTCCTAACAATTCACATCGGCGGACGAACTAATTAACACTCACAACCCCTAAAAATCCTCGGCATCATCTCACAACTACAGGCCCATACTACCTAATATCCTAATCCTTCGTCCTATATTATCACCGACTCATCATCATCATTCAGCACCATCTAATACCTTCATACATCACTCCTCATACAAGATCTCCACCGCCAGCACCCTACATCTTCCCATATCATCATCACCTAGCATCCTTTCATCATCTTGCGCCTAACTCCTGTAAATTAATGCTCATTGTAGAGAAAGATAACTCTCTCGCCCTTGTATTCCCACATAACAAAGCTTATATACAACCTAAGAGAAGATGTACATGGGCTTCTAATTACACGCATAAGCATAACAAAAGTCAACCCACACACTAATTAAACTAATACTAAATACAACATTAACCTAAGGCCCAATACTCCCCCTCAAGTTGGAGCATGTAGATTACAAATGCCCAACTTGCTAAGGAGAAACTCAAATTGATGCTTTCCCAAAGCTTTAGTAAAAATATCCGCCAACTGCAAATTTGTAGGCACATGAGAAGCGTTAATAGTTCCATCCAAAATAGCATCCCGTAAAAAATGACAGTCAACTTCAATGTGCTTTGTGCGTTCATGAAAAACGGGATTCTGAGCAAGATAAAGAGCAGATTGGCTATCACAATATAATGACATAGCACGGGGATGACTTATACCAAGACCAACCAACAAACCTTTTAGCCACTTAAGCTCGCAAGTGACAGCAGCCATGGAACGATATTCGGCCTCAGCCGAAGAGCGAGAAACAATCACTTGTTTTTTAGTCTTCCATGAAATAGGGGAACGACCAAGAAAAACTAACCAACCAGAAACAGAGCGACGAGTAAGGGGACAACTTGCCCAATCTGAATCACACCAACCAGATAAATGCATATCACAATCAGAGCGAAGAAGGATACCTTAGCCTGGATTCCCCTTCAAATATCGTACTACACGCAAAGCGGCATCCCAATGATCAAGACGAGGTTCATGCAGGAATTGAGACAAAATATGCACAGAAAAAGCCAAATCTGGACGTGTAAAGGCGAGATAAATAAGTCTTCCCACCAAACGCCTATATTTCTCGACATCCTCCAACAATGGACTTGTAGAACGACCCAACTGATGATTTTGTTCCATTGGAAAACGCACTGGTTTAGCTCCAAGGAACCCAGTTTCCGAAATAATATCAAGAGTGTATTTTCGTTGGCAAAGAAAAATACCCTCCTGATTACGCGCCACCTCTATACCCAAAAAATACTTCAACACACCAAGATCTTTCATATGAAAACAGGTACTCAAATATTTCTTAAAGTCAGTAAGAGCAGCGGAATCATTACCAGAAATGATCAAGTCGTCAACGTAAATAAGAACATTAATCTGAACCTTACCCTGATGTAGAGTAAACAAAGAATAATCAGAGTATGACTGACAAAAACCATATTTCTTCAAAGAGGTTGCCAATTTTGAGAACCAACATCGAGGTGCCTGTTTCAGTCCATATAAGGATTTCCGTAATCTACACACTTGGTTTGGTTGACCAGCACTAAAACCAGGAGGCAATTTCATATATACTTCTTCCGAGAGGTCCCCATGCAAAAAGGCATTGTGGACATCCATCCGATGCAACTCCCGGTTTTTTCGACGCAACAATGCGAGAAAAGCACGAACTGTAACCATTTTAGCCACGAGAGCAAAAGTGTCGGTATAATCAATACCAAAGCAACTTGATGATTACCAAACACTACCAATCGTGACTTAAGGCGCTCAATACGCCCATCTGAGTGATATTTCACCTTGTAAACCCATCTGCTACCTAAAGCACGCTTCCCGGGAGGAAGAATCTCCATACTCCATGTCCCATTTTTCTCTAGAGCTTGTATCTCCTTGTGCATTGAGTCTCGCCAACCGGGGTCTTTCATAGCTTCCTTATAAGATCGGGGCTCGGCACTCGTTGTCAAAGCCGCAAGAAAATTTCGTGTCCCCGGGAGAAAATCGGTCACAATTCACAAAATGTGCTATAGGATAAGGCATACCCGAGGACCGACGTGGAGTAGATGAACGAGTGGATGGGGATGGACTCATCTTTCTCACAGTATTAGTAACATAATCACGTAACTTCACCGACGGCAATCTAGAACGTAAACCACGGCCAAGGTCACCCTTTGACATCACTTCCATCGTCTTTTCCATCCCTGCATCACTTATTTTTGACACCTCACTTTCACCACCACTTACTACCACCGAAGAACTACTTCCAACATCCACACCATCACCTTCATTAATATGAGATGCCACCTGCTCACTAGTATGATGGTCAACAGGCACATGGTCATCACTAACATGCTCACTTATTTTTGGATCACCTTGATTCAAGTTATCAGACCCAATAAATTCATATGCCAAATCATCATCAACACCTCCAACCAAGGGACTAATAACCTGCTTATCATTCTCACGCATACATGACACAGTAGCATAAGGAAACTCTTGCTCATAAAATTTAACGTCACGAGAAACAAAATAATCACCTGTGTCAATATCAAATAATTTCCAACCTTTCTTGTCATGAGGGTAACCCACAAAAATACAACGACGACTGCGGCTACTAAACTTATCACGTTTGGATCTGTGGTCATGAGCATAGCATAAGGAACCAAAAACACGCAATTCAACATAGGAAGGGGGGTGACCAAACAACACTTCATAAGGAGTTTTCCACCCAAGCAAACTAGACGGAGTACGATTTATTAGATATCCAGCAGCTAAAGCACATTCATCCCAAAAGGAAATGGGTAAATGACCTTGAAAACGCAAGGCTCGTGCCACATTGAGAATGTGACGATGTTTCCATTCAACTCTACCATTTTGCTGAGGAGTATTAACACAAGATGTCTGAAATAAAATTCCATTATCGACAAAATATTCCTTCATACAATTGAATTCAGTGCCATTATCACTTCGGACAAATTTCACGTTAGCGTCAAATTGTTTACCAATCATAGCAAAAAAGGATTTGAACATCTGATAGACTTCAGTTTTATCAATCAACAAAAGTACCCATACGGCTCTAGAAAAATCATCCACAAGAGTCAAAAAATATCTAGCACCACAAGAAGAGGGTGTACTATATGGCCCCCAAAGATCACAATGTATCATTTCAAAACAATAAGTAGCCTTGCTATCGCTAATAGGGAAAGGATCACGAGTTTGTTTGGCTTTATGACAAACAGTACAAGCCTTATTGCATATACTACCAGAACAAGTAATAAAAAGGAGGGACCTAACAACTTTATCAGACGGATGCCCCAATCTTTGGTGCCACAACTCTGGAGAAATCTTCCCATCAACACTCAAAGCACGAACATTGACAGTATCCTGGAAAAAATAGAGTCCATCCCGTCGTTCACCCACTCCAATCAGGGTCCTGGTAATGCGGTCCTGTATAACGCACAAATTTTTAGCGAATTGTACAACACAATTTATATCATCTGCAAGGTGGGTAACAGAAATTAAGTTGCAATTTAATTTAGGGACATATAACACATTTTTAAGAACTAAGCCAGGGGCCAAATGAACCTGGCCACATTTTGAAGAGCTAGTCTTTTTACCATCGGGGAGCCCAACAGGACATTCCGGCATATCCATCACAAGATGTAACAAATTAAAATTACCAGTTACATGATTGGAAGCACCCGTGTCAATGATCCAAGAAGTTCGAGAAGACTCACCAATTAATCTATCATCTGTAGATTTATTAGCATTACCCAACATATCCAAAAGTTGCTGCCATTGTGTACTTGTCATCCCAGGAATAGGAGTATCAGGTGCAACACTTGAATTAGAAGAAGGTACCTGTTGTCCCACGCTACTGCCAGCAACATGTCTCACCTCTGTGCTGCGTCCACGGCCTGCAGAGGCAGCAACAAGTGGTTGTGATGGTGCAACACTTGTTGTGCTACTGCCAGCAATGGTTGTGCGTCCACGGCCTGCACCCCGGCCTCCACCACGAGATCTGGCGCCCCACCAATCAGGATATACACCACTTTTGGTGAAGCAATTGTCCACCTCATGCCCACTTCGCTTACAATAAGAACAAAATAAATTTGACTTGTCACGATAATCATTACGAGACATACCACGAGACTGTATTTGGGGTTGAACCGCAAGGGTCATCACATCATCACGTTCCGCTTGCACACGAGATGAATTACGAGTCCTCTCTGCTTGAAGAAGGGTCTGATAAGCACGATCAAGAGAAGGAAAAGGATCCTGGGATAAGAGATTTGTACGAACATTAGAATAAAAATCATCATTAATCCCATACAAAAATTGGTGAAACCGCTCCTCATCTAGCCGACGTTGTAATTGTTTGGGAATATCACACTTGCATCCACCGCAAGTACAACCAAGAATCGGTTCATAAGTTGCAAGATCATCCCACAAAGACTCAAGTTGTCCCATATACTGCACCACGCTCATGGTTTTTGTTTGACGACATTCAGCAAGAGCATTTTTAATCTCTTGAATACGTGGACCATGACCCACGCTAAAACGGTTTTTTAACAAATCCCAAAGGGGTTTCGCCTCTTCAAAATATGGAATTGTCTTCTTCACCGAGACATCAATGGTATTCATAATCCATTGCACAAGCATGGCTTGGACGCAACGCCAATCCAAAAGTCCCTTTTTATCTGATGGTTTTGTAAGTGATCCGTCAAGAAAATCATATTTCCGTCGAGACATAAGAGAAAGCCGAATTGACCTCGACCACTCCTCGTAATTATCGCCTCGAAAAACAATGGTAGAGATTATGTTTCCTGGTCCATCCCCTGAACCAAGATAGTATGGTGATGAGGGATCAAGTTTGAGAGATTTCGCATCGGCTTCTGTCATGAGAGGCAAAGTTATGGTGCCCTAGCTGTCTTGGCCTGATACCATGTAGAGAAAGATAACTCTCTCGCCCTTGTATTCCCACATAACAAAGCTTATATACAACCTAAGAGAAGCTGTACATGGGCTTCTAATTACATGCATAAGCATAACAAAAGTCAACCCACACACTAATTAAACTAATACTAAATACAACATTAACCTAAGGCCCAATACTCATACACTTCCCTCATCTCACCTACATCTAATTCTCTCGCCTGCATTCCATATCACCCCTCACAATCACAATACCCCTCCATAATTCTCTAAACCAATACAGTGCACCGAAAGCAATATTCAATTGGTACCATACACAAAGTCAAGCACTTAAACCAAGGTGCAAATAACAACATTCCTATTCAACTAATACTCGACGCAACACAAAAACGACAAAATACAAATTCTTTTAAGACTCGTACAAACAATTCAATTTTCCAAGATCCGTACAAATCAAGACCCCGGACGGTGATATAATTTCTGAGGGTCAAATAAATTAACTAACTTTATTTTATTTCTTTATTTATTTTTATTATTTTCTTAAAGTTACTAACACTCTATTCATGATGTAGGTTATTAATATATTCATGCGATTGTAAGTATTGTACATATTATACTAACTCCCTGCAGCAATTTATTTTCATATTTATTTGAACATATTATTTTTCATGCCTGATTGCAATATTTATCACCTTGTATTTATTGTTAATCAAGACCTAAATAAATATTCTAACTAATTCAGATAACATGGACAACCTGCTAGGAACCCATTAATTTGATTGTCTAATAACTGATCACTAAACAATTAGTCTTTTTGTGTGTTTCCTGAACCTACTTAGACTAAATATTTTTAGGGCGCTTTAAAACATTACTCCCTCCGTCCCAGAAAGATATGAACACTTGTTGGGACACGTAGTTTAAGGTGATAAGTTGTAGTGTGGTTATCAAATGTTATTTTATTTAAAAAGTAGATGTGATAGGAGTTGGTGGGGTATTTTTTATTAGAGGAGAGAGAAACTTAGGTAACTTTTTATTGATAAAATGTAGAGTGTGGGCCAAAGATGTGTAAAAGAAACAATATATTAATGGTGGGACCATGCCAAAAAAAGAAGTGTTCAAACTAATTTTGGCAAATATAAAAGGAAAGTGTTCAGACTATTATGGGACGGAGGTAGTATTTGATTATTCTTTGACATAAAGTTTGCAATGAATCGATATTTAGTAGAGGCCAACTTTGGGCGAATGTGGTTCATTATGACTATATTCGTACCCTCACCCCCGAACTCAATCTTTGGTTCACTTTGACCATCTATGGAGTCATGATAGGAAAATCTACATTGGATAATTTGTCCCTATGTTTTTCCCATATCCAATTCGGTTTATTATTCTTCCTTTAAAGAATTGTTGGCGACTTCAAAAACATATTTTTAATAAAACCTTAACAATGGGGTAGTCAAATAAACGCGCTCACACCGTGTGTAGGCATTAAAGGAATTCAAAAATCCTACGCCTATAATTTGACGACTTCACTGGGGAGGATTTTAAAAAATAATTTTTTTTAAATGAGTGGGTGAAACTTGAAAAATACGATTCATTCTTATTTTTATGCCTTAGAATAATATATTGTTTTGCATGTGCATGGCTATTGTTCAGCCACCATAAGGACAATCTACCTTGCCTCATTAGCACATGTTCTATGTGTGAGGTCACCCCCGGGGGGTTTGCGCTTTGTCCTTCCAAAAAGCTTCCTGAGCGATTGTGTTGGATCTTAGTCATAAGCAAACCTACCCAACCATGGCATTGTTCTCTTGTTCCTGACTTGAGACTGGAGTGCGTCTTACACGTGGCCACCTCTTTAAGCAGGGTTACGAAGCGTGGGACCAATCTCTTAGTCATGGACCCTTTTCAGCCTTAACCTAAACCTGACCATAGTTGAACGTAGAACTGGACTTTAGGTTGAGAACTTTGCATATTATCATCCTATTTGTGCATATTTGTGTGTGCGTGTCATTAATTTGTTCGTATTACCGATGTTTCGAGTCTAAACTATCGAACTAATGATCGCGAAAAACAAAAGGTAAAAAGCTTAAGCTGCGCTTGGCGCACGCCATCAGCGTCTGACACGTTTTGGCTGCGTCCCTCGATCCCCGCTGCGATCCGCGCTCTCTCTCTATTGCGTCCCACGCTTCGATGTGCGTCTAGCGCACCATTATCCTACGTTCTGCGCGCTTTATCTGCATGCCGCGCAGGCATTCATGCTTTGTGCTCATTGTGGCACGTAATACTCATTGGAATCATGTTTTCCTATCCTCCTTTTTTTTTTTTTTTTCCATTTTTACCACTTTATTCTTTTATTCTTTTATTCTTTTTCTTTATCTTCAAAAAAAAAAAAATTATCTCATAAAACAATAAATCTCCATCTTGTTTTTAATATCTTAATCTATTTCGAAAACTTTATCTCATATTTTTTTTTCAAATCATATCTTTTCCGAAAATTCTATCCCCATCTTTTACCAAGCTATATCTCCCATCTTTTCTTCAAAAAATAATTCTCCCATCTTTTTTTTTAAAAAAATTCATCCCATCTTCGATCTCTTATCTACTTCTAAAATTCTATCTCCACCTCTTTTTTTTTTAAAAAAAAATCTCCATTTTTTTCCCTATCACATATCTTCTTCAAAAAATTCATCCATCATCCTATATCCTATCTATCTATGTATGTTATCCATCATTTGTGTACATCATCTAGGATTCTTTTTAGCATCCATCTTGTTGTAAAAATCTCATCCGCCTAGGAATTCTAACTGCACTAGAAGTCCGTCTGACCCAAATGTCTAGATTCATCCAGTTCACTCCATTTAGAGTTCTTAACCTCGTCTAACTCTATCCATGTAAGGAGTCTTAATCCTGTCTAGGTTCACCCATCTAAGAAGTCTAGGGTCGTTAGAATTCTTCCCATCTTAGAAATCTATAATCCATCAGAATTCTGTTCATCTTAGGAGTCTAAAATCGTTAGAATTCTGTCCATCTTAGGAGTTTAAATCCATTAGAACTCCGTCCATTTTAGGAGTCTAGGTCCACTAGAGTCTCGTGCATATTAGGAGTCTAGCATCCTTGAAAGTTCATCAAATCCAAAATTCTAAAGTCATTAGAAGTCTGTCAAGTTTAGGATTCTAAAGTCATTAGAATTTCATATCAGTTAGGACAGCATTCATACTAAAGTCCCTCTGCATTGCATAGTCCATCATTCATGCACTCCATGCATAACTAGAGTTGTTAGGCATTTAGGAGTCTCATTGCATCCATACTTTCCATTCCATTTCATGCATTCCGCATTTAGTAGTCCTGAACTACAAGCGATCTGATTCCCTCTTTCGGGATATGTAGGCAGCTTTTACAGGTTCGAACGCATAGATTGAGTCGTGCATACATGCATTAGGTCTAGGTGCATTAAAAAAAATCAAAAAAAAAATCATCATGCACATAGGATATTCAGATTTGTTCCTAGGAGCTCAACTTTTAAACAAACATACATTCTTTCATTTCATTTCTCTCTCTCCATCATCACTCACTATCTCTAAGTCTCCATTGATGATCCATGCAGAAGTCAAGAGACACTGAAATGGGTAATCCATTGAATACCGAACAACAAGTCGCTGAAATGGCTAGAGCCTTAGTCAAGATGTCTAGTATGATGGAAGAAATAACTATAAGGCTTGAGAAGGTCGAGTATGGTGAATCTCCTGGATTCAACAAGAAAATGGAGAATGTCATTCATAGGGTAACTAATGCAAATTCCTATTTTGAACCTACTGATAACACCAAACCGAAGGGGAAACTTTTCGAAAAATTCTCTGCTCATTAAAGCATTTGGACTCGCTTAGGTCCAATCAGCACAAAAAAATTACACTTTTTCTCTTTTCATGTAGAAAGAGACCTCATGAAGATCGAAACAATGAAGTTGTCTCGTCACCTGAAGTAGGAGTCTAGACTTATGATTTCATTTTTCGTTTCATTTATCTTATATTTCCCGAGCCTAATATAGGATTTTCCCTCTTATTGCATGTACTCATAATTTTCAATCAATAAATGAGTATTTCTTTTCTAACCCTGCACTAATGAGCATCAATGAAAATCACGATTGTCGCCTTAAAAGAAATGAATTTCTAATTCTCATGACTAGTCTAATAAAGGCAATGAACAATTGGCATAAAAGAGGCATTCCTCCCTTCACTACAACTATTCCTCCATTTCAACCTAAATACATAACATCCCTTCCCCTTTAACCTACCTCATGGGAAGTACATTGACAACAAATTCAATATAAAGGGCAAGTAAAGAAAAAGAGCAACATCAGAAAATAAAAAAAAAAGAATAAAAAAAACGAAGCAAAAAAGAAGAAAAGAAGTGCAAAAATATCGAAAAAAAGGAAAGATAAGCCCATCAATAGTTTTGTCAAAGGTATTTTCTCAACCGGCAACCAGCCACATTGCATTCCAATAAGCCATAAAAGACAAACCAAAGCCCGCTAGGTCGAAAACCCATAAGGGCGACTTAGGCAAAAGTCAGGGCACCTTCTCATTCATTAGCCTGAACTACGAATGGTCTGATTCTACTAAAGATACGTAGGAAACCTCACCCTGAGGTCCGACCGCTTTAAATCAAACCAAACTTACATCATTATCCACCCTTGCCAAAGACCTCTTCCAAATCAATGATTAATTCATTGCAAATGGCTCCAAAGCAAAATGCTAGGCCACCAATTAAAATGTTAAGAGCTACGACTGGCCTGATTCCATCATGGATACGTAGGCAACCTCTTTTGAGGCCCGACCATTTTAATTCAAAACACATTATTAAGGCTCGCCTAGGCCCATGAGAAAAGCGCGATCTCCCAAATCCTGAATTTCCAATGCTCATCCCTACCTTTAGAACTAGACTGGAATTTGAACCTACATCATTAGCTTACCTCATTGCATGAGTCGATTCATTATGACTCTGCCTTTTCTTATTCTAATCACCTCCTTTTTCTAAGCCGCATTATCGCTTCTAAGCCAACCTTAGCATAACCTTTCAACACTCAGTGCTATGACCGCGCCTCATCCCTTGAGTGTTTTTTCTTTGACCTTTCTTATCTTTTTCACCTTAGGAACCCTATATGGAATCTTCGGTCGAAACTTCCGCTAAGCGTGACGAGATATCTTCAAAAATCAAGCAATCAAGCCGAATACTTCATCAATTCCATCTTACTGGGGGTTCATCACTGGTCCACCTAGAAAATCATAGGCTCCGAGTCCAGACCTATTGAGACAAGGACTTCATTACGAGTCCATAAGTGAAATCTTGGGTTTTAAACCCGCGCAAATGCAACATTGCACCTATTCACGGGCTCACTTAGGCCCTTGACATACGAAACTCGAAGCGCATACAATTCAAGCATTACAAGGACTACAATGTATTCAAATCCAACAAATCATCCTTCATAGGCTCCACGTGTACCTTGATAAGGACTTCATTACGAGTCCATACAAAATATTGTGGGCTCCAGACCCATACGAGATCCTAACTGTTTTATGGGCTCACTTAGACCCGTAACAACTACAACGCATTTCGAATCAAACATAACTTACATGGATCATCCTTGGGGCTTTCCATTTCTCCTATTTCAAAAACAGTTTTCTAAAACGAAAATTTGAAGCTTCTAATGGAACGATCAAATCATCTGCGTTAGTGTCATACCTCTGCATTAGTGTCATATCTCTACATCTGCATCGTCCAAACATTGTGTCAAAACATTGTATCCTTCGTCCTTAGCCATAGGATTCTAGCGTCAATCATCGAGTCACACATACACACACACACACGTATGCACACATGATAGCACCTTTAAGTCTAGAGTACTAGAGGTCACTCTTTATAGGTCAAGTCTTTTCCTATCCATGCCTATAGCCACAAAATCATCATCTTGACCCATCCTACACCATCTGATCGTTGCATCATCACCTATTTTGCATCACTTAATCTTCATAGTTAGTGATCTCCTGACACCTGCTAGGAACCCATTAATATTGATTGTCTAATAACTTGTCACTAAAAATTTAGTCTTTTTATGTGTTTCCTGAACCAATCTAGATTAATTATTTTTAGGGTGTATTAAAACGTTATATGATTATTCTATTGCATAAAATCTGCTGTGAATCGACATTTAGTAGAGGTCAGCAATGCGCAAACATGGTTCATTATGACCATATTTGTACCCTCACCCCCGAACTCACTTTTTGGTTCTTGACCATCTATGGAGTCATGACGGGGAAATCTACATTGGATAAGTCCCTAATATGTCCCTACGATTTCCCATATCCAATTAGGTTTATGATTCTTCCTTTAAAGAATTGTTGGCGACTTCAAAAACATATTTTTAATAAAACCTTAACAATGGGGTAGTCAAATAAACGCGCTCACACCGCGTGTAGGCATTAAAGGAATTCAAAAATCCTATACCATATTATACACATTCTGCAGTCTAGTGTCACACAGTTGCACACTTACACTATATCCTCATAGTTTAGGTCATCAGTATGTCCTATCCCTTCTCGCTTTTTAGCGAATGAACTTTTCGTAAGTTACATTTCTCGCTTTTTAGCGAATAAACTTTTCGTAAGTTATATTTCTCGTTGTTGAGCGAATGAACTTTTCGCAAGTTATTCCTTCTCGCTTTGAGCGAATGAACTTTTCGCAAGTTATATCTCTCGCTTTTTAGCGAATGAACTTTTCGTAAGTTATATCTCTCGCTTTTTAGCGAATGAACTTTTCGTAAGTTATATTTCTCGCTTTTTAGCGAATGAACTTTTCGTAAGTTATATTTCTCGCTTTTTAGCGAATGAACTTTTCGCAAGTTATTTCTTCTCGCTTTGAGCGAATGAACTTTTCGCAAGTTATTCCTATTCCAATTGCTTTTAACCCAAATCAATCTACCTCGAATAATCCATTTCATGCGAATAAACTTTTTGTAAGTTGTTCTTTTCTTCCTCGCTTTTAAGCGAATGAACTTTTCGTAAGTTATGCTTTCCTTCTTCGCTTTAAGCGGATGAACTTTTTCGTAAGTTATACATTTTTTTGCTCGCTTTTAAGCGAATGAACTTTTCGGAAGTTACTCCTTTCTGTTTGCATGCTTGTGTTCATTGCATTTAACAGGTATCAAACCGTCAATAACGGCACACAAACCGTTAGGTCTGCGGACCACTTTCAATCAACTACAACAATAGCCTTGGAGCGGGACAAAAGCTCATTACAACAACCTTGGAGCGGAACAATAGATCATTACAACAACCTTGGAGCGGGACAATAGCTCATTACAACGACCTTGGAGCGGGACAATAGCTCATTACAATCGCCTTGGAGCGGGACAATAGCTCATTACAATCGCCTTGGAGCGGGACAATAGCTCATTACAATCGGCCTTGGAGCGGGACAATAGCTCATTACAACGGCCTTGGAGCGGCACAATAGCTCATTATAGCAGCCTTGGAGCGGGACAATAGCTCATTACAACAGCTTGGGAGCGGGACAATAGCTCATTACAACACTGGGAGCGGGACAATAGCTCATTACAATCGGCCTTGGAGTGGGACAATAGCTCATTACAATCAGCCTTGGAGCGGGACAATAGCTCATTACAATCAGCCTTGGAGCGGGACAATAGCTCATTACAATCAGCCTTGGAGCGGGACAATAGCTCATTACAACAGCCTTGGAGCGGGACAATAGCTCATTACAATCAGCCCTTGGAGCGTAACAATAGCTCATTACAATCAGCCTTGGAGCAGAACAATAGCTCATTACAATCAGCCTTGGAGCGGGACAATAGCTCATTACAATTAGCCTTGGAGCGGGACAATAGCTCATTGCAACAGCCTTGGAGCGGGACAATAGCTCATTACAATCAGCCTTGGAGCGGGACAATAGCTCATTACAATCAGCCTTGGAGCGGGACAATAGCTCATTACAATCAGCCTTGGAGCGGGACAATAGCTCATTACAATCAGCCTGGGAGCGGGACAATAGCTCATTACATTCGCCTTGGAGCGGGACAATAGCTCATTACAACAGCCTTGGAGCGGGACAATAGCTCATTACAACAGCCTTGGAGCGGGACAACAGCTCATGATTCTTTTTCCCATATATCATTCCATTTTTGCAAATTTACATTTATTTTGCAAATTTGTTCATAAATGTCTGTTCCTGAAACTTTTGCTTGTTTTGCAGGTACTGGCATAAAAGAGTGATTTTGGATTGCAGAGCATCCGGAATCATTCTCCGTCCCGACACGTATACTTTGACTTTCGGTTTTACAAACCTCAGTCAAAGTGGGGGCTTCTGTAGACACATAATCGCGTCTCCCCATTTAGTACCCTATGACGACTAATACCCTGCTCCATTTGGTCCGGATCAAGGAAAGAATAAAGAACGAGTCTAAAATAAAATGTTTTAAGCCCAAACCATTTTCTAACTCATTTTATTAATCCATTTCCAAAACCTTTTTCATAACTAGTTTTAATAAGCCCACTTTCTAAAACGTTTTAAAATAACCTTTTGAAGGCCAATCTTTGAAAAATAGTTTTTATGAAAGCCTAATTTAATAAAACCCTTTTCTAGCCCAATTTAATTAATTATATTGATTAGTTTTATTAATACAAATCTTTTATAAAAATAATCTTTTTCCAACATGTTTTTAAATATCTTTTGTCTAACTATTTTCTAAAATCTTTTTATAAAAAATCATCTTTTTCCAAAGTGTTTTCAAAAATCTTTATCTAACTATTTTATAAAAATCTTTTTAGAAGCCTACTAACTTTCGGAAACCTATTGCAACCCAACTACCTAAACCTATATATCCTCCTAACAATTCACATCGGCGGACGAACTAATTAACACTCACAACCCCTAAAAATCCTCGGTATCATCTCACAACTACACGCCCATACTACCTAATATCCTAATCCTTCGTCCTATATTATCACCGACTCATCATCATCATTCAGCACCATCTAATACCCTCATACATCATTCCTCGTACAAGATTTCCACCGCCAGCACCCTACATCTTCCCATATCATCATCACCTAGCATCCATTCATCATCTTGCGCCTAACTACTGTAAATTAATGCTCGTACACTTCCCTCATCTCACCTACATCTAATTCTCTCGCCTGCACTCCATATCACCCCTCACAATCACAATACCCCTCCATAATTCTCTAAACCAATACAGTGCACCGAAAGCAATATTCAATTGGTACCATACAACAAAGTCAAGCACTTTTAAACCAAGGTGCAAATAACAACATTCCTATTCAACTAATACTCGACGCAACACAAAAACGACAAAATACAAATTCTTTTAAGACTCGTACAAACAATTCAATTTTCCAAGATCCGTACAAATCAAGACCCCGGACGGTGATATAATTTCTGAGGGTCAAATAAATTAACTAACTTTATTTTATTTCTTTATTTATTTTTATTATTTTCTTGAAGTTACTAACACTCTATTCATGATGTAGGTTATTAATATATTCCTGCGATTGTAAGTATTGTACATATTATACTAACTCCCTGCAGCACTTTATTTTCATATTTATTTGAACATATTATTTTTCATGCCTGATTGCAATATTTATCACCTTGTATTTATTGTTAATCAAGACCTAAATAAATATTCTAACTAATTCTAACTAAGTATTTTTAGGATGCTTTAAAACATTATTTGATTATTCTTTGACATAAAGTTTGCAATGAATCGATATTTAGTAGAGGCCAACTTTGGGCGAATGTGGTTCATTATGACTATATTCGTACCCTCACCCCCGAACTCAATCTTTGGTTCACTTTGACCATCTATGGAGTCATGACGGGGAAATCTACATTGGATAATTTGTCCCTATGTTTTTCCCATATCCAATTAGGTTTATGATTCTTCCTTTAAAGAATTGTTGGCGACTTCAAAAACATATTTTTAATAAAACCTTAACAATGGGGTAGTCAAATAAACGCGCTCACACCGCGTGTAGGCATTAAAGGAATTCAAAAATCCTACGCCTACAATAATAAAATAAATATATCCGATTTTTCAGTTAACCGTTTTATAAAAAATCATAACCGTAACTGTACCGTTTAACCGTAAATTTTACCGGCTCGATAACCGCCGTTTAATCCCTATTTTTTCGGTATGGTTACCACCCATTTTGACCTTTTTTTCGTACGGTTTCTTCGGTTTCAGTTTTTTATGAACACCCCTAGCTGCCAGTGGAGCTGCTCCAGCTGTTGAGGCTCAGAAAGAGGCGAAAGTTGAGGAGAAACAAGAATAAGATGATGTAATTGTGGATCAACAAGGTGTAATAGAGCAACATGTTGAAGATAAGATTGCTAAAGGCATTTTGAGAGGGTAATGCAAGGAAGAGGATTATAAATGTTGAGTATCAAGTGAAATAATAGTTGTAAATACTTTTTAGCATGAAATATGACAGGATACATATGTTAAAGAAGATTGGTTGGATAGAAGGGATAAGAGGGATAATATGACATGCATGACGACTCGAACTCTATCATGGTCACTCATCTAGATGCACTTTTTAGGATAGACTTAACCTTAGATGATATGAAAAGATTTCTGGTTGAATTAGGTGAGTTTTGTTTGAAAAATATGCCCTAAAAGTGATAATCAACGGGAATGCAAAGATGGATCTAAAACCGGCAAATAAATCGTCGAAGATTGTAGATTGAAAACCTTTTGCGTGCCACGCAAGCTACTTGCACCACACGAAGAGGCTTGCGTTCCACACAATCCCATGGTCGGGTAGGTTTGCTTATGACAAAGACCGAATAGTATCGCTCGGGAAGCTTTTGAAGGGATAAAGCGCAAACCACCCAGGGGTGGCCTCATACATAGAACAAGCACTAATGACGCAAGGACATAGAACTTATAGTGTCCCACAGAAATAGCCATGCATATGTAAAACTGTAATGTTATTTAAAAACATAAAACAAGTATAAATTGCATATTTTTGAGTTTCACCCACTCATTAAAAATTAATTTTTAAATCTTCTCCAGTGGAGTTGCCAAATTGTAGGCGTGTTCTTATTACCTACGCGGGATGAGCAAGTATTTAAATACCTCATTGTAAAGGTTTTTGTTTTGAAAATGTTTTGAAATAAACAAGTAGCGAAACAGATTTTTAGAGGAAGACTTATAAACCTAATTGGATATTGAAAAATCCTAGGGACAGCTTAGGGACTTATTTAACATAGTTTTTCCTGTCAAGAATCCATAATTGATCAATGAACCAAAGATTAAGTTCGGGGGTGAAGGGTACAAATATGATCAGGAATCAAATTTGCCCATTGCTGGCCTCTACTTAATAACGATTCATATTCGAGGTTTATGCAATTAAATAACCAAGCAATATGTTAATGCATTCTAAAAATTAATTTATGTCGGTTCATTACATACGCAAAAGACTAATTTTTGGTGACATGTTATTATGCAATCAAATTACAAAGAACATAATCTAATTGTCCAAATTTTCTAAATTTAGAATTAGAAAATTTATTTGGATCTTGTAATTAGCAAAAATAAACATGTGCGGTGATGAAATCGTTAAATCATACAGACATGCATATGAATAATAATGTATAGAAATATAAAAGAAATAAGTGAAGAATGTACAAGAGAACGTTAATTCCTTTAATGATCTACATCATAACAAATAGATTATTAGTAAAACAATAATTAAATTGGAATTGACCCTCAGGAAGTATACCTTTGTCGCCTCGGTCTTATGTAACAATCGGCAGGATGAGCAATGTTGAAGCTTGAATGGAGTTTAAATGTGAATTCGAAGTATCCGAATGTGTGTTTGAATGTAAGTTTGAATGTGTGTTTGAGAGAGTTTTGGATGTGAAGTATGAGGATTGTGAGTGATAATGTTGTTGAAAGTTGGTATGAAAAGTCTGTAAAATGTTTGTTGAAAGCAAGACTATTTATAGGGAAAACAAGTCCGAAAATCACATGGGGATAAGAGAAAAAGTGGTTCGCTAGGCGTACAGTCGTTGCGCACCGTGCAAACACTGTGCGTCTGGCGCTGCCAGGCTGCGCTTTACGCACATTGGCTGCGTCAGAGGCAACCTCTGGTTGCCTTGATGGGCTTTGAAAATTGTGTATGTGTTGCGTCAACGAATCCTAGTCTCTTTACGCAACGCAGATTTGAGTGGATTTCGTTCGTTAAATGATTCCTTCCTATCTTTGATGAATTATTATCATTTGAAGTCCGAAATCAACTATCTTTAGGAATAAAAATTTGATTTTTCGTAATATCTTTTAGAAAATAATTATCAAGAATAATTAATATTTATTAAAAATATAATTAATTATCTGGAATAATTAATTAGGCCTTATGAAAGTGGGCTTGAAAATACAACTAATTATCATGAATGATTAATTGGGATCTTAAAAGTGGGCCCAGAATCATTTTAAACAAATAAATAAACTTTGGATTCTTAAAACTCTTTTGAGCTTAGCTCGTTTTATTGTTCTTCCTTTGAACCAGACCAATTAGGACGACTGTATGTTTCATCATTGGGTACCTAAATGGGGAGACATGATTTTGTGTCTAGAATAACAAATATGTAATAATAAATGTCATTATTCTAATTTTTGTTGGATTAATCTCAATGTATATATTTTTAAAATGTGAACTATTTATATCTTTTTTCTAATGTATAATTAAATCTATTTAAAAAATCTTTGTGGTGGCCTTGTGGTATTGTTTATGCAATGTATTTGAAATAAAATACTTTTGAGTTTTTATAGTAATTTCTTAATGGTGGAAACAAAATGCTACACCCAATAAATTGTGATGCAAAAATTTAGGCATTGAAGCATCTTTTGAATAAAATCCCAACTTATTGAGTCATTTCCCCCGTAATCTATAGCCAACCAGACAATAAGCTCCTAATTTATTTCAATCCTCACCTTTTCATTGTATGAATTTTTTTGAAGCTGAGCTTCATAAACAACAATCTCATACAGTCCTATGGTATATGAGTCACTGGCTCTTTTAGTCCATAATCTAGTCACTTTTGAAAACGAAAACGAATTTCTGCAGGGCCCAATGTTTTAAGATGTGCAAACTTGCGAAAGTTCTTGGGAAATTTCTTATGCATAAAAAATATAAACTTGCCCTTGTAAATAGCAGTTGTTGGTTGTATATTTGACAGTAAATGTTACCCCCTCTACTTTGACCATATTTTTTTATAGATGTATAAAAGCAATGTTAGCATATAAGATGTAGAATTTGTCTCGACGTGTATTTTCAAGATATTAGAATTTGTTAAAAAAAATCTTTTAAAATGTCCATTTTACAAAAAACAACCTTAAAATTTATTTTATTGCTACTTACAACCTTTGACTTCAACTTCTTTGCGAGATGAAACCTCGGACCACTTTCAGGCGTTGACTGCCACTTTCCGGCTTTGACCACATTTAGAACGTCATTTAGCAATTTGAAGATTTGAAATAAATTATAATTTTTGGATTAGGGATTTTATGAACTTGGATTTTATTTTATATAAAATTGAGGGATTTGTTGGATTAATGAATCTAGAAGGAACTATGAGTGCAAATAGGGGAGAAAAAGAGGAAAAAGGCGGGTCAATGCCGGAAAGTGACGGTCAACGCCAGAAAATAAGTCCGAAGTTTCATTTGGCAAAAAAAATTAAGTTAAAGGTTGTAAGTCACAAGAAAATTTCTATAAGGTTGTTTTTCGCAAAGTGGATATTTATAAGGTTTTTTCTGACAAATTTTCTTTTTATAAATCTTTTTTTATTGACTAATAATTCGAAATACTTATGATCAAAGTTGTGCATTGGTTAAAAAGGAGCATCTATTTATAATCGGGAACAATATATTTTATGCACAATAATTGTTTATAACAGTTTTAAACTAGGCACAATTCTTCAAGTTATTTGCATCCAAGTTCCCTCAAAGAAAAGCATGGTTGCTAAATACAACCCTTACTTACTCAAAAAAACCCTTAAAAACATCCACAATACCCCTTGATAAATTATTTTTTCTCTCTTCATTAACCCATTTTTCTCTTCCCCTTTTCGCGTGTCCCAACCCCATTTCAATCAACTATCAGGCGAATGGAATTAAAACGCTAATACCTAGACTTTGATTCATAAAAGAGACAAAGGAACAAGTGAAACTAGGATGTGATGCATAGCGTAATGGATCTTACTAGCTCTCAATAATGGATTAAATATATAAGAGACAATAGACATCCCGTTGAACTTTAATCTACCGAATAATCAAAATATGCAACCAGTAGATCTTCTTATGTACAAATAAAATATTTATCCCACCACCCTCCTAGAAGCGAAAAGAAAAATACATGATTCCTTCATGCAAGTTGCACGAGTTTAAATACTTGTTTTATTCAATCTAGACAAAATATGTATTACTAATTTCAATACTTGTTTCATACAATCTGCGGGAAGTCTATGCATCTACTTCATACAATATACACGAGATTCATATAATTGTTTCACACAATCTACATGAAACCCATGCACCTGTTTCATAAAGATTGCACGAAGTAGGACATCAAATTTCATACGCTTTGCATGAAATTGGGGAATTTTTTGGGAAAAAGGAATCACAACATTTACATCTGAATCGAGGCTATAAAGGTCTTAATCACTATCATTTACTGTAGATCTAACACAAATTATAGCAATTATATAAAATAACAAGATCTCTTATGATATAGGGTGCAATTCTAGCTAATTCTGTTAGCTCATTCTGTTATTAGACCCTTCTATAAATACTATATTCTGGTTGTAATTGAATAACATGAATAATATTGATCTCATTCTGAATCATTTACCATCCTTCTTCTCTATTCTCTCTCTCAAAATCTCTCTCTTCTTATACTTGGTTGAATGTTGAATTCTCGAAGTTTCCTCTCAATTCTCCATTAAAGGATAACTTCCTGCATTCTACATCATTGGTATCAGAGATTTTTCGCTCCTGAATTCAACCAATTTATCCAGTTTTGCTCGGATTTTTCATCAATTTCCTTAATTTAGGTAATCTGGCGAAACGCAAAGCACTTACAGTAGCTCAATTGAAGTCATTAATGGAGTCTCGATTATTAGAATTGGAGCAAAAGATGGCAGCGCAATCCACTCAAATGGAGGAGATGCTTAAACTCTTAAGAAATCGAGAAAATTAAAAGAGCAAGGAAATGGAGGAAATGCTAATGGTGAACGCAAAGATTCAGTTGATTTTTCTGCTAATCAGGGAGGTAAAACTTTAGGTTTTGTACCTAAAATTAAATTTCCTATGTTTGATGGATCTAATCCTCGAATTTGGATTAAGAAATGTGTGAAGTATTTTACGCTATGTAAGATTTTAGATAATCAGAAAGTAGATCTTGCTAGTTTGTACTTGATTGGTAAAGCTGAGTCATGGTTTAATAGTGATATTCTTGTAAGGAAACAGGTTGATTGGGAAAATTTTGTAGTGGATTTGTGTTCGAGTTTTAAACAAGAGATAGGTAGTAATGTTGTGGAGGAATTCAATAAATTGACTCAAATTGGTACAATTGATGAGTATTTAGATGCATTTGAGAGCTTGAAAGGCTTGATGTTACAAATGAATCCTCTCGCTCCCGAGCAAT
The DNA here is from genome assembly GCA_947648045.1 of Beta corolliflora. Lineage (NCBI taxonomy): Eukaryota > Viridiplantae > Streptophyta > Magnoliopsida > Caryophyllales > Amaranthaceae > Beta > Beta corolliflora. The sequence continues at coordinate 581,172 of CANSZD010000774.1, forward strand.
AGTTCTTGGACAGTTTTATAGGTGGATTGAAACCTAACTCTGAATCATTTTGTTAGAGCTTTTAAACCCGATACTCTCATTCTTTGTTGTAGAGTATGTCGGGCTTCAAAATGCTATTATTCAAGCTACATCCTCTTCTACCACAAAATACCGGCCCTAAAACTTTTCCTAACCACAAACCTCTCCTGTTACTAGCCCCTACTCCACATACTAAACCTCTTCTTCCAACTCCTTCTTTATCAAACCAAAATGCCCAACCTAATTCCACAAGACCTTATAGACCAACTAGGTATCTTACTCCATTTGAAAGAGCAGATAAACAAGCCAAAGGTTTATGCTATTTTTGTGATGCACAATATGAGAGGGGACACAAATGTAAGCTACAACAGATTCAATTATTTGCCATAGAGATTCTTGGCTTGATGATGAAGAGTATGGTCTGGAAGGAGTGGAAGATACTCTAGAAATGTTTCAAAAAGAGCCTTATATTTCAATAAGTGCTCTATTTGGCAATGTTGGTTGTAATACCATTAGAGTGATTGGTTATATTGGTAAAAAGCTACTACGCCATCTTGATAGACTCAGGCAGCACTCATAATTTCTTGGATGTGTCACTTGCTATGAAACGGGATGTAGTATCACTACCATGCCGGTTCGATCTGTTACGTAGCGAGATGGCAACACACTTTCTTGTTAGTCCATGTGCAAGGGGTTTAAATGGAGGCTCCATAATACTATTTTTGTCATAGATGTTATGCTTATACCTCTTGGTGGTTCTGATATGGTTCTTGGCGTGCAATGACTTCCGTCTTTGGGTACAGTTCAGTGGAATTTTCAGAATCTCATGATGGAATTTACCTATTATGGAGCTTATCATGTTTTAAGGGGAATTTCTTCTAACAGAGTCACTACAGTTATGGGTTCCACTGTTCAGAAAATGGTTAATACCAGGGCTACTATTGTGCAGCTATGCCTTTTACAGGTAGCTAGTACACCACCTTCCCCTGATGATGAGTTATCTTATACTCCTACATGTCTGTCTGATACTGTTGAACCATATAATGCACATGAGTTGGTCTTTTGGATAAGTATAAACCTCTTTTTGAAGAACCTACTACTCTTCCTCCTAGCAGAACCTTGTTTGATCATAAAATTCCATTGTTATCGGGGTCACATCCAGACAACATCAGACCCTATAGGTATCCTCCTAAATCGAAGGACGTCATAGAGAATGTGGTTCAGGAAATGCTCACTCAGGTCAGCATTATCCAGGATAGTTCTAGTCCCTTTGCAAGCCCTGTGATGTTGGTAAGGAAGAAAGATGGGTCATGGAGGCTATGTGTAGACTATAAGGAGCTTAATAGTAAGACTGTAAAAGACAAATTTCCTATCCCTGTAGTGGAGGAACTCATTGATGAGTTAGCAGGTGTTGTGGTGTTCCGTAAGTTGACCTTGAGAGCAGGTTATCATCAATTAAGGATGCATGTCTATAATGTTCATAAAACATCTTTCAAAACTCACTCTGGTCATTATGAATTTTTAGGCATGCCTTTTGGCTTGACTAATGCACCTGCCTCCTTTGAATCTTGGATGAATTGTGTGTTTAAGCCACTTCTAAGGAAGTGTTTCTTAGTATTTTTTGATGATATTCTAGTATACAGTCCTAGTTTATCAGTTCATTGGCAACATTTGGAAGCAGTGTTTCAGTTAATGCAACAACATCACTTGTTTGCTAAGCTAGCAAGTGTGCTTTTGCCACATCCAAAGTGGAGTATTTGGGCCATTTTATCTCAGCTCAAGAGTTTCGACTGATCCCTCTAAAATTACAGCAGTCAAAGCTTGGCCAGTTCCTACTTCAGTCAAGGAACTCAGAAGTTTCCTTGGTTTGTCTGGTTACTATAGAAAGTTTGTCAGGAACTATGCCATCATCAGCAGGCTAATGACTCAATTGCTTAAGAAAGGGAGTTTGTGTGGTCTAACTCAGCACAGGTGGCCTTTGAAGCATTGAAGATAGCTCTTATCACAACACCTGTTCTAGGGGTTCCTGATTTTTCTAAGACTTTTATCTTGGAGACTGATGCTTCTAATGAGGGAATTGAAGTTGTTCTTATGCAGGATAATCATCGCTTAGCATTCATTAGCAGAGCTTTGGGCCGTAAATGGCAAAAACTTTCTGTATATGAGAAAGAATTGCTTGCATTGTGTTTGTTGTTCAGAAATGGGAGCAATATCTTACTGGAAAGAAGTTTATAATTCATACGGACCAAAAGAGCCTTAAGTGGTTTTTACAGCAGACGATTAGTACCCATTTCAACAATTTTGACTTTCAAAATTAATGGGATTTGACTATGAGATTCACTACAAATCTGGCAAAGAAAATATAGTAGCTGATGCTTAGTCCAGAGTTCCAGGTTCTGAGATTTTATGCCTAGCTTTGACTACTATTCAATCTAACCTTCCTTCTTTGATTCTTGAGAGTTACCAGTTGGATCCTGCTCTACTTGAGTTACTCTATGCTTTGCAAGCACGGGAACCAGTGGCTAACAAGTACACTTTACAGGAAGGCTTAATTAGAAAGCATGGCAAGATTGTGGTGGGCCCTAGTGAGAACCTTAGGCTTGCTCTGTTGTCCTGGATGCACTCTTCTGCTGAAGGAGGTCACTCTGGTAGAGATGCTATCACCAAAAGACTTAAAACATTTTTTTACTTGGAAGGGGCTTCACAAAGATGTTAGTTCTTTTGTGAGAAATTGTGTGACATGCCAAGCTAGTAAATATGATCCTTCAGCTTATCCAGGGCTTCTCAAACCTCTTCCTATTCCACATGAGGTGTGGTATGAAGTATCTATGGATTTATTACTGGCCTCCCTAAGTCCCAAGGTAAAGAGGTGATCTTTGTAGTGGTGGATAGACTGAGCAAATATGCTCATTTCTTTGCTCTTCACCATCCCTACTGATGTATTTAATCAATGGAGATCAAATACTTGTGCGAAATTCGTGTTTGGCAAAGGTTAACAATGGAGTTATGGTGTGATGCAATGATGATGGTTCGAACAATAGTGTAGGATGGTACTTAGTTGATCTTCGATACAGAATTTAATCACCACGAATCTCACACAAAGGGTTTGAAAGTCTAAAGAATTTATCACCAACTTTCAGAGGTTTTGATGAATACTCAATGTACTCGACAAAAAGAAAATCAATAACATTTAACTATGAATGAATCGAACTACAACTTATTAAGCTATTTAAACAAACACACTCCTAACATGCTTAGGACAAGTCCCTAAGTCATAAACACAATCAAACTCTTAAAACAAGATAAATATAAAAGAGTCATAAAGTACTCCAAACAAGAAAGCAAGTAAAAGATATGAAGAGTTCTAATGGAACTCAAGTAGCATGCCAATTGCACGCGCAACACCAACACCTACGTTGCTGCTCCTTCACCCAGGAATGTGACCATGCACACCAACACCTTTGAGCTAGCAAACCCTAGGCATGTATCATAAAAATAACCCCACTCCAATTGAGGAACCTTTGAGGCAAGCGCCAACAATTGAGCATCTTCCAATCCTGGATCATCCTCCCCTTTTTCAGAAATAATTGTCCTCAATTGAGCATCTTCTTCATCATTTATGTATGGCGCCAAGTCCCCTACATTAAACGTAGCACTCACCCCATACTATCCTGGCAACTCTAACTTGTAGGCATTGTCATTAACCTTCTCAATGATTTTGAAAGGCCCTTCTGAGCGTGGCATGAGCTTATTCTTGCGCATATTAGGAAATCTTTCCTTCCTCAAATGCAACCACACTAGATCTCCTTCCTCGAACACATATTGCTTGCGGTTTTTATTGGTTAGCACCTTGTATCTCTCATTCACCTTCTCTATCCTTGCACGCACTTGAGCATGAAGCTTCAACATTGCCTCGTCTTTTGCCTTTGCATCAACATGAACATACTCACCCTTAGGAATAGGAATCAAATCCAATGGCAGCCTTGGATTCACACCATAAACAACCTCAAATGGAGAATGTTTAGTATCATATGTAGGTGAACGATTATAGGCAAATTCAGCATGTGCCAATTTAACATCCCAATCTTTAGTACTCTTACTAACCAACCCCCTAAGCAAAGCACCAAGAGTTCGATTAATTACCTCAGTTTGGCCATCAGTTTGAGGATGATGAGAAGTACTAAAACATAGCTTCGTTCCAAGCAGCTTCCATAATGTCTTCCAAAAGTAGCTCATAAACTTGGTATCCCTATCACTCACAATGGTCTTGGGAACACCATGAAGCCTCACCACCTCTTGAAAATACAATGCAGCTACCTTAGACGCATCATCATCAGTTTTGTGACATGGAATGAAATGAGACATATTGGAGAACATATCTACAACCACCATTATAGAATCCTTCCCCCTTTGTATCCTAGGCAGCCCTATCCATAGACACATCATCCCATGGGAACTCCGGAACTGGCAAAGGTGTATACACTCCATGATGGAATGTACTCTTGGCCTTTTGACAACTTGTGCACCTAGCTAACACTCCTTGCACATCACTTTGCATTTTCGGCCAATGAAAGTGTTCTTGTAACATATCTAGTGTCTTGTTCATTCCAAAGTGTCCAACAATACCTCTTCCATGAGCTTCCCTCACAAGCAACTCTCTAATAGAACAATTAGGTATGCACAAACGATTGCCCTTAAAAAGGAACCCATCTTGCAGCACATAAGAGCCTATTGCGGCCTTCAAGCATCCTTCTATGATAGGTTGGAAATCCACATCCTCCTTATAATACTCCTTGATGAGATCAAAGCCAAGTAACCTCGAACTCAACACTCCAAGAAGTGTATATCTTCTCGACAAAGCATCTGCCACTATATTATTTTTGCCTTCTTTGTACTTAGAAGAAAACTGAAATGCTTGTAGGAATTCAACCCTCTTAGCATGGCGTGGATTTAGCTTTTGTTGTCCATGGATGTGCTTTAATGCCTCATGATCCGAGTTTAGAATGAAATGACTAGGCCTCAAATAATGACTCCAATGGTCCAAGGCTCTCACAATGGCATAGAACTCCTTGTGTCATATGTCGAATAGTTCAACCTAGCCCCTCCCAACTTCTCACTAAAATAGGCAATGGGACGTTTCTTTTGCACCAACACAACACCTATTCCTACTCCATTAGCATCACACTCAACCTCAAAAGGTTGTGAGAAATAAGGCAAGGCCAAGATAGGCGTGGCACTAAGCAACTTCTTCACAACTTCGAAGTCACCTTGAGCAGCTTTACTCCACTCAAATTTTCCCTTCTTGATGCACTCGGTCATAGGAGCAACAACACTACTAAAGTTCTTCACAAACCCCCTATAAAACGAGGCTAAACCATGAAAAGCACGCACCTTAGTCACATTGGTTGGAGTTGGCCACGTTTTGATGGCTTCTACCTTGGAAGGATCCACGGACACCCCCTCCTTGGAGACAATATATTCGAGAAAAGTCACACTAGGCACAAGGAATGAGCACTTCTCTAGCTTGCCATAGAGCTTCTTCTCCCTCAACACTCCAAACACAGCCCTCAAGTGTTACAAATGACCCTCTACACTCCTACTATACACCAAGATATCATCTAAGTACACCACCATAAACTCACCAATGAATGCCTTCAACATCTCATTCATTAGTCTCATAAAAGTACTCGGTGCATTAGTCAAACCAAATGGCATCACAAGCCATTCATACCACCCCAACTTAGTTTTAAAAACCGTTTTCCACTCATCTCCCTCCCTCATTCTTATTTGATGATATCCACTTCGAAGGTCAATTTTGGAAAACACAACAGAACCATGTAACTCATCAAGCATGTCATCCAATCTTGGAATTGGAAATCTATATTCTATGGTAATGTTATTCACGGTCCTTGAATCAATACACATACGCCAAGTTCCATCTTTCTTTGGAACCAAGAGTGTTGGAACAGCACAAGGGCTCACACTCTCCCTCACATACCTTCTCTCCATCAATTCTTCTATTTGGCGTTGCAACACTTTTGTTTCTTGTGGATTGCACCTATAGGCAGCCTTGTTTGGTAAAGAAGCCCCCGAAACAAGGTCTATTTAATGTTCAATACCTCTAATAGGTGGCAAACTAGGTGGTAGGTCTTCGGGAAACACATCCCTAAACTCCTCTAAAACCTCCTCTAACTCGTTAGGGAAAACCGTAGGCTCTTCCTCCTCCTTGACAACATTAGATAGCAAAAGAAAAGCCCTCCCTACCTTATTAAACTCCTCAACAAACTGTCTTTCTTCTAGGAACAAATTTTGGGTAGGTTTTGAACTAGTTGTGAGAGGTTTAAGTTCCGTTTTCTTCTTCCCTATTGTTGCTATGTAAACACTAGCTCTCCCATTAAATTTGACAAATCTATCAAATTGCCAAGGCCTCCCCAATAATATGTGACACGCATCCATATTACAAATATCACATAGGACTTCATCTCGAAATTTTCCAATAGAAAATAAAATAAGGGCTTGCTTTGTTACCTTAATATCCCTTCCATTATCACTTAGCCAATGTAACTTGTAGGGCTTCGGATGTGGTGTAGTTGGCCACTTCATTTTGTCAATCAATGTCGTGGATATTACGTTGGCATAACTCCCAGTATCAATGATAAGATCACACAAGCGATCCTTAACCAAACACCTAGTGAGAAAAATTCTTTCCCTATGTGTTTCAAGTGGCACTGGTTTAGTATGGAGGGCTCTCCTCACAATGAGCTTCTTTCCCTCCATCATTAGCTCCTCCTCCGAGTCTGCCTCATAGTCGTCACCACCCAATTCACTTTCTTCCCCTTCTTCCATCTCTACCTCCTTCTTCGCATACTCCTCCTCAATCTCTTGTACATCTCTCAAGGTCATCACCCTATTGCTTGGACAATCCTTAATGACATGTCCATACCCTTTGCACTTAAAACAAATTAGTTTATCCTCCCCAGCAAGAGGACCACTCGGTTTCTTCTCATCCTTTTTGAATTTGTCGAACTTGGAGGTGAATTTTGTGGTGGAGCTACTCCCTTTCTCCTCATAGGTCTTAGGGTAGGTTTTGTTGTAGGGGTTAGTACTCAAGGCCTTGTTCCCCTTGGCATGTTTTTCAACCTTACCTTACATACCTCTTCGAAGGTCCAATCAGGTTGGATGTCAACCTTCTTGGCTATGCTCCTCTCCAAGCCAGTGATGAATCTAGCAATCTTATGCTCGGCTCTCTCCTCTAGGTCACACATCATGGTGAGCTTCTCAAATTCCGTGACATAATCCTCCACAGTTAAGGAGTTTTGCTTCAAAGCTTGAAGCTTTAGGTACATATCTTGCACAAAATCACTCGGCAAGAACCTTTTCTTCATGCGCCCCTTTAATACTTCCCATGGCTCTAGTTTTGACTTCCCTACTCTTCTCCTCTTGTCCTTGAGATTTTCGTACCACATGCTAGCATATCAGTGAGCTTATGGACAACTACTTTGTATCTCTTTCGGTCATCAAAGTCTTTGTAATCAAAAACTCGTTCCATCTTTTGCATCCACTCCAAAAACTTTTCGGGTTTCATGGAACCATCATAATCCGGCAAGTCCAACCTCAATCCCCTATCACCATCCCTCGCCGCCCCTTGGTTTTGGGGGCCTTATAGGCCTTTCTCCTTCCTCCTCCTCATCAGTACTACTACGGACCTTCCACTCCTAACAGGACTAGGAGACCTCCTTCGATGCTCCAAGAGTTGTACCACTCTATCGAGCCTTTGCCGTAAATCTTCAATCTCTCTATCCCTTCTCAGGTTGTTGGCCTGCTCTAAGGTGAGTCCTCTAGGAACTCTAGCACCTTCCTCCTCCTCATGGCATGGAGATTCGTCCCCCATGATGCAAAGCCAACTAACAAGTCGGTTATAGCCTAACAGAACTAGGCTTGTACCCTTCGATGCTATTTGCGGCTGTTGGGTTCTTGATAAACCTTATGGATCTTGAATGAATTTTCTTCGGTCAATCAATACTCAAAGTGAATACCTTTGATACAGCTTTGCAAATTTTCTGGAATCTTGGAAGAAAGACAAGTTCTTGGATCGTTTCTTGAAGATTTTTCTTTCGAACAAAAACGAACGTTTGTAGTGGATGATGGTGGGTGTATGGTTGTGTATGAGTTACAGATGGCTATGGCTGGATGTTTACGCAAGCTCTGATGCCAAGATGATGTATTTAATCTAGGGAGATCAAATACTTGTGCGGAATTCGTGTTTAGCAAAGGTTAACAATGGAGTTATTGATCTTCGATACAGAATTTAATCACCACGAATCTCACACTAAGGGTTTGAAAGTCTAAAGAATTTAATCACCAACTTTCAGAGGTTTTGATGAATACTCAATGTACTCGATCGACAAAAAGGAAATCAATAACATTCAACTATGAATGAATCGAACTACAACTTAAGCTATTTAAACAAACACACTCCTAACATGCTTAGGACAAGTCCCTAAGTCATAAACACAATCAAACTCTTAAAACAAGATAAATATAAAAGAGTCCTAAAGTACTCCAAACAAGAAAGCAAGTAAAAGATATGAAGAGTTCTAATGGAACTCAACTAGCATGTCAATTGCAGGCCCAACACCAACACCTACGTTGTTGCTCCTTCACCCAGGAATGTGACCATGCACACCAACACTTTTGAGCTAGCAAACCCTAGGCATGTATCATAGAAACAACCCCACTCCAATTGAGGAACCTTTGAAGCATGAGCCAACAATTGAGCATCTTCCAATCTTGGATCACCTACACTGATGTTGATGTAGCCCATGTGTACTTGGATGGAGTTTCTAAGCTTCATGGATCGCCCAAGACCATTGTAAGTGACTGAGATGCCCTATTCCTCAGCAAATTCTGGCAAGCCTTGTTCACTTTGCAAGGAACTCAACTGTTGCTTTCCTCAACTTATCACCCTCAGACTGATGGCCAGACTGAGGTTTTGAACAGATGTTTAGAGGCTTACTTGAGGTGTATGTGTGGTGAACATCCTAAGGAGTGGTCCCTTTGGCTTTCCTTAGCTGAATGGTGGTATAATAATACCTATCATACTGCTACCCAATTGACACCCTATGAAGTGGTGTACAACCAGCCTGCTTTTGTTTACCTCCCTTACCTTCCTGGGGAGTCATCTAATGAAGCTGTTGCCACGACTATGCTATGGAGAAATGTTATGATAGCTAACCTAAAAGCTCATATAGCTAAAGCCTAGCAAAGAATGAAAGTATTAGCTGATAAAAGGAGATCTGAAATAACATTTACCATTGGAGATTGGGTTTGGTTGAAGTTTCAGCCCTATATACAGTCATTTGTTCAAGACAGACTGAATAAAAAATTATCTCACAAGTACTTGGGCCCTTTCAAGGTGGAAAATACTGTGGGTGTTGTAGCTTATAAGCTCACTTTTCCCCCCTATGTGAAGATTCACAATGTCTTTCATATCTCTCGGTTGAAGCCTTTTAGGGGTCCCTTACCTTCGCTCCTCACATTCCTTCCTGGCTCCATGGTATTTTAAAAGGGGGAAAAAAATTAAAAAAGGGAAGAAAAATTTTAATAAACGAGTTTCCTATTTAGACTTGAGGTCAAGTCTTTGTAAAAGGGAGGAGGTATGATATAGGGTGCTTTACTCGATTGCCTTTGACTATTTATGAATAATATTAATCTCATATCTGAATTATTTACCATCCTTCTCTATTCTCTCTCTCAAAATCTCTCTTCTTATACTTGGTTGAATGTTGAATTCTCGAAGTTTCCTCTCTATTCTCCATTAAAGGATGACTTCCTACATTCTACATCATCTTAATTTTATTTTTCTCCAAAGGTGAGATGAGGAGAGGGAAGTTTTCTTCTTGATGAATGCAAAAATAAGGGTTTAGGGCCCTGTTTAGTAAACAGAGATTGCATTTAGCATTCCCAATGCAATCCCCAAGTTATTCTCGTCATCGTTTACCGTTCTCGAGGTATAAGCTTTAAAAAGAAAAAAGAAAGTCCCATGTAAGTATTGAAAGTGAATATCTTGTTCGAGCACTTTCCTCCAAAACTTGCTTTGCATGTTCCGAACATTCACAATATGAAGAAAGCCAATTCATTCGAATACTCCATCACCTTTATTAATACTTCTTACGTACAAGGTAATACATACCATTACACTAAATTTACATAGAATTACAACAGATAAATAAATTAACATACATCAACCGACTACCGAACTGCACACAAGAACATACATGCAAATTGTAATTTGCTTGAGAAGTTACAAGGTGCGTTAAACAAGTGGAGTAATCAAGAATGAACCATCAGTAAGTGGAACAATTAGGTAGTAAATCCTGATAGCAATACTTAATTGATGACCTGCTGAGCACCAACGCCATTGAAAAACTAGTTTCATCACTTTCAGTGGAAGAAACTTTGCAGGAAGGAGGGGTGCCAAATTTGCCGGACAGCAGGATCATTACAACCATTGATTACTAGATATTGACCGATTTGCAGGTTGAATTAATTGGTGAAGCTCCCAAATATGCTTCCTTAGATGTCCCTTGCGTACTATCAGATAACATGTTAACAATGCGTGGTTCACTTCCAGTCAGGCCATCTGATTGAATCTGTTGACTTGTTCCTCACACCTGAGGTGCCAGTACTTCCTGGGGAATTGTACCATACTCGCTCCAACTGGAAGACATGAAATATATTGCTTCAGGAAGACGTTGTCACACCGTAAGACCATCTAATTTTTTATCTTAAAGGGGACACTTTTAGTTTACACTATTTTTTGTGAGACCCCATTAGCTCAAATAGTAAAGTAAGGTCTTTTTGTACACCATCAACAAAACTAAACAGGTTAAAAAAGTGGTTTCAAAGCAATCCAAACAAGAGAAAAGAAATAACATGTTAAATCAGACAAATATTATTGGCTTATTGCCTTACCCAAGATATATCCCAGGCGAGATAAATAAAATGCAAGTTGTTTTAGATAGAAATGCATAAAATATAGAAGAGGATAAATCGATGATATGCAACATATGTACATCAGGACTTTGACAAGAAAACATGATGACAAAATAGAGGATATGCAACATACCCCAGCTATGACGACAGTATCACCTTCCTTCACACCAGAAGCAATCAGAGATTTGTTAACACCACAAGCCTCAAGAACATGTTGGAACCTTCTATCTGAATCCACGTACCTGTATACATAACACAAATGCGATACACACTTTGCACTTTCTTAAGACAACTAAAAAGTAGAACAATAAGCCTCCTCCCTGTGATTTAAGCAAATCCAAGAGAGAGATACTCCAGACCAAAACTTATATGGAGCTGTCATATTTCTATCCTGTAACTGGTGCCTCATGCCATCACATCACTGATCTTGAATAGGGGGTAGTACCATTATTCTTTTTACGGGAAGGGGGTTTTGAGGAAATGGTGGAGGCCAGGCGGAAAATTGCTACAAGCACTCAAACTCAATGGGGACAAGAGGATCAAAACCTAAAGCTAAACAAGTGATGGTTATAGGTTATTACACAACCAACTAAGAACTTAAGGTGAACTACAAAAGGCACAACTTCTATGGTAATGGGGATAGTAAGCACCTCCAAACAAAGTCACACTTTCAAACAAATGCCAAGGAAACTATCAAAAAACCAAATAAACTGAAGAAAGTTCACTCTTAGCTCTACATTGTAAATGCTGATCACTGTAATACTATGTGTCTGTGCAGTGTAATATTTCTTCTGTTGTTTGTCCTTTTGTACAGCGCACTAGGTTGCACACATTTTTAATTTTTCCTTCCTATTTAGTGTGTGTGCGTGTGTGTGTGCGCGCGTGCGTGTGCGTGCGTGTGTGTGTGTGTGTGTGTGTGTGTGCACACACACTTTTAGGTTAGGATCCCTAAGAGGGTGTACATTGAGGCAAAAACCTTTTGATAAAATAGAAAGAAAACATTCTATTTGAGACGATTTTTATTGTGTTTTTGGTGAGTGAAAACTCAGTGAACCAGAAAGGTTGCAACTTTCTTCATGGTATTAGAGCATTGAAGGTTGCAGTCATTGTTAGATTATTTTATCAAGAATGACTGCTGAGAAGGACAAAGAGAAAGCAGTTCATGAAAAGGAAGTTATGTGGATCCTCTCTACCTGGCTACCTCAAACAATCTTCAAATGCAGCTCACGTCAATGTTATTTGATGGAGGTAACGTCCTTAACTGAAGTAGAAATGTTAAGCTTGCTCTAAACTCTAAGAACAAACAAGGTTTCATTGATGAAACTTGTGGAAAATCAGAAGTAAAGTCCAAGGACTATAACAAATGGGTGAGAAATGATAATATGATTAGATGATGGCTTTTTAGATCAATGAATGAAGAAACTGCTAAGAACATTATGTTGGTGAAATCTGCTAAACAACTATGGGATGAAATAGTTGAGTGTTATGGTGTTAGTAACACACCTCAGTTGTACCGACTTAAGAAAGATGTTGACAAACTTGAGCAAGTAGAGATGACTTTCAGAATACTTTTGTAAGCTGAAAGGATATTGGGATGTGATTCAAATTCTAGAAAACTTTCCTAGCTGTGAATGTGGGGCTATGAGCAACTGTAGTTGCAATCTATAGAGGAAACTCACAGAGATGCAGGAGAGAAATGAAGTGATGGATTTTTATATGGGATCACATGGAGATTATTAGAACATGAAAGAGAACATTATGGCAATGGAACCTCCACCAAGTATCAACAGAATTTTCCATCTTGTGCAACAAGTCGAAAGACAGAAGAAGCTGAATGTGGAGATGGGAACAAGAGGTGGTGAAATGATTGCATTTCAGGCAAACAGGCAGAACTCAAGGGGGGTTCAAAAGATGGATTACAAGAAAGAGAAGTACACTAAGAATTGTGACCATTGTAGATTCAAAGGTCATACTAAGGATGACTGTTTTAAGCTTCATAGACCACCTGAGTGGTTCAGTAACATTAAAGCAAAGAATGGTGGGAAGTATGCAATGTTGTTATGCAAGGTGATTCATACACTGAAGAGAGACACCTCTTAATGATGGAAATAATGCAGGATCATCAAGAAAAGAACCAGATGCAGGGCTAATAAGTGCTCTGGTTCAGGAAGTATGGAAGGCCTTTTAATGACAAGCAAAGTGGAGGAGGCCGTCAAGAAGGAATGACTCATAACAGTAACTTTGCAGGTATAGTTTCTGCATCTAATGTTGGAAAATATGATAAATTGGTCGACAATGAATCTTGGATCATGATTCAGGAGCTTCAGACCATATGGGTGAAAATCTTAAGTTTTTCAATGATATAAGAAGACCAAAAATCAGCATAAATGTAGGCTCCCTGATGGAACTCCAAGGGTAGTCAGTGAAATAGAAGTGAAGTTGACACCTGTAATAACTCTAAAGAATGTGCTATTTCTTCCTGATTTTAGGCACAACTTGTTGTCCATTAGCAAAGTGTTAGAAGGAAAATTAATGGTGACTCTTGATCATGATGGATGTGTTTTTCAGGACCTTTCCACTAGGAGAAATGTTGGATATGGGAAGAAGAGAAATGGGATGTACACTTTCAGTGAGGAAGGAATTAAGCACAATGAAGCAAGAATGAGGAGAATAGGAATTGAAAATAAACAAGCTTGTGTAGCTAGTACTAGGAACAGAAAGAAAGTTACTTTAAATGTACTCCATGCTAGGCTAGGGCACAATTCTTGGTCAAAGATGAAACACTTGGATATTCGCAATTGTAATGATTTGAAGGAATTTCTTTCTGACACATGCTCTCTTGCCAAACATCACAAACTGCCTTTTTCTGTGAGTAATAGTATTGCTGCAGGTATAATTAATTTATTCCACGTTGATTTGTGGGGACCCACAGAGTGAAGACAATTACTGGATAAAGTTAATTTTTGACTATAGTAGAGTGATGTCACTTGGACTCAACAGATGTCTAGTAAGGAACAGGTAAAGGAATCATTAGTTATTTCTTAATTCATGTTGAAACTCAATTTGAAAAGAAGGTGAAGATGATAAGGAGTGACAATGGCACTGAGATAGTGCAAAGTGAATGTGGAGGAATGCTTAGAAGCAAAGTAATAGAACACCAGAAAAGCATATCAGCAGTGCCTCAATAGAATAGAAGGGTTGAGAGAAAGCATAGATATCTTCTAAAAGCAGCCAGATCATTGAGAATTCATGCAGGTTTGCCAAGATTCTTGTGGGGTGAATGCATCCTTGCTGCAACTCACCTAATTAATTTGCTTCCAAGTAGTGTGATTAACTGGGATACTCCTTATGAGAGGCTGATGGAAAATAGGCCTATCTATGATCATTTAAGAGTCATAGGATGCCTTTGCTGTGCAAGCAAAACAGCAAAAGGAGACAAGTTTGCTGAGAAGGGCTTAAAAGGTATCTTAGTAGGGTATCCTTATGCTCAAAAGATTTAAAAATTGTATGCTTTGCAGAAAAGATAACTCTTTGTTAGTAGAGACATAGTGTTTAAGGTTTTAGAAGAAATTTTGCCTTTCTTGAACATTAACTTGCAGGATAATGAGCAGAAAAATAACATTAAAAGACCCACCTTTGGTGAGAGGAAGAAAAGAAGACAGAATAGAGACTTGAGTTATGGGAGGATATGGAAGAGGATGATGCAGTGGAGAACTTCAGGGCTGAAAGGAGAGAAGCAAATGTCAACAATGAACCTCAGAGTACAGACTACAGAGTACTGTGCAAGACCATGAGATCAGTGGAAGATCAACAGAGAAAGCTGCAGTTGATCACACAGTATCAGAACAGCTGAAGAGATCAACCAGAATCAGGAGCAATCCTGAAAGACTTACAGATTATGCTTGCAATCTTCCTCCAAGCAACATGGTGGGAGATAAGTCAGCAGTTCCACTGATGTGGCAAATTAGTGACCTAGGGTGTATAAATGAATATACACCACAATACAGTTAATCTGTATGCAATATGCTCCATACTAGGGAGCCACAATCCTATGATGAAGCTTCTGAGCAAGAAGAATGGAAAAGGGCCATGAGGAAGAATTAATGGCATTGGAGAAGAATGAAACTTGGGTAACGACAAGAGTTATCTCAAGGAAAGAAAGCAATAGATTGTAAATGGATATACAAAACCAAACTGAGGCGAGATGAAAGCATTGAAAGATTGAAGGCAAGGCTTGTTTCCAGGGGAGACAACCAATTGAAAGGAAAAGATTACAAGAACACCTTTTCTTCGGTAGCAAAATTTGCTACAGTGAGATCACTGATGGCCTTAGCTGCCATGAAAAGTTGGAAATTGAATAAGCTGGACATCAATAATGCCTTCTTATATGGCAGTGATGAGGAAGTGATCATAAATCCACGACATGGGTACAAAGGAAGGGAAGAAGGAAAAGTTTGCAAGTTGCACAAAACCTTGTATGGCTTGAAACAAGCCTCTAGACAATGGAATCTTGCTTTGAAAACTTTCTTATTGCAAGAGACTTCACTCAGTCGAAGAGAGGTTAATTTTTATTTTGTGGGCAGCAAGGAGGAAGGCAATGTGTTGTCTTAGTTTATGTGGATAACCTATTGGTCACTGGAGATGACACAAGCTACATTGAATTACTGAAACAAGAACTTGATGCAGAGTTTACCATAAAAGATTTAGGTCAAATGAGGTACTTCCTCGGATTGGAAGTAGCTAGAACTTAGAAGTACCACTGGCATCTTACTCAACCACAGGAAGTATGCATCAGATATTGTCAAAGACAGCAGACTGAAGAATGGCAAGAGTGCTAAGTTTCCCTTGCCAAAGGGAATGAAGTTGTCCACTTTGAAGGTGAGATTTTAGACGATCCAGAGAGGTCCAGAAGACTAATTGGGAGGTTGCTTTACATAAACCTCACTAGACCAGATATTACTTTCACATTAAAGGAACTAAGCACTGGGGGTTATTTTATCAAGCTGATGCTGAACTGAATGTGCAAAGCTATTGTGATGCAGACTGGGGAGCATGCACTTTTACGGGTTGGAAACTCCCTAATTTCCTTTAAAGCCAAGAAGCAGACGACTGTTTCTAAGTCCTGCGTCAGAATATAGAAGCATGTCACAGACACACACACACAGCTAGTGAACTTGTTTGGGTGGATGGCATTCTAGAGACTAGAGGATTTGCAACTAACTATTCCTAAGCCTATCACCTTGTATTGTGACAAGGCAGCCACCTACACCGCAGAAAATCCTGTTTTTCATGAGAAAACAAAACATTTAAGGATGGACTGTCATTATGTGAGAGATTGTGTTGAAGGATTCATTTCTACAGCCTATGTCAAATCCAATCTTCAACTTGCTGACTTATCAACCAAATCTCTCCCAGAATATCAGCATAATTTTCTATCATTCAAAGTTGGGACTGATTCCCTTACAGGAAGTCCGACTTGAGAGGGGGGGTGAAGAAAGTTCACTCTTAGCTTTAGATTGTAAATGCTGATCACTGTAACACTATGTGTCTGTGCATAGTGTAATATTTCTTCCTCTGTTGTTTGTCCTTTTGTACAGCACACTAGGTTGCACATGGTTTTAGTTTTTCCTTCCTGTTATATATATATATATATATATATATATATATATATATATATATATATATATATATATATATATATCAGCTTTTAGGTTAGGATCCCTATGGGGGGTATAGATTGAGGCGCAGCCTTTTGAGAAAATAGAAAGAGAACATTCTTTCCAGGACTCATTTTTTTGTGTGTTTTTGGTGAGTGAAAACTCAGTGAACCAGAAAGATTGCAACTTTCTTCATAAACCTTGCTTTGAGTACAGCTCAAAAACATGTAACGACATCAAGAAGTCATCATGGTCATTTTGATACTTTATCCAATTTGAAGTTCAATATCTAGGCTTGCATGTCTACTTTATTTAATGCATCAAATTTTGGACAAGTTGTAACAATTGAGAGATTTTAAACTCCAATTTGTGGGTGTTCAGGAATCCCTTCAACTCGAAAGTAGTTCTCAGTGCATCCAAATGATTGTAGCTCAAACAGCACTTCCATAGTCGACACATTAATCCTCCGAATACAATGGTCTTTGCAAATAGAAACAAAAAAACAGTAATTCTGTGGGTTCTGAGGCAAGTGACATGAGGGGCTTCCTCAAGATATCTAAATCAGTCGCTGGAGGTGTTGATGTGCATACAATGAGAGATTATAAAAGAAAAGTGCATTCAGTAAAGTCCTTGAAAGAGCAAATATAAGTATATAACTGATACAGATTGATGCATATAGTACCAAGGTAACATACCGCCAGTTTGTCATTTGAACAAACCGCTCTAATCCATCTCCAATGACATGCCATGTCTTTGAGCTAATGTCATGAGTAATCTCGAACTCATTTATAGGGACAGCTCGTTTCTTCTTTATCCTGTCCGCCACGTGATTAAGATTGACAGGAGCGGCCCAACCTGTAATGTATTATTTTGTAAATCGATGTCAGGATTCAATAGATATACATGTAAACAGAGTTTTTTTTTTTTTACTTCCTTTATTTGAGAATAAAAGGCCATATTTGACTCTATTTTTTCTGAAAACTTTGACCTTTTTTATCACTACATATTAGTATAACTCATAAGTAATACTTCCCTTGTTCATTTTCTATTGCAACATATACCTCTTTTGGTAGTTTCATATCTATTGCAATATTTCCTCTTTTGGTAACAAAAGCTACCCAATTGGACCACATTGTCCTTATTAAGTCTACCTATATCTATCATTAATTACCCACCAACCAATCACATGAGTTCTTTCTGCCAAACCCCACTACCTTTATAATTTCCTTAAAAAGTGTGCCCAAATCATTATGTAATTCTTAACAAATTCAACAAGAGAATCTCACATTATAGATCATTATGTACTTCTTAATAAATTCATGGTCAGATTAGAGAAGGCCTGATATGGCCCATTAATTTGAAATGAAGGCCAGCAAAACAAACCTTGTGTTTGGAGTAATAAATCAAATTTCTTTAAGTAAAACACAAGATATATATCCTGATCCACAATGTTGGAGGATGCATGGATTACAGGAAGCTTGTCCTGCAGAAGTCTACCTTTGACTCTCTAAAAATTGGCTGTGAAATTACTTTCCAAATTCCTTAGCGTGCAAGACAAATTTCTATTCTTTGCAAAAGGGTAGAAAAGGATATGGCAGTCAAGCAGGAATTTCTTCAACCAACTCAGCAACAAACTAAAGAAAAGGAACAACCTAGCACACCTAACAACCACCTCCGACATAGCGTCACAGCCACATTCACTCCTACACTTCAAACGAATACCGCAAACAGATAAAACAATATATCTTAAGAATTCCACTTATAACAGGTTCAAGGGGGGAGGGTAAGGGATCTGAACCCTGGTTCTAAGACCATCTTAGATAACTAAAAAGGAAAGACAAGGCCAACATTCCAGGAAGAGGTAAATTAAGATCCTTCCATTCTGCAGCTAAGTTTTTCTGTAGTAGGTCAATGTGTTATCTTTCTTCTTGTGTTGTCTATATCTTAAACTACTACTTCCATTTCGTACTATGTGTCCAAACAAGTTAAACAAGTTATCTAATTCTATATCCTGTAACTTAAATAATAACTAACTTAAAAACAATTGATACCAATAAATTATATCTGGCTGGATTTGAACACCAATGCAATTACTAATGAGTATAACATGTAAGCATAACGAATAAACAATTTTTCAAACGAGAGGTTCTCTCTCATAAATTTCTCTCTCTACAAAATTGCTCTCAAGCACCAAAATTTACCAACTCAACAAGTGCACATTCAAACTGTAGCTTCAATTAAATAGTATTTCGGCTATTGAATAGGTGTCCATAGTAGATTACACCTCAAATAGTTGAATATAGCTGGCCATAGTATTGTCTCGTTTATTACTTCTAAATTGTCGCTGGGTAAGTTTAGTTTGATTAAATCTATAGATTATTCAAGTCAAGTAGCCACAGTGATAGATATCTTAGATCACATACACCTCTCTCACGAAAATATAGCCAAAATAGATTAGCTCAAAGCTCAGCGTAGGTAGAATCAACTGTTGTATCCATGGAGTCTGGTGCTTCCCAATCTACAGCACAATTTGTTACGTTTCATAGAAAGCAGGGACCTTTTGTGCGACCCCCGCCAGATGCGTTTATACCCACGGAGGGTGGTTTAGACCTCTTAGTTGTGGGCAGGTTTATCCATGAACGAGAAGTATCAGTAGAAGCTGTCCAAAGTTGGGTGGATACATGGGTGACTAAGAAACGTATCAAAGTCCAAAAGCAAGGTAAGTTGTTCTTGTTTTTTTGCAATGATATGGAGGATAAGGAGGATTTAGCAGGAATGTATGGCGTATTGAACTACCCAGGTGCTATGCTCGTATTGAAAGCATGGAGGATGGGGGACTCTGAGGTCATTCAACTTCTCTGAGATGGCCGTATGGATGAAAGTAGAGGGTATTCCCTTGGTGATTGGGTCCTGGAAAGTGGTGGAAACGTTGCTTTCTCGAGTGGGTCATGTACTTAGGTTTGATCACAAGTCTCACGAGCCAGGTCCAAAGCGATTCTATCGGGCATTGGCATGGATAAAATTAAAAAGTCCGTTAGTTCCGGGGGAATATATCGAATACCAACCCGGTAGATCGGTATGGGTGGATTTCAGGTACGAAGGGGTATTTGTATTCTGCAAGAGATGTGGGCAAATTGGGCATAAAAGCTCATCGCGTACCAAGGACTGGAATAAGGTGAAGAAAGCGGTGGATGCAGCCATCATGGAAGCATGCAAGCCAAATTCTCCCTTAATGGTGGGCAAGGAAAGTGCCCCGTTGTACACAAACAAAATTATTGGCCTGCCTTTGCTTGAACAATACACTACAACTAGAGTGAGGCTTGATGTGCGACGACCATCCCCACAAGACTGGACATCGGGAAGCTCATCACAAGATAGTGAGAATGACGAAGATGATGACGGAGATAGTGGAGATGTGCATATGTCCGACAGGTCTAATGAAAGTGGAGGTGGTACTCCAGGTGGTGGCCGGAGCGACGTGTATCCGAGTGCGTCCAAGAGAATGTGCAGAGATGATAACAACCCATCCACATACGAGGTGGGTGAGTGCAGCAAACGCACGGTGCACGGCTCGCAATACAACACCAAGCATGCAGTCTCTTCTCCTAGGAGTAATAGGGGTAAAAATGTCTTGACCTTGAATAAAAAACAATTTAAAAGGGGTGGTAAAAAAAGAGGAGTTTTGGAAACTAATTTAAAAAGGCAATTAACTGGGATTCTCCAAGGGTGCAGAAGGAATGTTGCAGAGAAACATGTGGGGGAGAAGGCACGTGGCAAGCTTATAGGAATGGGTGAGGAAAAAATTGGTTTAGAGGAATTTATTATTCAACATGAAGAGAACAGCAACAATATAAAAAATTAAAACCATGAGAGTGAGGGAGGCCGTGCTATTGGGCCTCATGAAAACATAACATCCCAAGGCTTATTCACAAAAGACTTGTCGCTAAAGGATCATAACCCACCACCTATTCCTTCACATCAAGCAGAGAGTCCAAACAAGATGAATGGGTCAAACCCTTTCTCCCAGCCAAGTTCGAATATCCCTATTGAGGAACCACTATCCCCATCTTTCTTCGAAGGCCTAGATGAAACAATTAATCAACAACAAGCCCACCTTGCTCAAACTGGGCCTCACGTGCAAGACTTCACTGGGCCCAGGCTATGGATGAATCCTATTTTGCGCAAATTCATGCAGGAGAGATGGAGACAAACATGCCAAACTGGGGAACCCAAAGCCCAAGTGAGAACGTATCAAGGTGGACCTCCTCGGATTCGTTTCCTGCATCTGGCTCGGTGGATTGGCCCGCTTACTGGCGTGAATTTTGGCAAGTGAATGAAGCGGGTAGGCTATCCCCACAAACGCCCTTAAGCATCCCAGGTTCGCACTCTTCCCCTCCAATCTGGTTCATCTAGTACTTATTTTTCTCAAGTTTCAGATACTCCCACCTATGAATTTGAAAACCTGCATGTATACCCCACTTCGGGTGCTGAAAATCTCCTGGGAAATTCAATGCCGACGGAAATACCGGAGCCCACGGGCCTGCTTGAAGACATAGTTAATGTCAAGCGGGTCGGGCAAGAAATTAAAAGGGGTAAAATGAAAGAAAACTTACAGGAAGAAAAGCTCTTTGACTTCAGTTCAGGTGAGGTGAAGAAGATAAAATCCGTTGATGAGAGGAGGACAGATTTTAAGGGTAAGAATAAATGTGGGTTGAGCAAATCAGCGCTAGATGAGGAATACTGCAAGAGATTTTTACCGCGGATCCCGGTGAGACGTCCACCTGGATTTGACTTAAAAGTGACAGTGGGCAAGTAAAAAAGAGTCAAAAGAAACGTAAGATGGCAGAGATGGGACCCGAGTGTCGAGAGACGAGAGTTCACCAAAACAGCAATTAAGGAGTTTTATAAATGGCTTAACACCATGCAGCAGGAGTTTGAGGCAAAGGAGAAGTGGGCTAGGTACAGTGAATCAAGCAACTCAGAGGCTTGTGAGACTGGGCCTAAACAGTCTCAGGTGAAGCAATGAAGATCATGGCATGGAATTGTAGGAGTCTAAATACAGCGGACTCCCCTACGATTCCGTTTCTGTGTTGGATAGTCCGCAAATTTTCCCCTCAGATCTTGTTTTTAATGGAAACAAAGGCGAACTATGAGCTGGTGCACAAGATAGCTGTTTCCATAGGTTATCCACAGGTAGTAGTAGTGAATGCTGATGACATGAAAGGCGGCTTAGCTTTATTTTGGCTTCCTAGTATTAGTCTCTCTGTTTGTAGTAGTAATAAAAACTTGCTAGCTTGTAATATAGAGGATGTAAATAAGGGTCAATGGAAACTTTTGCTTTTGTATGGGAGTCTGTATTATAATTGCAAGCAACAAGTCTCGGAGATGGTAACAAATAACATAAAGGTGGGTGAGGCTAATTACGTGGTTATGGGTGATTTTAATGAGATTGAATTCTCATATCAAAAGATGGGCAGTAATTGTTATTCGCAAGGCCAAGAACAATTTAGCCAATGGAGGATGGATTCATCACTTACTGAGATCCCATATCATGGACCCAAATATACATGGTGTAATAACAGAGAGGGGGAGGCAAGGATTTATGAGAGACTTGATAGGGTGTACGCATCTGACAATTGGAGGGACTACACCCCGACGCAACAGTCATAAACTTCCCAAGTCTCTGATCACAGTTGAATTCTCCTATACACCAATCCAGAAGCAAAGAGTAAACGAACGCCAATTAAAATTGAAGCCTGGTGCTTGGAAATTCAAGAGGTCCTGGAAAGAGTTACAATTGCATGGGGAGCAGGAGCACTATGTACTGGTTCCCCTATGTATAGGATTAATAGGAAAGGAGCGGAGGTCAGGTATGAGTTATTAAAATGGTGCAAGAATTTTAAAGCACAACATCAACTTACATGGGAAGACAAGCTGCGAATCTGTGAAAGGGCCCAGCTGGATCTGGAGAATACAGTGGGAGACTTGAATGAACAACAATATGAGGAAGCTAGAGTGAGGAGGGATCAAATATGGAAGGCGCAAATACAGATGAACTACTGGCGACAACGAGCAAAAGGAAAGTACCTGACGTTGGATGCTCTACAACATGAAGTTCCCTGTGAGATTTGTTCGCTGGATTAGGCAATGTGTGACAACGGTTCCATACTCAATCCTCATCAATGGGGAACCAACTGAAAGATTCCATCCCACATGTGGTATGAGGCAGGGAGACCCCCTCTCCCCTTATCTGTTTATACTTGTAATGGAAATGCTTTCAAGAATGATCCAAAAGGAAGAGAAGGAAGCTAGAATACAGGGAATGCGAATCACAAGGAGAGCACCACCTATAACTCATTTATTCTTTGCTGATGACTCACTCATATTTTTCAAAGCAATTCCGCAGGCTTGTAGCTCCGTCAAGCAGGTGTTACAACGATTCAGCTGCCTATCAGATGAGGTTATCAACTACAATAAATCTCTCATTATGTTCAGCCCTAACACACCCACTAGATTCAAAAGATACATGAGAAACATATTCGGTACACCATCGCTCGAAAGTTTAGGTAAATATCATGGGTGTAACATAGAGGTGGATGGCAGAAGTACCACAATGTTCAAGCCTCTAGTTGAGAGAGTGCGAAGGAAAGTGGGCGACTGGAAGCACTTGACCCTATCACCAGCAGGCAGAATACTATTAATTAATGGTATTCTGGCGTCGTTATGCCACCACATAATGTCCATCTTCCTTGTACCAAAAAAGATCGCAGATGAGATTAATGCAATATTTGGAGCTTTCCTTTGGAGAAATAATCAGGGATCAAAACCTATTTACTGGCGGAAAAGAGAGATTGTGGAACTTCCGAAGGGAGGGGGAGGGCTGGGGATCAGGAACGTCAACCTCTTCAACAAATCGCTACTTGCAAAGCAAGCAGTGCAGATTCACAGCAATCCAGGCCTGCTGGTTTCCAGAGTACTAAAGGTGAAGTATGGTGGATCCCCGGTGTCTCTAACGATGCAAAACAAAAGGTTAACCAGCGCTTCTTGGGGATTTCGAGGTATGTACAGAGCAGTTAGAGATTGCAGCGACGGCTTCTTGAAAGTGACGGGCAATGGTGCCTCTACGCAAATCTTAGGGGATCGATGGCTCAAAGTAGGTCCTATAAAACTGCGTGAAGGAGTTAACCTGGAACGGGAAGGGCTCACCACAGTAAATAAACTCTTTAAGCCAGAAGCCAAGACATGGAATGACAAACTTATTTGGGAAAAGTTTGAGCCCGACACCGCACGCATAATTCTAACCACCTACATACCCCAGGGAGGACGATTACGTATGGGCTTGGAAAAATAAGGCGGAATTCACCACTAAGCAAGCCTATGCCTTTCTTACACAAATGAGGGGTGTAGAAATTTCAAAGGGTATGGAGGCAAAGGTCCGGAGGAAATTATGGGCAATGAGGATCTTTCCCAAATGGAAGGTTTTTATTTGGAGAATGCTGCATAGAGCCCTAGCAACGAATGCTAACCTTAGAAAGAGGAAAATCCCGGTTAGGCAGCATTGCTACTTTTGCGGAACTGACAATGAGACGGAGAATCACCTCTTCAGAGACTGTGAAATCACAAGAAGGATATGGAAAGCATCTCCGCTAGGGCTCCAGGAAGAAAATGAGACCTACATCCCCTTTCACAGGTGGATACAGAACTACCTCCTCTTTATGTGGAAGGAGGAGGACGAGGAACAACTTCTGAGTAAGACTTTCACTGCGACGCTTTGGGCAATATGGGTAAGTAGGAATAAGATTGTCTTCAGAAACTCCACACTACAACCCCCAGAAATCATGGAAGAAGTGCGCAGGCATCTGTCCAAGGTACAACTCAGGAATCCCAAGCTAATAAAGAGACAGGTGCAAGATGACCTGGAAAAGAAGCTGATAAGCCAGGAGTATCCCACCGTCTGCTATAACCAGCATTGCTGCATAATGCAAGTGGATGGCGCATGGAAAAAACAAGGGCCGAGGAATAGCGTAGCAGGAATAGGGTGGAAAGCGAGTATAGGGGACTGCGTGCTCTTCGAGGGTAACGACAGGGTCATGGCAAAGTCTGCAATCCAAGCGGAGGGCTTACTGAAGCAAAGAGGCGACAGGTTAATGAAATAAACGTCCTGACGGACTCCGCACAACTGATACACGCGCTTAAGGACCAACATAGGTTAATAGACATTTACACTATTACTAGGGGATATAGACAACCTGTGTAAAAGCTTTAGGAACTGTAAGTTGTATAAGGTAAGTAGGAACAATGTCCAACAAGCCCATGACTTAGCTGTTAAGGCAAGGCAGGGCTGTCTATGTTAATTTATGTGAACTTGTTGCCAAAAAAAAAAAAAAAAAAAAACATGTAAGCATAACCTCAAAAGACAATTTTACAGAAATGGAAAAGTAATTAATTCTTTTAGATCTTGGAATTTATATTAAGAGTCACTGAGATAACAACAAGATAAAAGCTGAAAGAAGTGCAGAAAGAATGTTCATTCAGGAACATGTTCCATTCAGAAAAGAAATTATTTTTCAATACCTTCTTTATCTTCTATTTTTGAAAACAGAAAAAAAAAAACTAAATAAGATAAGATAAGGCAAGTACCACTATTGGAGCACATTATATGATTCATTCAGGCTGGATATAACAAATGATGCTTATTGAGAGTTGCAAGACATAAAAAAAATGACAAGTACTTACCTTCAACCTGCTTTACAGCTTCCCTAACTTGCCTTACTAGCTCATAGGCAGCACAAACTACTTCATGAGTACCCTGTTTACTAATAGCACTCATGCAGAAAGATTGAATACCCTTAGCTAGAAGGTGTTCCTTGAATATTTCCCATCTTTCAGATGCTTCTGGAAGATCCATCTTGTTAAAAGCAACTAAATAAGGCTTTTCTGCAAGTTCAGGGTTAAACAATTCAAGCTCCAGACGAATTGCATCAAACTCATATTCTGGCTGTGGGGATGAACCATCAACAACATGCACCTGATATATATTGCAGACAGGCACTTGTAAGAGTAGCTTATGCATACGGTTAAGAAACTAGCAACTATTAGCAACATAGAAAGAGAATGGTAGCCTTGGCTTGTGAACATAAATTCAAGCCTCGAGAGGGGCCATGTCTTTCCCTCTGCTTGCCCTAAAAAACCTTCATATCAACATTTAATCTTGTTAGCTTTTAGCAGCTGGAGCTAGAATGTAGCCACAACAGTATTAGTTTCTCACATAAATAGCCTCTATTTGTTTTCTCTTTTTGGCATTTCTCATGTTACAAATCAAGTCAATTCTACAACAGGGTTTTGGCACCCCTGAGGTTCAGATCATGGGTTCACCGCGAAGATGCCAAAGATGGATTGAAGTAAACCATTAAAGCAAACAAAAACTAATCAAACAAAGAAGAGAACTACATCCTTTAAAAAACAACAAAGGAATGACATGAAAAGATAGAACGATATTGCCACTAGACTGATATCTATAAAGGATCTGAAAGGCAATATAATATATCTTAAGGTGCACATGGCTTATAACTTAAGAACATGCATACAAATTAAAGAACCAAACAAAGTGACCAAGCTCAGCAGAAGACATCACAGGTCAGATCGTAAATCATCCAATCATCAGCACAAGATTCCTATTGTCAGAGTTATAAATGCATTTGTTGGGCATAATCTAGATCTTTCTTGAGAGAAAGGAATCAGAATTTTCATATCTCCCTCTTACCCTTGTTTTTTCAGGAAACAGCATCACCCCGGCCATTTAATCACAACATTAAGGGGTTCGACAATCATTCTTGTCTACCGAAGAGAAGTGAAATTATTAGTAGCTTGAGTAAAAACAAATTTGAACCTGAGACTTCCAACGGTCTTCGATGTGCTACTCTCTCTTCGTTTCACGTTAAGTACTCATGTTAGTTTCTTGAACTTAAGCATAGAAGCTTAAAACAAAGATATGAAAATTTTTATAAGATAGCCGAGTGTGATGATTGGACGCGTACTCATCTCCGACATGATATGCAAGTCCGAGCAACATAGGTCATTTGATATAAATTATGTCAGACTCTTTATCTCTGTATTATCAATAACTAAGATGCTAATGACTTGTAGAGCAAGGGGTATTTCATGTACCAGGACAGAACATCTTTCAGTATGCCGTAGAAATTCATGGCCTAAACCAAAACCTCGGTGTGCACCTTCAAGCAAACCTGGTAAATCAGCTACAATCATTGTTGAATCATAGTCAAATGAAACTACACCAAGATTTGGAAGCAAAGTTGTGAAAGGGTAGTTTGCTATTTCTGGTCTAGCAGCACTTATGACACTCAGAAGTGTGCTTTTTCCAGCATTTGGTGCACCAACAATTCCGACGTCGGCAACTAGCTTGAGCTCCAAGTCCAACCACCTGATTGTAGTATTATGTTAATCTCAAAATCGAAGAGCCATACGTAGCCAAAATCACTAATTCAGCAAAAACACAGGAAAGTATGAACATCATCTGAATAAATTAAGGACCAACAATATACTTTTTGGGGGTTAATAGCATTCATCCAAAGCAAGTGTAAAGTAGTTCACTCTCCTTTATGTTTGACTACTGCATATTTCATGTAACAAATTCATATCATGGGACTCAAGCAAATATTATCAAGTCAAACATAAGTCAGAGACCTGTCTAAGGTAGTTATACTCACATCTACAAGCCAATGGATGCTTAAATAAAAAATGTACTCCCTCTGTGCTACCTTTCCTTCAGTACACTCAAAACCTAAGAGATTGACTGCACAACCTAACTTTCAAAAACAAATGTTGTTGGAAACAAATTTTGAGGTAGGATGACATACATGCAGCTTCTCTACTGTTTGGACCAAGATCACTCTAACACCTACATGCTACATCCTATAGATACATCGAAAATATAAGTAGCCTACTTTGCAATTGTTTGGCAATCTTCAGCAAGAAACTTGAGAAGGAACGTGCACCTCGAGGATTTCATGAACTTTTACACTTCTAGGATTTCATCAAAGCCAGTGGGTTGAAGTGGAAGACTGCCATGGTGTTTCTATGGCATGGAATGTTGGGCTGTAAAACATTGTCATGTACATAAGATGAATGTGGCGGAAATGCATATGTTACGTCGGATGTGTGGACATACACGAAAATATCAGTTGAGGAAAGTGATAGTTAAAAAGAAAGTAGGGTTACATGACTTACATCTATCGAGAACAAGATGAGAAAGAATTGCCTACAATGGTTTGAACATGTAAGACGGAGACCAATTGATCACCGATTAGAACGGTTGAAGAGTGGCAAAGTGATGGGGTTGTAAGGGGTAGCGAAAGACATACGAAAACTTGGATGAGGGTGATTGAGAGTAATATGAGATTATGCGTTCTAATTGGGATGCAGAAAATATGGCGCTAGATAGGGTATAGTGGAGGAAGACAATCTAATGCTAGTGACACAATTTGACTCTACATTTATTCCTTTTGATCCCTTTTACTATACTCCTTAAGTTTTGTGAACATCGTTCCCGAAAGCATTTTTATTTTTTTCTCCAATCAAGGTTTTCTCAAACCCTTCCATTTGTTTTTCTTCACATTTGTTTTTTCTCTTTACCCTCACTTATAAATCTTTTTTGAAATTTCATTTTTATTCCTCATATTTTGGATTTCTTCGTACACCTCATTTGGTTCTTCTTACTTATGTTATATATTACTCTTTTAAACTTAATCCGTTACATTAGGGGTTTCATTTGTCATGGAAATAATGTTTCATGACGATTCGTGCTAGCCGACCCAAATAATCTGGGACTAAAGCTTTTTTGTTGTTGGCATTAGCTATGGTCATAACTAACAAGACTTAGACAACTGTGATGATCTAGTTGGATTAATGAATGAAGCGTTGTAGACAAGTAAATTGTGAAAGTTATGCATGAGATAGACTATGAGAAGTAAAGATCTACCTCATCCAGTTTCACAAAGTTAACAAGAAATCTGACATTTTAACAGTATGCAGTGAGACACTGATTGTAAAGTGATAAGTATTGACCCGAGTTAACCCTCTGAATTTGACCACTCTAGCTCTTAAGTAGTCAACCTCTAATGCTTAAATCAGCAATGACGCATTATGGAGTTAAAGATCAAGTTATTTGGCAATTGGAGGCACAGGGAACGACAAATCCCAAAAAGATGGGTCTCAAGCACTAGCCCATGACCATGGTGTTGTATTCACCTGTGGTGGTGGCTAATCAGAACTTCCAGGCAGATAGCTCAGTTCAGGATCCCCACAACCGAGGATAGCCATGGGCCATGGCATCCAAGCAGAGACCTACAACATCTGAAACCCCACGACTGTGTTATGGATCCTTACGCTGTTTTATTGCTTACCCCCAAGAGCATTAGCGTGGAATTTCAGAAGACTGAATGTTTACGTCTAAGGCTCCGTTTGGTTGGGTGTAAAATATTTTCAGTGTAAAATGATTTTCATGGAAAATAATTTACAATGGAAAACATAATTCCAAGATTAGTTTTTCGTTGTTTGGTTCCATGTAAGAAAAATGATGAAACGAAAGGAAAATGAAAGGGAAAGTGAGGAGGTAGTGAGAGGAGTGTACAAGATAGATAAGGAAAAGGAAGGAAAACAATTTTCCCTTCATTTTGAAGGGAAAATGGTTTTCCATCATTGGGAGAACAATTTTACTCCTAGGAAAAATTGTTTTACACTCCTTTGCAAACCAAACAATGTAAAATTGAAAATAGAGGAAAACAGTTTTCCAGGAAAACGTTTTATGCCCTACCAAACGGACCCTAAATCCCCATGAGTGCAGAATTGTTCACCAATAACCATGGGCATTGATTCTATTTATCCTTTGCTTCCAACTCTTTAATGCATTCCACCAACCTTCCACATCTTCTAGCACTCAACTCCACCTCCCCCCCCCCAACCAACCCTCCTCCCAAACAAATAATTACAGAAATAAACAAATATCATTATCTTGTTCAGATCTTATCATCAGCATCTACACAGATAGGAAATACTCTCTCCGTCCCCCTCCGTTTGCCGTCATTGTGTTTTAGTCACTTTCTTGAGGACATACAAAAACAAATTTCGGCCAAACATAAACGGAAGGAAGGAGTATGCAATATAGCCACAAACAGTCAAACAGAAGAAAACATTAAAACAAAAGTAACAGCCACAAATAGATCACAAGCATTAGAAACATAATTAGTTAAAGTATAACGTTAAAGCTGAATAGCAAAGGCACTCACATTTCAGGACCTTCCTCCCCATTTTCTGCAATCCTTGGCACCTTATTTAATCCTGACTTAAACGCAGCATTTCCTCGGCCACCTCTTCCCCCAGGCAAAAGCAGAGCCCTCTGCCCTGGATGCAACAACTCTAACAACACTTGGCCTTCAATCCCATCATCCCTAGCCTCTCGAATCACCGTCCCCGGTGCAATCTTTACTACCACATCCTCCCCTTTAGCCCCATGCTGGTTACTCCCCTGCCCATGCGACCCTCGCCCCGCCCTAAAATGCACACAATTCCTGAACGGCAATAACGAATTCATTGCCCCATCCACCTCTACATACACATTTCCTCCTCTCCCTCCATCTCCCCCTGATGGGCCCCCAAATGGCACATATTTCTCTCTCCTAAATGCCACTACACCATTCCCTCCATTACCAGCTTTCACAAATATCTTCGCCTTGTCGAAACATCTCATCACTGCTGGAACCCCCTTCTCCTTCTCATCTATCTCATCCCCTAATCCCTCGAATACTTCGCCTTCGAAAACCACCATTTCATCATCATCTTCTTCGTCTACAGAATCATACTTTTCTTCCAATTCTTCATCGATAACATCTGGAACCTCATATTCCTGATAATTAAACCCACTGAGCTTCTCCCCGTTTTCTAGTTGATCAAATTCCCTCAATTCAACGGCGATTTTTTCGTCCTCGAATTTTGGAACAACGGTTGAGTCAGAAAGCTTAATTTCTCGATACGCGTCGATGAGGGAAGAGGCGAAAAAGTCATCTTTAGGTGGGAGACGAGTGTAGGTGGTTGCTTCAATGGCGATTGATGATGTTGATTTTTCATTTGATTTTGATTTTGATTTTGATTTGGGGGAGCATTGGGGATTAGGGTTTTGTGGAAGCTTTTTGCGATATGGTTTATTGGGGCGAGAAGACACGAGTGGTGAGAAGGATATGGATACGGAAGACATTGATGGTGAGCTCAACTGAGACA
This sequence comes from Beta corolliflora, assembly GCA_947648045.1. Lineage (NCBI taxonomy): Eukaryota > Viridiplantae > Streptophyta > Magnoliopsida > Caryophyllales > Amaranthaceae > Beta > Beta corolliflora. Next base: position 612,134 of record CANSZD010000774.1, read on the forward strand.
GCACTCAGCAGGGTTCGGTTGCGGATGATATTTTGGCGGGTTTCACAAGATTTCCCTTCTTTCTAATTTTACTTGCAATTTTTTTTTGATAAAGGTAAGAAAAAAGAAGTTAGGGGACCCTCCGCATGAGAGGTATCCCTAACGCATCGTTTACAATGATGTCGTGGAGAGCGGAATTATTACAAATATCTATATTAAAAGAAGATGGTACTAAATGGCCAACATTCGTTATCCAGTCTGCTGCTTTGTTTGCCTCTCTGTAGACTAGCATTCTTTGCACGCGATGCGTGCTTGGATTTTCTTTGCTGAATTTTTCTCTTTAGTAGTAAATATCTTGGTTCTTTTTTACGTGAATAATTGTCTATAACATTTTTAAAACATTGTTATAATTAAATGGCTTGAATAATCAAACCTATATAATGTATAAATATCATTAGAAAATATGTTACTAACATTTTGTTGTTTTCAGCAATATAGTTGGAGTTGAAACTATGTGAAAGACCGTTGATGTGTGTTCTACCAAATAAAAGAGTTTTATATATTGAGGAATATAGTGAGTTTTGAAATACATTATAAATCAATACTTTCAACATACAATGTTACCCATTAATCATATTATCGCTATTAATCACTAATTAAAAGAGTTAAACGCACTAATCAAGAAAGTTGAGATGCTCAACGATTTTTGAGTTTGTTTATGGGTTGGACATAACTTTGATCGTTTTTTTTTTACTTCGTAATTGAATAAGTAATGGATCATGGATAAAATAATTTTCAATGCATCTTTTTCGTTTATGGAAATTTCCTTTTTTTCTACATCTATTACTCAAATGCAACATATGATTTGCTGCATTAATTGGACAATAACTTTGATTTGAAAAGTTATTTATATATGTTTAATTAGTTTGTATGTTGTGTAATATTTTTTATTTGAGGGTAAGGATGTAATTCAATAGGAGGACACCATAACTCCCCCCTTCACTTATATAATAAAGATATGACATATGGACCAAGAATCAAATGATTGAAGAAGTAGTTTGATGTCACAGATGACATGGGAGATCTGCCAAGGAGGAGTCCAGGAACCTTTGACAGCATTGACAACAAGTAGATTGTCGCCTTCTATTTGTAGATTTTTTATGTTGGAATGTAGAGCTAGATTGATACCATGATGAAGAGTCAATGTAATATCCCGGAATTTTTAATAAGTTTTAAAATAATTAATTTTTTTCAACTTATGAAATTCATGATTTTATCCATACCAAATTATAATAATTATTTTAATATTTCATATTATTACTTTGTGTGTGTATATATATATATATATATATATATATATATATGTATATATATATATATATATATGTATATATATACATATATATATATATATATACATATATATATATATATATATATATATATATATATATATATATATATATATATATATATATATATATATATATATATATATATATATGCATGAATTATTATTTTTGGGAATCTGAATTTCAAAAAAAAAAACAAAAAAAAAATAAATTTTGAAGCAAACATCAACCGAAGAGTTTGTTTCCAAAAATTTCGTCAATTATATCAAAAATCTGTCAAATTGATTGCTCAATCAAATACCACCCCAAAATCTTCTAAATCAAATTTTAACTTTCCCCCTTTGTTTCAATCAGATCCTCCTCCTTCCTTCTTGAATTGTTCCTCTCTCCCTCTACTAGGACTATAAATACAGGACTTCTTCACCCCTTTCAAGCACAATTTTCGTTTCAAAATTCAGTAGGTAAGAAACCATCTCACACCACCATATTTTTGAGGAGAAAAAAAATATATAAAAGAGAGTTAGAGGCGTCGTACCGCCACTGCTACCGCCAGTACATCGGACTGGCCGACCGATCCTCTTTCTCTTTCTTCTTCTCTTCCTTCTTTCTTCTTTCTCTCTCCTCTAGTCTTTGTTTTTTTTTTCGAAAGAAGACTGGTTCTGTAGAACCAGAAAAGTTGTTCTTTTTTTTAGCAACTTAAATGGCTTTGACTTTTGATTAAAAAGATAAATAATAAAAATAATTGTATTGTCCTTGTGAACAGCAAGTTCACGTGAAGGTATGTGACTTGCTATCACAAGGGGCTTTTGAAAACTTTTAACAAAAGTTACAGTGTGATGTGACACATTTATTTTCAAGTAAAATATTTTCTAAAATTCTTATTTTTCTTTTCTTTTCAACCTTGGTTATTTAACTTTGTTAATTATTAATTTTATAAACTTTGGTTAAAGTTTTAAACTTTAGTTTTATTTTTGGGATATTATATCAAGTGACTAACTTTAGGTAATATTATTTGTTGTAGACGGAGATTTTGTAGAAGAAGCTTTCTAGGGGTGACTTACTCGAGGTAATTTCGATGTCCATCGTACTCTAATTCCCGTTGTAAAACGGTTACCTATGTGATTGTGTGATTATGTGGTCATGTATGTGATAAATGATTTATAGACTAATGTTATAAATTTATGAGTTAGTAATTACTATTATAAAAGTGTGATTCTCACAATACTATTAAACTGGATTATGTTATTATAATATTGGTAATAGTATACATCTTTTATTATCATGTGATTACTTTGGAACAAAGTTTACTAAAGTATTAGTATGTGAATATTCTTGTGGAGAACCTATATGACTAAAATAAGTTATATGTTAAAAGAACTTGTGGAATTGTATGGTTATCACATTGAGAACTTGTGTACATTATGACCTTTTAATAAAACTAAGGAGGGTAATGAAGTCCGAAAGGGTGTTGAACAGGTTGCCCTACATGATGGTATATCTATCTATAGGTTGATTATTATATACGATACAAAAATGTTGTCTTCCTTCTATTTGTTGTGATCCAAGAAGAAGGGGTGTGCACACTAGGGACTCTATAATATTGGCCATGGTTATATTGGGGTGACGACTTCTGGTTGAAGTAGGCGGATAATAGGGATTAGTCCCGGCCTACTGGCGTTCACATTCCCTCTCTTAATTAAAAATTATTATTGTTAATTGTGTGATTAAATGTTATATGATTATGTGACTTATGCTTGGAGTTATTAATACAAACGTTTTAGAACCCAAATATTAACATTAATATTATTTGTTCACCTTTCCTTTTAAACTCAAAACTTATTTTTAAAATTATTATTTTTACGGGATGGAGTCGAATTACTCAGTTTTTCTGATTTTTGGGAGTTGTCTCTCTTGTTGTCTTCTTTTTTGTTACTTTGCAGGTTGGACTTGGTGATGGGATCTCGTGTGAGGAGACTTAGATAATTCACCTAGATTACCTTTTTAGTTGTTCTATCTTGGGATTATTTATTTTAGTTTTGTCTAAATATTTGGTTGTAATAGTATTCTTAACTTCAATTTCTCTTTTCTATGATAGTTGGGTTAATTTAATTTTTGTTAGCCTTTTGTTTACTCTTAGAGAGTGAATGGGCGGTAATATCCTCCAAGTTTGAATAAATGATTTTCGAAAATTATATTTATTTGACTATATATTTATTTAAATTTGGAGGGTGTTACAAGTGGTATCAAGAGCTTAGGTTTAAGATTAACTAGGGAAAGTTGGGTTAAAGGAATTAAATAGGTTAAGTAAATTAAATAAATAAAATTAGGACTAAATAAACTAAGTTATGAGAGTGGGTTCGAAAAGGGATTATTTTATTTTATTTATGTTTTGAGGTACTACTTTCAAGTACTTAATATATGTTCCTTTATGTTTTAGATGGCAAGACTTTACAAAACCGCAAGAAAAAGGACGACGAGGAAACTTACTGGCCCTCTCTCTGCTTCACCTTACTTGATTCGCATGAGATACGGGGAGGACGTTTGTGATTATGTCCACCGTTTGGAATTGGCTATTGAAAGCTACCATTTCAATTATTTATATGGAGATTCTGACTTTTGCACTCCTGCAAAAGAAAGCCTGTGTTTTGTTGACAACCCTACCCGAGCGAGGACCATTAGGAGCAATCAAAAGAAAATACAGTGATGTTTATGTTAATGAGACACCTAACTTTGAGAGGTACACGCATAGAGGATCGTGGTTTCTGACCATTGAGTATCTACGAAGGGTTATGATTGATGCTATGGAAGAATACCATTACAATCTCAATTTTAGGGGTGTAAGTTATTTGGTTAAAAACCGAAAACCAAACCAAACCAAACCGAATTAATAATTTGGTTTGTTTTTTTTCAAAATTCGGTTTGGTTTGGATTGGAAAATTTTCATTTTTTCGATTTTCGGTTTGGTTCGGTTTTTATTTAAAAAAACCAAACCAAACCGAAGTTTGCCTATCCTATATGGATTTTGATGTTTTTATCAATTATCTTTAGTTCTAGTACTTCAATTTTAAGCTTTAGTTGAAATTTGAAGTAATTCTTCTATGTTTGATGATTTGAAACTTGATAATTTTCGTATTATTTGTAAGATTTGAAAAAAAAAATTGCATCATAAAAGAATTTCGGTTTTTTGGTTTGGTTTGGTTTTGGTTTTGTAATTTCGGTTTGGTTTGGTTTGGTTTGGGACGAATTTTGGTTTGGATTTGGACTTGAAATATGAAAACCGAATTTATCTTGGTTTGGTTTGGTTTTGCCCCAAAACCAAACCAAAAACCGAACTTACACCCCTACTCAATTTAAATGGCTCTAGTTCTGATGAAGGAGAGGCCGATAGAAGCCCTACCCCGACCCACCCTCAGTCTGATATGGAGGATGAAGAGCCTATGCAGGAAGAAGAGCCTATGGAGGATGATGACCTTTAGGTTTTCTTTACTTTTATTTTATTATGTGTAATAAGGTTTTTAGAACCAGTAGAATAATGATGCTATGACTGAATGATTTGAATAAAGTTGTTTACATTTTCTAAGTATATGACTATGACTCATCATTATACTTTACATGAATAATAAATGGTGGTCGCACCATTGTTTTCTCTTTTCTAGGTAGCTTATGCCATTTAACGTCTATACTCGTTCACGTTCACGCCAAAACAAAAACATGCCTGAGACTCCCGAACAAATCGCTGCTCGTTTACGAACTCTTAAACAATTATCCCAAAGTTTTGGACTTGTTCTTCAAAACCAACTCAACAACCATGTTGGTGAAGAATCTCAAGCAACCATGGCTAAGAAAATTGCCAACTTGAAACCACCAACCTTCATTGGTCGAGAAGATCCTCGTGTGTTGGAAAACTAGTTGCGAGATGTAGAGAAAATATTCACCTCTAATGGAACTCCTGACAACCAAAAGGTTGACCATGCTACCTTTTACCTTCGAGAAGATGTCGATCTTTGGTGGGAGACTCAAGGACCTACCATTCGAA
>CANSZD010000774.1:622500-672500 GCA_947648045.1 Beta corolliflora
AACTTGTGGAATTGTATGGTTATCAAATTGAGAACTTGTATACACTATGACCTTTTAATAAAACTAAGGAGGGTAATGAAGCCCTAAAGGGTGTTGAATAGGTTGCCCTATATGATGGTATATCTATCTATAGGTTGATTATTATGTACGATACAAAACTGTTGTCTTCCTTCTATTTGTTGTGATCCAAGTAGAAGGGGTGTGCACACTAGGGACTCTATGATATTGGCCATGGTTATATTGGGGTGACGACCTCTTGTTGAAGTAGGCGGATAATAGGGATTAGTCCCGGCCTACTGGCGTTCACATTCCCTCTATTAATTAAAAATTATTGTTGTTAATTGTGTGATTAAATGTTATATGATTATGTGACTTATGCTTGATGTTATTAATACAAACGTTTTAGAACCCAAATATTAACATTAATATTATTTGTTCACCTTTCCTTTTAAACTCAAAACTTATTTTTAAAATTATTATTTTTACGGGATGGAGTCGAATTACTCAGTTTTTCTAATTTTTGGGAGTTGTCTCTCTTGTTTTTTTTTGTTACTTTACAGGTTGGACTTGGTGATGGGATCTCGTGTGAGGGGACTTAGATAATTCACCTAGATGACCTTTTTAGTTGTTCTATCTTGGGATTATTTATTTTAGTTTTGTCTAAATATTTGGTTGTAATAGTATTCTTAACTTCAATTTCTCTTCTATATGATAGTTGGATGAATTTAATTTTTGTTAGCCTTTCGTTTACTCTTAGAGAGTGAATGGGCGGTAATATCCTCCAAGTTTGAATAAATGATTTTCGAAAACTATATTTATTTGACTATATATTTATTTAACTTTTGGAGGGTGTTACAGCCAAAGCCTCTGCTACGAAAATACTTGGGCCGAGATTGTATGCTACGGCCTTGAAGGTGTCTCCGAGATTGTCACAGATGATTACACCGGCTGCAGCTGAGTTGAGTCTGACCGAGCTAGCCATCGAAGTTGAGCTTGTAGAAGGACGAAGGTGGTGGCTTCCAGGAGACGAGGAGCTGATTGGAGCTAGAGGTAGATGGTTGGAGATGATTGTAGGAAGGATTTGAGTGGAAAGGAGCTCCAATTGAGTGGCATTTGACAATTTCATTTCTAAATTTCCATTCTTTCCATAATAATTTTGCCTTATGGATGATTCTACGAATATTGAGTTTGTCATTATTGAAAATGATGTTATTTCTTTCCTTCTAGATGCTCTAAACTAAGAAAATAAATTTTGTAATAACGTTTTTGTTTTGACGAAGATTTTCTATGGTGGTGAAGAAAAGTTGATGCATTGGTGACTTGTGAAGCCACTGAGTAACTTGCTGATCAAGCCAAATGGGGTGGAGGTGCGGAAAGTTGCAAAAAAGGTGGTCTATTGTTTCTTCATGCGTCTGAGATATAGGGCAAGTATTTTTAGGAAGTATCTTACGATCGGCTAAGACAGAGCGCACCCCCAAGCTGTTATGACAAATTTGCCAGAGAAAAATTTGTAGCTTTGGCGGTATGTCAAGTTTCCAAATCCATCTAAACTTCCATTTGTTTGCTGAAGGATCGATATTGTGAGCTAACCACGTTGCCGATTTGAGTGTGAAGTCTCCCGAGGAGGTGGGTCCCCATATAGGAGTATCTTGAAGGTCATTTTGCGGTATTGGAATCCCTTTGATAATGTTGACTATAGAATGAGGAAGCATATTTTGCAGTCTAGCAATATCCCAAGTCTTGTTAGGTTTGATGAACGTTGAGACTTTAAGATTAGGGTCTATTTGGTCATGAGGAAGATTGAGTAGGTTGTGGAGACTTTGCAGGGAGCGCCAATTATTTCCCACCTTCCAGCGGATGCCTTTCCTTAGATTTTCTCTTTGTTGGAGTATTTATCGCCAACTTGGTGAGTCAGCTTGCTTCGATTTACAATTGAAGAAAGAGGAGTTCAATAGGTATTTTTCCTTTATGAGTTTTACCCATATAGGTTGTTTTCATCCGTGAGTATTTTCCAACCTAGTTTGGCAATAAAAGCTTTATTCATCGGGAGAGTCTTTCGGAGACCGAGACCACCATAAGATATAGGTGTGCAAATTTTGTTCCATGAAATGGGTGGGTTTGCATTCTTTCCTTTTGTCTGGCGCCAAAAGAATTGACGATGAAGGGTGTCTATAGTTTGTGCGATTTTTGAAGGGAGCAGAAAAGAAGCACAAACATAAGAAGGTAGGGCTTCAAGGTTGCTTTGTATGAGGGTTAATCGGCTAGCTTTATAAAGGAAGCCAGATTCCCACATATTGATTCGTTGTTCAGTTTTCTGAATAATTCGGTCGAAATCAGTCTTTATTGGGTGATAGGAGCTAAAATAAATGCCTAAATATCTTCCTAGAGAAGAATTAGGTTTCGTGTTAAAGTTGCTTGCAAGCGAAACCTTCCTTTGATTAATAACTTGTTTTGAGAAAACAATTGCTGATTTATGAAAGTTAACAAGTTGTACGTCCAGAAGAAGCACATAATTCATCAATAATGGATTTGAGATTTTTACATGCTGAAGACATGGCTTTGCAGAAGAGAAGGCTATCATCGGCGAATAGGAGACAAGGTATATTTGCCGCCCTTGGCTTTAATTTGAAACCTATCCTTGAACGATGACCTTGACTTCCAAGAACAAGTTTCCTTATAAAAGCCTCCATACAGAGAATAAAGAGGTACAGAGATAGTGGGCCCCCTTGCCGAAGACCGCGAGACGGTTTGAACCATTGAGTGGATTGCCCATTAATTTTTATGGAATAGGAGACGTTAGTGACACATTCTTTGATCCAAGAGATCCACTTATCGGGAAAGCCAAAGGCTTTTAAGCATTCCCATAGGAAATCTCATTTCATGCTATCATAAGCTTTTTCCATATCTAATTTGAGTGCACACCATCCTGCTTTATTATTGGATTTGTGGAAGGTATTTAAGATTTCCTGAGCAATGAGTAAGTTATCATAAATTGATCTGTCTTCGGTGAAGGCGTTCTGCAACGGACTAATCTCTCTTTTGAGAATAGGAGTGAGTCGAGTGACAAGAATTTTGAAGATAGCTTTGCAAACTGAATTTATGAGACTAATGGGCCGGAAATGACTCGGAGTTTCGGGAGAATCAATCTTTGGAATAAGCGTTATCAGAGTATTCTTTAAAAGATGGTGGCAGTTTACCATGAAAAAAGAAGCTTCGTATAGAAATGGAAACTTCTTTCCCAATAATTAGCCAGTAGGCCTGGAAAAACTTACTACCAAACCGTCTGAGCTAGGCGCTTTGTGAGGATTCATATCAAAAAATACCTCTTTAATTTCATCATAGGAGACAGGTGCTAGGAGGTGACTGGTGTCATCGGCGGTAATGAATTTTGCAATAAAGCTAGTGTCAATAGATCTTGAAGCGGAAACGGAGCTCGTGAAGCGTTTCTTGAAAGAATGAGATAAGATAGTATCGACATCTAAAGGTGAGTCAACCCATTATTCAAGATCATTTTTTAATCTGTAAATGGTAGTGTTTGCGATTTTTTTTCTCGTTCTGTTATGAAAGAATCTGGAATTACGATCTCCCTGAGTAAACCATTGTTTTCTGCTCTTGGCACCCCAAGTTTTTTGGCTAAAGAGGAGTGGCCTTTCTCTTTGCTTAATAAGACGATTTATGTGTTCAATAGTAATATCATTGTATGGTTGAAGCCAAAGTTTTGACTGCAGGTCTTGGATTTTGGTTTCATTTTCCATTAGATTGTTAGTAGTGTGACGGTATTTGGCCTTGGCCCAAGGTTAAAGACTAGATTTTATTCTTGAGAGTTTTTGTTGAATTCTAAAGAAACGTGAACCTTGTATTGGTATAGCCTAATTTTAACGTACCAAGTCATGTGATTCTTTATCCAGGGTCCATGCATTTTAGAAACGGAATGCGGGGGGTTTTGAATGGATAGATTCGTTTGAAGAAGAGAAGAAGAGCGGGGCATGATCCGAGACAGTGAAATTACCATAAGCAACAATAATATATACTTTAATTTTGTCGAAATCATTAGCAAACGAAACGTGAGCAATGGCTCTATCAATTCTTTCATATATGGTGGTGTTGTTATTCGTGCCTTTCCAAGAGTAGGAATGCTGAAGGCAAGGTATATCTATAGCCGACGTTGATGCCATTAAGTTAGGTAAGCGCGTTTATTACGGAAAGCAAAGAGGCCTCCCCCAATTTTATCATTGGTTTGAAGCATTTCATTAAAGTCTCCGACCCATAGCCAAAGGAACGAGAGAGCGTTAAGATATGATTGTAAGTAATCCCAAAAATGTTGTTTGTCAGCTTCTTGAGTCGGGCAATATACCTCTACAATGGAATAGTCTTTATTGTTCGGTTTGTAACGAATGTCTAAGTGCGCATATCTATGGAAAGTAGCATGAGAAGTAACTGAAATGTTGGCGTTATTCCAGCAAACCCATAGCCCACCAGAATGATTGATAGGGTCAATTACAATGTTATTATCGAAAGGTAGTGCCTTAAAAATTCTGTTACTATTGGCAGCATTAGTGAGGGTTTCTAAAGCAAAAATAATATCAGGACGGTGCTTGTTCTTTAGGTAAATAAGTTCTGCTAGAGCTTGAGGTTTTTTACCTCCATGAATATTCCAGCAAATAATCTTCATAAAACAAAAAGATAATAAAACGAGCAACACAATGAAAACCTGCAAGAGAAGGCTATCATATACTGAACCACCTTAGGGTGATTAACAAGAGAATTATGAGCATAGTGGATAACGATAGGCAAAATAAATGGTGAAAGCCCAGCAGCAATGAGAAAGAAGTATACCCAATTAGAAGCAGTTAGACTCCATAAAAACAAATCCCCCCTCCTATAAATGAGAGAGGGAGAGCAATGCAGACTAATGGACGCAAAGATCTCGAACCTGCAAGACAAAAATTGTGCATTAAGGGGTGTAGGGAACCCCATGTTCATTTGCGAGTGACTACCCACTCGAGTCCAAATAGGCCAAAGGCCTGAAAGAAATCATAATTGAAAGAGAGCAAAAGAGTGAGAGGAGAGTTTACATTTATATTAAGGGGCGAGTAGTCCAGCATAGGAGAGAAAGGGATGGTGTGTAGCACCAAACCGGTGAAGCAGGCTGCATGAAGTAGCCACATGAGAACTAAGCAATGGGAGAGTAGGAAAGGAGTGAGAACCTCAATAAAAAAGAGTTCAAAGAAACTGACTAAAACATAAAGGAAACATGGCATGATGCTAAAGACATATACACAGTGGAACCAAAAATAAAACCAAAGCAAATTCATGGGATTAATATTGAAAAAGAAACTAAACAAAAGATCCCCTACAATTTCCGTGAGGGGACATGATAGATCAGGGGGATGAGCAAAAAATATAGGGAGGAAGGGAAATAAGAAATACATTAAGTACATTCCCAACATCAGGGAAACAAAGTCAACAATTAGTAGGGTCCACCCCTCAAAAAAGTTAGAACTAAGAACACAAATCATGTAGAAGGAGTAGAGGCAGAGAAATCATTTAGATTGTCCTTCGGATCATCTTCAGCCGTCGGGAGAGGAGGAGAGGTTGTTGGAGACTGAAAGTCCGACATTTCAGCATCGAATTGAAGGTGCGGATTATGATGGATAACCCCAAGGGCTTGCAAAAAAGCGTCGTCAATATCATCTTCATTATCATTGGGGTCTTGAGTATCCCCAGCAGCCGGGAGGGCAAGAGGAGGCTGGAGGCAAAAGCCCTCATCACATGATATTTGAAAATCCGCAAGCGTAGTAAAAGCATTAGTGGTGGGAATAGCAGGCGTGACAACAGCCGAAGGCGACCCAGCACCCTTCGGGGAATCAGGTGGCAAAGTTTCAGGGCAAAGGATGGTAGGCACAGGTTTGAGGGATGGCAGGGGACAAAAGGGGAGATTGTGTTGGTGGCGTTTAGGGAGGCAGGAACGCCGACGGCGCTGGGGCCACACGGTAATCCAGTCAGAGTCCCCACCCGTAGTAATGTTGCTGGACTCAAGCTTAGCTACCACTAAATCAAGGCACGGGGCAGGCTTTTTTGGGCAGAGGTTAAGGAAGTGGTCCTTTGCACCGCAAAGGGGGCACACCTCGTGGACCCCCTCATAGGTGAGGAAAAACTGAGAGACATCAGACTCAGAAGTCATGGTTATAGAATGGGGAACGGGCTTGGAAATATTGATGTTCAAGCACACACGAGCAAACTGGGCTTTTTCGTCATTATTTTGGGTGAACTTATCGAGTTTGATTACGTGGCCTATTTTTTCGGTTAGAGTGGCTAAGTGGTTCCAAGACCAGAATTCATTGGGCAGAATTGGGATTTTGACCCATTGGTCAACATGGGTTATGGAAGTATGAAAAGGCTTAACCAAAGAGCGGCAAGGCAGGAGCACAAAGTTCAGGCCCTAGACGAACCATGGCCGGCGGTTCCAAATATCATCCTTATATAGAGGGTTATTAAAGCAGATCAAAAACCACCCATTAGAGAGATAACGAATAGATACCTCACCATGAATTGAAGCCCATTCCCTACGCAGACGATTGATGACAGAAGCATTGGGGATAGGGTCGCCCGCATTTTCCCAAACAAGCGAGGTGGCTTTGAAAGAGGAGATCTCATCGGCCAGCAGGCGAGGGGCTTGGACGGTTATGCTCGGGGTAACAAGATGTGGAAGGTCTGTGACAGAAGCACTTGGGTGCCCTCGTTCAGAGGAAGAGGTAGGTGTACAGTTATTGTCACTACCCATTGATGAAACCATAAGGGTGCTGGTTGAGTTGCTGTCACTAGCAAGGTTATCCAGAGGGGAAGTTGCAGATGGATTGGACCTATCAGAGTCAATGGGAAAGGGATGAGTATTGCTAGGGGTTCGAAGGACGTTGGCGAAGGAAGGGGCTGGGATATCAGACACGGGAAAGAAAGAGGGGGCAATGAAATAGCAGGAGTAGAGAGAAGGAACAGTGAGAGAAGTGGTGTGAACCAAAATCGCGAAGGGAGGGCTTTTATAGTGAAGGGGAGGATAGGAATTCGTATTAGGCACGCTGGGATTGGAGAGGAGATTGTCATTAGAGAGAAAAAGGAAGATCGCAATTAAGATTTTAGATAGAAAATTGATATGGCCAGAATGCAAAAGGGTCGAAATGAAACAGACAAAACCCAAAAATGTCTAATAACACGCAACAGCAATTAAATGAAAATTATAAAGCAAAAGAAGTTGAAGAGACACTTCCCTGAGCTTGGAGATATCGCTGAAGATTGGATGAAAGTAGGAGAGAGAGGCGCTTCTTTTTTTTCATTGGGTAGCAGCAGCGTTGTATTGAAGAAGAGAACTAAGTAATGATGAAAATTTCGCTTTCTTCCAAGACAGACTTGGTGGAAATCGATAAGCTCCGTAGGATTACCATCATTGCCATAGGGGTAGCTCTTTTTAAATTAAAGGGTAAATTAATTTATTTGTCTGAGAAATACCTAATAGGGAGATTTTCTTGGAAAAAGGCGATTTTTGGGGCAATTAGAGGGAAATAGGGTGTAATAATGACCCCCTAAGTAGCTGACAATTAAAGGAACAATTTTACGGGGAAGGATTGGCGATTTGGAGAGGCGGCTGCAATGGAGGAAGAAAAGCGTGAAGGGGAAGCTGTAAGGGTGTTCATGAGATTAGGGCATTTCATCTGAATTTTTTGTTTTTTCCTTTTTTCTTTCTTTTTCTCTCACTAGAAATCCTAAGCATCTTATGAGGCATACTTCTCTCTAGAAATTCTCAATTTTACTTGCAAATGTTATAAATAATATTTTTATTGTGAATGTCCATTATACTCTTGCCTTGTATATATATATATATATATATATATATATATATATATATATATATATATATATATATATATATATATTGTATGTTGAATAAAGAAATGGACAGTTGATGATATATAGTTTCTCTTTTCTTCTTCCCTTTTCTCTCTCTTTTCATAATATGGTATCAGCACCAATGCAAATTGCATATTGTAAATTGATTGACGAAATAGAAAGGCTAATCTTCTTCGATTAAGAACACGAAAAGGAGGTTCAATTATCGATGTAAGTTCTCTTTGTTCATTTTATTTTCCGTTTCCGTTGCATTAATTTTCGTTGCCATTGACGCATATTAACTTGGATGAAAACAATTTGATGAATCTGTTGTTTTGTTGTCTGCAAGTAACCAATAATCAATTCATACATTAATGAATTAACTAATATGAAAATATAACGCATGGAAGTACCAAATCCTCTCTTCTGATGAATTATCGTCGAGAAAGAAAAGAAAAGGAGAAAGTGCGATTAGGCTATTGCATTTAAGTTATGTGAAAAAGCAAAGTCAACATAATTCCATAATTGCATTCAACTGAGACATGGTTTTCAATTTTACTTTGTTTAGGGCACTTGACACATATTAAACTATTCTCTACAAATATGACGCATGGTTTTTTTTTAAACCAATGAATGTGATAATTGATGATGTTAATTCATTATGTTGATTGATGATGATAATCTATATGACAATTGTATTAGCAGTGTTCAGTTTGGGGCTTTTAGAGTACAAATTATTGCGTAAATTCATGTTGTATTTATGAGTGGTTTGCGGCAGACGATTAGTGTTTTTCCATAGATTGTCGTGGCCTATTTGTAATGAATGACACATTTCTTGTGATATAGTTGTTTTCCTTTTGTTTTGACATATAGCTACTGATCATACTCATGTTTAGATTAATGTGTTGCATAGGACATTATAACTTTAATTTTGATCCCTCATGCTTGTATTGATATGTATATGTTCATTATTTTCTAAGCGCTTATATACAATATTATTTTCTTATATAGTGAATTATGTCGAACCTTGCAAAACTTGAATTTGTGGCCCTTGATATTACTAGAAAGAACTATTTATCATGGGTGTTAGATGATGAAATACACCTAGATGCCAAAGGACTTGGTGAAACAATCAAAGAAGGAAACAAAGCAACATGTTAAGATAAGGCCAAAGCAATGATATTTCTTCGTCATCATCTCCGTGAAGGTCTTAAAACTGAATATTTGACTTAAAGACCCACAAAATCCTTTGGAGCAATCTAAAGGAAAGGTATGACCACCAGAAAACTGTTGCGATATTACCAAAAGCTCGTTATGATTAGTTACATTTAAGATTACAAGATTTTAATAAATCTATAAGTGAGTATAACTCAGCCATGTATAAAATTACTTCTCAATTGAAATTATGTGGAGATAAAATTAGTGATGAAGACAAAAAATACACTCCACTTTTGATGCAAATAATGTCGTCCTGCAGACACAATATAGAGAAAAAGGTTTTAAGACATATTCTAAACTTATATCTTGTCTTCTCGTGGCTGAACAAAATAACGAGTTATTAATGAAAAATCATGAATCACATCCTACTGGTTCTACTCCAGTTCCTGAAGCGAATGTGACATCTCATAATGGGAAATAATCTAAGGATAAAGACCATGCCAGCAGCAGTGGTCATGGTCGTGGCCCATGGCATGGTCGTGGACGTGGATTTGGTGGATATGGTAGAGGTCGTGGAGGTTATTTGAAGAACTCACATTTCTACCACAAGTGGGACCGTAAATATAATAAAAGTCAGAAAGATAAAGGTCAAAATGTGACCAACATATGTTATCGTTGTGGAGGAAATGGTAATTAGTCTCGTGTGTGTCAACCCAGTGAGTAGCTAACTGAACCGATTGCTGCTCTCTTGGGGCGGAGCCCTGTCCTAGCAACAAAGGGAGGTTCACGAGGGTTGTTGCCCACCAAAGCACTTGGTTGCGCTTTATCAAAAATAATTGAAGAAGAAAGGAAAGGAAGTTGAGACCAATCTTGTATTTGAGGATGGCGAAGGTGATTTTGATTCGGGTGATGCGACTCACTAAAAAGTTGTTGATTTCTTCACTACACCTGAAGGGAATAATTAAACATAAATAGTTGGTGTTAATTTAAATTCTAAAACTCTAGTAGATTACCTATGTCAATTATGTCGCTATTTTGTGAACTTCTTTGTTGTAGTATGATTTTCTGGTTATAATATGATTTTACCTTTTTATGTGATTTGTAAGACATTGTATTATTTAGGGTGTTTTAATTACTTTAGGTATTTAATCATCCTTAATTTGGATATGTTTAATTTTCTGATAGTATGTTATTTCTTTGAAGAATATGAATATCCACCAAGTTCAGTTGGCAACCAATGATGAAGAATTATGCCTTGTTGATAGTGCAACTACTCATACTATACTTAATAATAAGAAATATTCCTCTCAAATGATGATGAAAAAAGCTAGTGTGAGTACTATATCCGGAAGAACAAATATATATTGTTGCATGTGGGGAACGAAACTTGAAATTATTAAAGCACTATACTCTCCTATGTCTCAAAGGAATTTATTAAGCTTTAAAGACATTCGCAGTAATGGATATGATATTGAGACAATTAGTGAAGGAAATGACGAATTCCTTCAAATCACTAGCATAGCCCAAGGCGCAAAACTTTTATCTTGGATAAATTGCCTGCATGCTCCACTGTTTTGTACCACACAAAAATTAATACAACATAACTTTGTAGTTTGGCATGACCGGTTAGGTCATCCCGGTTCATTAATGATGCGAAGAATCATAGAAAATTCTTGTGGACATTCACTAAGAAGCCGACAGATTCTTTTTCATAATTTTCCATGTGCTGCTTGCTCACAGGGCAAATTGATAATTCGCCCATCACCAATTAAGATAAATTGTAAATCTATCAATTTCCTGAAACGTATAAGGGTACAAGGGGATATATGTGGGCCAATACATCCCCCACGTGGACCATTATTATATATTTCATGGTTTTAATCGATGTATCGACTAGATGGTCACTTGTATTTTTGTTATCAACTCACAACCTGGCGTTTGTGAGATTACTTGCTCAAATGATTAAATTACGATCCCATTTTTCAGATACTCCTATCATGACTATTTGTCTTGACAATGTTGGCGAATTTACTTCTCAAGCATTTGATGATTATTGCATGTCCATGGGGATAAATGTTGAACATCATGTAGCATATGTTCATACACAAAAAGGTCTTGCAGAGTCATTAATTAAATGTCTTCAATTAATTGCTAGACCATTACTTATGAAGTCCACACTCCCAATCAATGCTTGGGGACATGCTATATTACATGCAGCAGCACTGATTTGCATTAGGCAAACAAGTTATCATAAATTCTCCCCTTAACGATTAGATTTTAGTCAGGTTCCAGATATCTCCCATCTTAAAATTTTCGGATGTGCAGTTTATGTTCTAATAGATCCACCACAACACTCCAAGATGGGTCCTCAAAGGAGGATGGGAATATATGTTGGATATGAATCCCCATCAATAATCAAATACCTTGAGCCAACCACAAGGGATTTATTTACAGCTCGTTTTGCTGATTGTCATTTTAATGAATCTAGTTTTCCATCTTTAGGGGGAGAAAACAAACAATTGGAATAAGAAATTTGTTGGAATGAATTATCGCTATCTCATCTTGATCCTCGTACTAAACAATGTGAACTATAAGTTCAAAAGATAATTCATCTACAAGGTTTAGCAAATCAATTGCCAGATGCTTTTACTGACCTAAAAAGAGTGACTAAGTCATATATATATGCCAGTTGTAAATGCTCCAGTAAAACTTGAGATCCCTTAAGGACAAATTAAAGTTGCTAATGAGTCAAAAACACGCTAGAAGTGTGGTAGACCAATCGGTTCCAAAGACAAGAATCCTCGTAAAAGGAAAGGAGCAATAGTTTATGATGGTCAAATCAAGGATGAAACTCATTTTGAAATATTTCCAGAAGAGACTTTAGACATGACTCAAGAAGAAATTCAGGTACCTGATAACGAAGAGATCTCAACAAATTATATCATGTTTGGAATTACATGGAACCGAAATAAAATTGACGTCGGTGATGTTTTTGCATGCAATGTAGCATTAGATGTTTATGAATGACAATGAGGATCATGAACCAAAGTCTATTGAAGAATGTAGAAAAAGAGAAGATTGGCCAAAGTAGAAGGAAGCAATTGAAGCTGAATTGCAATTTCTTACAAAAAAAGAAGTATATGGACTTGTAGTTTTAGACACATAATCATGTCTCCCCATTTGAGTACCCTATGATGACTAATACCTCGCTCTAATTGGTCCGGATCGAAGAAAGAATAAAGAACGAGTCTAAAATAAAATATTTTAAGCCCAAAACCATATTAACTCTTTTTATTAACCCATTTCTGAAAACCTCTTTTATAAATAGTTTTACTAAGCCCACTTTCTAAAACGTTATAAAATAACTTTTTTGAAAGCCCATGTTTGAAAACCCTTTTAAAAATAGTTTTTATGAAAGCCCAATTTCTAAAACCCCTTTTTCTACCCCAATTTAATTAGTAGAATTAATTGATTATATTCATTAGTTTTATTAACAAAGATATCTTTTATAAAAAATCATCTTTCTCTAAAGTCTTTTCAAATATATTTTATCTAAACTATTTTCTAAAATCTTTTGAATAAAATATCTTTTAAAAAACTAATTGTTTTCGGTTACCTATTACTTCCCAAACACCTAAACCTATATATATACCACCTCCCAAACTAATTCTCACTCCCTCCTCCCAATCCTTGTTGCCCTAAACTCTCATCTTATTACACGACTAACGGCCTAACACACTAAGGTTTCGTTTGGTAGGGCGTAAAACATTTTCCTAGAAAACTGTTTTACTCTATTTTCAATTTTACATTGTTTGGTTTACAAAGGAGTGTAAAACCATTCTCCATTGGAGTAAAATTATTCCCCCAATGATGGAAAACCATTTTCCCTTCAAAATGAAGGGAAAGCTGTTTTCCTTCATTTTCCTTATCTCTCTTGTATACTCCTCTTACTACCTCCTTACTTTCCCTTTCATTTCATTATTTTTCTTACATGGAACCAAACAACGGAAAACTAATTTTGGAATTGTGTTTTCCACTGTAAATTGTTTTCCATGAAAATCATTTTACACTGAAAATATTTTACGCCCTACCAAACGGAGCCTTAACTCCACCGCCTAAAACAATCACACGTCCATCTGTTTAGATCTCTTGCTACAGTCTCACGCCACGCCTACCTATTCATCATCATCACTCCATCATACCCATCACTTACATCTAATTCCCTCTAATAATTCACTCACTCGTTGACCACAATTATCTAACACCTACGTCATCTAAGCCTACGTACCATCGTCCTCCTATTTCCTAAATATGCTACCCCTTCATCCTACTAACTTTACATCATCAAAAGTTCAAAACCCACGATCCCAATCATCACTATCATCTCTTGAAACCCACAAGAACAATGTTTGTAACACCATACGCCTAATACAACGACAATAAATAAAACAAACGCACACTCAAACATCACAAGATACCAAACCCTTTTTCAAGGCTCGTTCAATATTTAATCCACGGTCCGTACAAATCATCGGCCTAGACGGAGGTATAATTTCCGAGGGTCAATCAAAGTAACAAATTTTCTTTTCTTTATTCTTATTCTTATTTTTCTTGAAGTTACTAACATTCTATTCATGATGTAGATAGTTAACTTATCCATGCGATTGTAAGTATTGTATGTTATATACTCACTCCCTGCATTATTTTTTTTCTTTTCCTGAAAAATATTTTTATGTCTGATTGCAATATTTTTCACCTTATATATTATTATTAATCAAGACCTAAATAAATGTTTCAACGCTTAAATCAGATAATACGGACAACCTGCTAGAAACCCATTAATCTTGAATGTTTAATAACATATCACCAAAAAAGTTGTCTTTTATGTGTTTCTAATCTTTTTTAGGGTGCTTAAAAACATTATGTGGTTATTCTTTTGCATAAAACTTGCTATGAATAGTGTTAAGTAGAGGTCGGCAATGGCCGAACATGGTTCATGGCCGTGTTCGTACCCTCACCCCCGAACTCAATTTTTGGTTCCTGACCATCGATCTATGGAGTCATGACGGGAAAATGTACATTGGATAAGTCCCAAAGATGTCCCAAAGATGTCCCTAAGTTTCATAAATATCCAATTAGATTTATGAGTTTTCTTCTAAAGACTTGTTGGTGACTTTAAAAACGTATTTAATAAAACCTTAACAATGGGGTAGTCAAATACGCGCTCACACCACGTAGGCGAAATAAAATCACGCCTACAATTTGGCGACTTCACTTGGGAGGATTTTAAAAAAATAATATTTTTAAATGAGTGGGTGAAACTTGAAAAATACGATTCATTCTCTTTTTATGCCTTAGAATAACATATTGTTTTGCATATGCATGGCTATTGTTTAAGCCACCATAAGGACAATCTTCCTTGCCTCATTAGCGCATGTTCTATGCGTGAGGCCACCCCCGGGGGTTTGCGCTTTGTCCTTCCGAAAGCTTCCTGAGCGATAGTGTTGGATCTTAGTCATAAGCAAACCCACCCCCAACCATGACATTGTTCTCTTGTTCTTGACTTGAGAACTGGAGTGCATCTTACACGTGGCCACCTTTTTAAGCAAAGGTACGAAGCGTGGGATTAATCTCTAAGTCATGGACCCTTTTCATTCTTAACCTAAACCTGACCACAGTTTCAAACGTAGAACTTGACTTTAGGTTGGAAATTTGCATATTATTATCCTACTTGTGCATATTTGTATGTGTGTGCCTTTAATTGTTTCATGTCATGCGAACTTTCGAGCTAAAAATAAAATAAAATAAAAGGGTCAAACGAATTTTATGTGATGAATGTGTGCAGTGCTGCGCGCCACTCGTTGGTTATGCGTCTAACACAAATACCGTGTTCCACGCATCTTTCTAGTTTCCTTCGCTTAATCTTGAGTTTAGCGTTCTCCGCGTCTGCTTGCCGTGCGTCCCTTTTGTACACAACACGTTAGTCCTTGCTTGTTTGTCTTTATGTTTAGTGCGTCTCTGTATTCCTGCATATTTGTATTATACATCAACACATGTTGGAGATATTTGTGAGAGTGAGGGATAGCCTAGTGGTTAGAGCTTCCCTCCCGGTTCCAGGAGGTCCTGGGATCTATTCTCACCCTTGGCAAGTTGGGATTCCCTTTATTCCCCCAAATTTGTCAAGGTTTCTCCTTACCTTAAAAAAAATGCTGGAGATATTTGTATTATACATCAACGAATTTTTTTGTCAAAAGGGACCTTTTAAAACATTTTGGTTGTGAGTAGGGACCCAAAAAAAATTAATTGTGAACAGAGACCCAATTACACACTTTATTTGTTGTTTAGGACCCATGGTCATATTCCGGCAATAAAGTCAACTTTTCGGCGGTTGACTTCATCTAATCACCTTTTCCCCTCTCCAATTACACCCTCTAACTTTCATTCTTTCCCTCTCAAACCCCCTTCCCCCTCTTCAATTTCCTTCGAAATCAGTAGATCATTAATTCCCACAGCCTTTCATAGTCAATGTAGTCATCCCAAGATTAAATCTCTGAATCTATGTATGCACTCTCAGTATAAAGACGATAGCATTTCCCTGCCCAGTACGCCCAACACTAGTGGCATTGCAAAATCAATTTCCTCTTGTCCAGTCAGGAAAAGAAGAACGTCACTTTGATTATGTCAAGTGAATAGCACCGTGATTAAAGAAGCCACTTGACTATAGTTGAAGATGGGGATCCTTCTAGAACATTTAAGGTTCCGGAAGGTTTGAGTATGAACTGTATAATATAAAGGAAATTAATCAAATTCTGGGTCCTAAAGCTTCTTGCATTTCTTTCAAGAATTACATCTACACCATCAATGATGATCGCTTTGTAAGTTTCGTTTGTTCTTTTTTCGAATTTTGTCATCTGGTGGGGTTCTTAGTTGAGTAATGATGTGACTATTAAATGATGATTTGTGGTTGGGAAGAAGAATTGCGGAAAAAGAATTGAGGGAGGGGAATTGCAGGAATAGAAGGTCCTGCCATGGCAGAAAGAGGAAAGAGAAAGGGGTTTGTATCTCACACGTGAGATTAAGGAGGGGAAGAGGTGGTTAAATGAAGTCAACCGCCGGAAACTTGACTTTATTGCCGGAATATAATCAATGGGTCCTAAACAACAAATAAAGTATGTTCTTGGGTCCCTGTTCACAATTATTTTTTTTGGGTCCCTGCTCACAACCAAAATGTTTTAAATGGTCCCTTCTAACAAAAACTTCTACATCAACTCATGTTGTTAGTCTCCTTGAGAACCAAAAGATGCAAAAGTTTCTAGTGAGAGAAAGAGAAAAAGAAAGAAGAAAAAGAAAACCCCAACAAAAGCCAGCCCTACTGTTTGCTTCAGTTCAACACTTCCGCCGCCATAGTCCTCCCACTCTTCCGCCCTTCAAGACCTTCAATCCACGCCTTGTCTACACAGTATTCGGCACTCTTAAGCCCATTTCTCTGCAAATTCGATGGTTTTGACCCCTCCCAAGTCAAGTTTCCCACGTCAAAGATAGTGAGGATGTTTCGCTCCTCAACAACAGGATCCAGGTACGTTTTCTCACCCCCCTCCAAATGGATTTGAGAACTCCTTCTCGAACTTCCTTCCTTTTGATAGACATCATTTATAATTTCTTTCATGTTTTAAAGACTTTTAATTATTAAATTTTCTTTGGCAAAGCAAAATCTTGGTGGAAAAATTACAGATGTTGGTCTACCCTTTATGAATTAATTTAGTTTGTCTTATTAGTGTGTGCTAATTTTATTAGCTCTTTTACTGGTCATCTATTTTTGTTGCGGTTTTACTTGTTCTTGTGCTTTTTTGGTGGAGCAGTCTACTTCTTATGTGGACTTTGTTACATCGTTACGACTGATGTTTTTCTCTTCAAGAACCTAAGTTGTATTGTGTTAATTGGGTCGGATAGCTCTAAGATCTATATTGTTAAGTTTTTTAAGTTCAATACTAAACATATTAGATGGAAAATCTTTCATGAGTTTCTTGCTCTTTGTGTTTTTCAAGCTGGAATTAGTTTGGACATTGTTAGTGGATTGTCAATCATCGTGCCACTACTCTTGCTTATCTATATTTGGTTTTCCTATCTCAAAATCTTTGTGTATGGTAAAGTTTATTACATACGGATCATCATTCTCTTCTTTGTGGATTTGTTTCTAACAAATCTTCCCTTACTCTTGTATATGCAAGATGGTCTTAGTCTTTTTTAATTCTTCTCGTCAAATTATTAGTATGCTTCATAATCGTGCATATGCAAAGCTCCTCTTGAATTCTTGCTTAGTCCAATTTTTTCTTAGCTAGTTTGATGCTAAGATTTCTTATATGGTCATGTGGTATTATTTGCTACTCTTTGATGTGCAATGTGTATGTTTTTGGACTAACTCTCTCCCATTGATCACTTGTATTATCTTGTTCAATCATGAACGACCTACGCATTTTTGTGCTTGGAACATAGACATTCATTCGACACTAAGGTCTCAGTTGCATCTCCGCCATTATTATTCCATAAGTATTGTTAAAAATGCCTTTGTCTCATGTCTTATGACTTCTCGGTCCTGGAATTGCAAACATTTTTGGTACAATTGTTTTGGAGAGTGTTTCCTCCTTTGTACAAAGCCAAGTGTTCAAACATCGAGAGGGAGGTTAGCTTTGGCACGTCTCCAAGTCACATTTGCTTGGAATTCTTTTGATCAATTTGATGTTTCGAGCCCAGATTTCAAGCTGCAGGACTATGCTTTCCTTCTCTATGACCCATACTATAAGCCTAATTTTTTTCAATTACATTCTTCGAAAGTAGAAATCAAGATGTATTTTAGTTACATTATTCATTTTAAGTGATTTGTATAAGCTTAATTTCTCGCAACAACGTTGTAATTGTAAAATCATAAAGAAATGGGTTGATATAACCCACTGGAACCGAGTGCTTGACACTCTCTATGGAACCAAGTGCTTGACACTTGCTATGATCACGTATATAGATATGCCTCTCGATCTCCCACATATGAACCGGATGTTAATCATCCGCTATGGCCACTTGGTGCTCTTTGCACCCATTTTTGTCAAATTGCTTATCATATGAAGATAGTTAGTTGGATGATTCAAGGCAATAAACTTGAAGCCCTTGTCGAACTTGTTTTTATAAGATATAAATATAAATCGGATATCATGTTCATTCTTGAAACTATGACTTCGCACCAAAACAGTCATATTTTTTAAAAGCTCTACCTTTAGATCATAAAATAATTATTGAACCCCATTAATCATTGTGTTGGTCTTTGGATCGTTTGGAATAATAATAATATTGACGTTTCTATCCATACCACCACAAATTGATGTGCGCATTTGAATATTAATTTCAAGCCTTTGAATAAAGCCTTCATAGTTACTGGTCTCTATGGTCCATCTCAAGAATAAGATAAGCCTGAATTTTGGCATTATTTAGAAACTTTCGTTCAATCGTGCACTTTGCCTTGGCTTTCCCTTAGCGATTTTAGTGAAGTGCTTTCATTTGATGACAAATTGGGTGGTCGTCCCCTTTTCCCCAACCAATTAATAAGACTACCAAACCTTCTCTGGAATGCCAATGCCCAAGACATTCCCTCGCTGTAAAGTCCGTTTTCTTGGAAAAAAGCGCTTTATAATCAGTCCATTAATGAAAGATTGGATCGTGCAATAGCCAGTCTATCTTTTATAGACGCCTTCCCGCACTGTCAAGCATCGTATGGTGCCTTTAAAGTCTCAGATTATGCTCCACTTATTTTTTACTCCAATTTCAATGCAGTGTCCAAATCCCCCTGCTTCCACTTCCAATATGCTTGGACAATTGTTCATTAATCACATCAAATTGTCAGAAAAGTATGGGCTCACTCCATCCGAGGCTCAAGATTTTTTATAATCCAGCTCAAACTTTCGCAAATAAAGGTGCATCTCAAGAGTTGGGCTAAACTACGTTTTGGCTACACGAACAATGAATTAACGGAAAATAGTGAGAAAATTGTTGCTTTAGAGCAAAGATTATGGGTTCAACCTTTTAACCCTTTCCTGGTTCAACGAATTAATCGTCTCATTAGGCAAAGAGAACAATTACTTCTTTTTGGCTAGGCTAATTGGGGAAAATTTAGTAGCAAACAGCGGCTTACACAAGGAGATCGTAATTCTCAATTTGTTCATAACAAAATGAGGAAACGAACTGTCAACACTTCTATCCTTCGACTAAAGAATGAGCTTAATCAATGGATTGATGCGCCCTCTGGCATTACCCCTCTGCTCACTGATTCTTTCAAAGCAAGATTTTCTTCTACTTCTAATTCGGGCCGGGAGTTTGATCTCTCCTTTATCAATCCTTTTGTTACCGATCAAGATGCAGCTAACCTCATAGCTCCATTTTCGGATGACGACATAAAATCATTCTTTTTTGAGATGAATCCTAAGATGAATCCTCACAAAGCACTAGGTTTAGATGGCTTTGGAGCAAAAAAAAATTCAAGCTTATTGGCCAATTGTGGGCCCTCAAATTTGTCTTGCTATTCATGGTTTCTTTCACCATGGTTATCTACCTCCGTCGTTAAATCACACGATTATTACTCTTATCCCAAAAATTCCCTCTTCGGAAACGCCTAACCATTTTAGGCCTATAAGCTTAATTAATACGATTTATAAAGCCATTTCTAAGCTACTTGTTCAAAGACTATGTCCCATTCTCAAATCAAATATTAGCCCGTCGCAAAATGCTTTCACCCCTGACAGATCAATTCATGATAATATCCTTATTGTTCAGGATATTCTCAACTGCTTCCAAAAGTCTACTAGTAAAATGGGGTGGTGTACCGTGAAACTCGATATGGAAAAAGCACATGATCGTATTGAATGGGATTTTTTATGGCAAATATTAATTAAATTGTGCTTTCCAGCCAAATGGATTCATCGGGTAAAACAATGTGTTACTACGGGTCTCTTACTCGCTTAAAGTTCATGGGTGCACCACCGGATCGGTTCAAACCTTCAAGAGGTCTCCGTCAAGGAGATCCTCTTTCTCCGTATCTATTTATTATTTGTATGGATGTACTCATACAAAAGTTAGTTAGTGAGAGCGCCAAACCTAAATCAGGGTTGGGCTTTAAGATTTGTCTGAGGGGTTCCCAAATCCCTTGTTTAATGTTTGCAGATGATAGTCTGGTTTTCTGTAAAGCTACATCTACGGCTTGCAACAATCCAAAAAAAATCCTTAAGTGATTTCTGCCTCATGTCAGGTCAACTGGTTAACATTCACAAATCAGCTTTGGTCCTTTCAAAGAAAATCCCAAATGCTAGAAAATCGTCTCTTGCTAGCCTTTTCAATATGGCTCCCAACGCTTGTCTTGGTAGGTATTTACTATTTAGGAGTTTTTTTCAGCTCATACTATCCTACAAAAAGTGATTATAGTCATGTCCTGGCTAATTCTATTCAGAGAATTCAGCATTGGGAATCCAGCTTTCTCTCTAAAGCGGGCCGTCATTCCCTTATTCAGTCTAATCTGGAAGCTCTTCCAGCTTATACTTGCTCCTCAGCTCTAATCCCTTCGGATATTTGCAAAGCTATAGACTCAATGCATTGTCAGTTTTTCTGGCGCCAAAACAGAGATAAAAATAGCACCCCGCTTATAGCATGGCGTACCATCTGCTCTCCTAAGTCTCAAGGTGGATTGGGTCTAAGACGAACTTTGTCGCTCAATAAAGCGTTCTTAGCCAAGCTTGGTTGGAATTTGCTATCTTAAAAGCAAAACTTTTGGACAACCCTAATCAAGGAAAAATATCTTCAAAATAAGTCATTCAGTATGCACCTAAAATCAATGATTCTCGTATCTGGAAAAAAAAAATCCTAACACAGCGTGACCTTCTTAGGAAAGGCATTAGATGGAAAGTAGGAAATGGCCAATCAATTCTCATATGGCTAGACAACTGGTTAAGCCAGGATAATCTATGTGATATACTCAAATTGGATCGAAGTAATATTGATCTAGAACTAAAAGTAGCCCATTTTATTACTACAGATCATACTTGGGATATCAGCAAATTAGCTCCCATTCTGCCCCATCATCTTCTTGTCAAAATCAAAGGCATTCCCCTTCCTATCAATGACATCCCTAATGTCCCTATTTAGGGCCCTACTTCAAGTGGAGAATTATCAGTAAAATCTGCTCTTTGGTTGGCTCACGACCTGCCTAAACGACCTCCTTGGCCTTTTAAAAAGATTTGGAAGTTGGATATTCCTCCCAAATTACAACTATTTGTTTGGCAAATTTGCCGCAATAGTCTAGCTGTTAGAGCTACGATGTTTAGTAGGAAAATCTTACCAACCAATATGTGTCCTTGCTGTAATTCGAAACCTGAAACTATTGACCACCTATTTTTTAATTGCCCAAACTCTCAAAGTATTTGGCAGCTGGAGGAGATTGCTTCTTGGTGCTCCTCGCCAAGGTCCTTCCTCTCCACTTTAGAATTCTTACATGATTTCAAGGGTAATCATACCTTTCCAAAGTGCATCTTTCTTTTCTAGAGCATTTGGAACGAGAGAAATTCTATTATTTTCAATAATGAGAAGTGGTGCCCCCAACGTATCGTTCACCGAGCTATTTTTGGTCATGATGAATGGAAGTGTCGCGATTGGGTCTCCTCTTAGAGGAGCACCACCCCTTCCCCTTTTCCCTCTCCTTCGGCTACTCTTGTAGCTTGGGATCCTCCACCTCACTCATTCTTCAAATTAAACTTTGATGGTTATGTTCGTGGTTTGGATGCTGCTGGTGGTGTCATCATCCGTAATCATGAAGGCCAGCTCCTTCACGCCAAAGCATCTCATCTTGGTCACACTACGGTCCTCAATCCTCATCGTTGAAGCCACTGCATTACAACAAGGTATCAAGTTAGCTTTGCAATCGAGTTGTCACAACATCATCATTAAAGGGGATAACCTCTTGGTCATCAACACCATTAATAATCTTTGCTCTACACCTTGGAAGATTGCTAATATTATTGCTGATTGTAAGCTCATGCTCACTCAATTTGCCTCTTGCCAAGTTAGACATGTGTTCAGGGAAGCAAATCGCGCTGCTGATTGGATAGCCAATGTTGGGCACCTAGTAATGTCCAGTTTTGATGTTTCTCCTTGTAATAACTCTTCTCTTTCTTCCGTTCTTGTATCCGACACATTCGGCATTCCCCTCGCGAGGAGGGTAGCCTAATGTTCTTTCTTACCTTTAAAAAAAATGTTTTTAGTCTCCAACTTTGTCCGTGTGCCCCATTGTTTAGGATAGTTACTACTTCACCTCTTTTATCCTTCAACTTTGTTTTACCATCTTTTCCTTTTTTTCTTTTTTCTTTTTTCTTTTTTATTCTCTTTATTCTCATCTTTCGGTAAAAAAAAAGACTTATTTTCTTAATTTTTTTCCTAGTTCTCATCTATTTTAAAAATTCATTTTAAAAATATCTCATAACCTTTTGGAAAACCCATATCCATATTTTTTTTCTTTCTATCTCCCAAGTTTTTTTCCCTATACTTTTTCAAAATATATCTCCCATCTTTTTCACAATCAAATCCCATCTTCTATCACCTCTCTTTTTTCGAAAATTCTTCTTTTATCATCTTCTATCAATCTTTCCATGTATATCATCTCGTCTTTTCAAGTACATCATTTAGGATTCCTTTTAGTGCCCATCTTGTTATCGAAGTCTCATCCACTTAGGTATTCTAACTCCATTAGAAGTCCATCTACCCCATATGTCTAGGTTCATCCAGTTTCACTCCATTTAGAGTTCTTAAACCTGTCTAACTCTATTCAAGTTAGGAGTCTTAACCCCGTCTAGGTTTACCCATCTAAGAAGTCTAGGGTCGTTAGAGTTCTTACCATCTTAGGAGTCTAATATCCATGTAAATCCATGCACAATAGGAGTCTAAATCCATTATAATTCTATCTATTTTAGGAGTCTTAGGTCCACGAGAGTCTCATGCATATTAGGAGTTTTGCATCCTCAAAAGTCTATTATGTTTAGAATTCTAAAGTCATTAGAAGTTTGTCAAGTCTAGGATATCATATCTATTAGAACTACATTCATACTAGAATCACTTTGCATTGCATAGTCTATTATTCATACACTTCATGCATAACTAGAGTTCACAGGCATTTAGGAGTCTCATTGCATACAAACTCTCTATTTCATTTCATGCATTCCACATTTAGTACTTTGAACTACAAGCGATCTAATTCCCTCTTTTGGGATTTCTAGGCAGCCTTTACAAGTTCGAACACATAGAAAAAGTCATGCATACATGCATTAGGTCTAGGTGCATCCAAAAAAGTCATGCATACATGCATTAGATCTACGTGCATAAAAAAAAACCATTCATGCATCCTCGGGGTAGTTTAGCCATTCATTGCATCCAAAAAGCAAAAATCTAAAAACAAACAATTCATGCATTTAGGATATGCTAATATGTTCTCAGAAGCTCAAACATTTTAAAATCTACATTCCATCCACCTTTTCTTTCTCAAAAAGTCTTCATTGTTGATCCACGCAGAATTTAAGACACATTGAAATGGACAGTCCATCGAATACCGAGCAACAATTCACTGAAATGGTTAGAGCTTTAGCCAAACTGTCTGGTATGATGGAAGAAATAGCTATAAGACTTGAGAATGTAGAGTCTGATGAATCTCCTGGATTCAACAAGAAAATGGAGAGTGTTGTTCATAAGGTAACCAATACAAATTCTTATTTTGAGCCCATTAATAACACTAAACTATAGGGAAAACTTCCTGAAAAATTCTCTACAGCTGACATCCCTAAATTCAAACCAACTGATAACCCAAAATACCATTTAAGAAACATTCGTGCAACCATGATCATCAAATCAGTTGACCCTGAACTTTACCCAATGGTATTCCTGATGTTGTTGGACCCAATTTGCCAGAATTGGTTCTATTCCTTGGACCCTAAACAAATTAAAACTTGGAAAGACATTACTATTGCTTTCATGAAACAGTATGGATCGAACACACAACTGCAAACCTCCCTTAGAGAACTCGAGCTTCTTAAACAAGGTGAAAAAAGTTTTACCACTTATCTGAATAGGTGGAGAGAGAAATCAACCCATATGGTGTCAAGGACTGCAGAAGAAGACTTGATACGGATATTCGTTTCTAATAACCTCCTCCTTAAATACAAAAACCACCTCAAATACTTGGGTCTTGACAGCTTCACAAGAGTTTATGATGTGGGTATCCAGATTGAGGATGATTTGTTAAAAAACGCCCACAACAACAAGAACAATGCCATTAATGTTATAGAGGCTCCTACCAAGCCTCAAAGAAAACGCAAGAAAGAATATACCTCACTAGGTATAAGTTATGGAACAGCCTTTGACCGCCTTCGCGCAAAAGGCGCACTTTCCCCTCTTGGGCCTACTCCAGACGAAGATAAAAGGGGCCAGATTGGGACAAAGATGCTTATTGCAAGTACCATAGAGGCCATGGACATAAGACTGACCATTGCTACCCATTGCGAGGCCTAATTCAGGACATGATCGATGATGGGAGACTTCAAGGTTCTCCTACTACAAAAATGCCTCAAATTTAAGATCACTTGTCACGCGCAATGTGGGAGTCTAGATTTAGGATTTCATTTTTTGTTTCATTTCTCTTGTTTTGTTAGTCTAATATAGGATTTTCCCTCTTATTACATGTACTCATAATTTTCAATCAATAAATGAGTATTTATTTATTTATTCTATAACCTTGCATTAATGAGCATCAACGGAAATCACGATTGTAGCGTTAAAAGAAAATAAATTTATAATTCTCATGACTGTTCTAAAAAAGTGCAATATAATGAACATAATCTATACTAATATATTAAAAGGTGTTCTTAACCAAGAAACGACGCCACGTGGCGCTCTGCCTTAGGTTGTTTTACTATATGATACATACACAACCAAAAAAATAGTAAATGCATTGTATAGGATTTGATCTCATGACCTTCAAGCTTATATACTAAAGTCTTAACCACTAAACCAAATGATATTTGGTGATATCATTTTAAAGTAAATTATTAATAATGAAAACTATAAGTACCCGTGGCATAGTCCGGGCCTACAGACTAGTTGGTATAAAAGAGGCATCCCTCTCTTTCTCCAATCCTTATCATCCACTTCAACTTAAATACATAACATCCTATGACGACTAAAGAGAAGTATTTAGACTTGTAGTTGTAGACACATAATCGTGTCTCCCCATTTGAGTACCCTATGATGACTAATACCCCACTCTAATTGGTCCGAATCGAAGAAAAAATAAAGAACGAGTCTAAAATAAAACATTTTAAGCCCAAAACCATATTAACTCTTAACCTATTTCTGAAAACCTCTTATATAAATATTTTTACTAATCCCACTTTCTAAAACGTTTTAAAATAAATTTTTTAAAAGCCCATGTTTGAAAAACCTTTAAAAAATAGTTTTTATGAAAACCCAATTTCTAAAACCCCTTTTTCTAGCCCAATTTAATTAATAGAATTAATTAATGATATTAATTAGTTTTATTAATAAAAATATCTTTTATTAAAAATCATCTTTCTCTAAAGTGCTTTCAAATATCTTTTATCTAAACTACTTTCTAAAATCTTTTGAATAAAAAATCTTTTAAAAACCTAATTGTTTTCGGTTACCTATTGCTTCCCAAACACATAAACCTATATATATATACCACCTCCCAACCTAATTCTCACTCCCTCCTCCTAATCCTTGTCACCCAAAACTCTCATCTTACACGGCTGACGGCCTAACAAACTTAACTCCACCGCCTAAAACAATCACACGGCCATCAGTTTAGATCTTGCTGGGGGCTTCATCACAAGTCCACACAGAAAATCATAGCTCCACACGTATCTTGCTAAAAACTTCATTACAAGTCCATACATGAAATCTTGTGCTCTAGGCCCACATGACTAGAAGACACAACTATCTTATGGGCTCACTTAGGCTCGTAGCAAACTAAACTCGAAGTTCGTTCTGTAGTACAAATTTGATCAGACGCAACCTACATGGATCATCCCTGGGGGCTTTCCATTTCTCCTCTTTCAAAAATTATTTTGAGCTTCTAGAGGAACAACAAAGCATCGTATCTCTGCATTAGTGGCATACCTCTGCATTAGTGTCATATCTTTGCATTTTCATTAAATATCTACATTTCGCATCACACACTGTGTCAAGCATTGCATGCATCCTGCATCCTTCATCCTTAGTCATATAAGGATCCTAGCATTAGTCATGGAGTCACACACACCCATATATACACAAGTACTCGCACCCATGCACGCACCTTTAAGTCAAGAGAATTAGAGGTCACTCTTTATAGGTCAAGTCATTTTATATCCATACACTAGCACCCACATCACGGGGCATATGCATGTCTCATTATAGTTTATCTGCGTATCTGTATTTTGTGCCTTCTATAGGTATCAACGTTACATCCAGCATTATTTCCAAAGACAGCAACAATGGGCGCTGGAATTCATACTATCATGAGCCGGACATAACTCATAATATTTACGGGCCGAGACAACGGGAAATCCAACGTTAATATGGCTTGTATTCCGAAGTCAACAACAACGGGTGCTGGTCTTCATACCGTCATGAATCGGACATACACTAGAGGGAAAAAGGTAAAGGGTTGCGGTCAAAAGTGGCCTAAGGCTACGTTTTTTTACCGCAACCCTTAACAATTTTGAAGGGCTGCGGTTATTGACCGCAACCATTAATAATTAAGGGCTGCGGTTTTCATCAAAACCGCAGCCCTTTATCCATTAAGGGTTGCGGTTTTTGCTAAAAACCGCAGCCCCTTATCCTATTAAGGGCTGCGGTTTTTAGCAAAAACCGCAGCCCTTGTGAGTTGTGACCCCAAAAAAATATTTTTTTTTTTTGCCTTTTTATGCCAAATTGACACACAAACATCTATATATAAATAGAAATAAAGTTCTTATACAAAGTATGCTCATAACACAGTATCGCCATGCAAATTTTCATACAGGTTACCATTAAGAATAAAATCTGAAACAATCAGTTGCATTGTTGCAGAACAGTAATAACCTTGAAAAGTTGCTAAATGGGGGTGTTGAATATTTCCTAATCTACTAATTTCCTGCTCAAATTCATCTTGGCTTTTGATCCTTCCCAAAGTCTCAAGCTTCTTTACTGCTATCGAGATACCACCTTCAAAACTTGTTTTGTAAACTGTACCTAGGGACCCACCACCAACAAGCCGCTCTTTGTCAAGCAATGCTCGAGTACCAGTTTCCCAATCTTCATATTTTGAGGGTAAGCTTTTACTGAACAAAACCAACTTTCCAATGATGACATTTGTTTCAGTTGAAGCCAAAGGAGTGCCTTCTAGAACCATGCTCTCAACTTCTTTCCTTTTCTTGCGTGGCTTTCTGTTTAAGATCATTACTATGCAAAACCCAATTCAAGTAGTGGGAGTATAGCAGACAAACATTACCCCTACAATTATACACTTCGCCAGATTTAAAAGGACGTAGCCATTTTGCCGAACCACCACGCCTTCGCTTCCTATTCGCAAGCTGCATTGAGGTCTCATAGAAGGGAGTTAGACTACTATGGACTCTATGGTTGATTAAAGATATGAGGAAGCTATTCTTCCACTCTTTCTTCCAAGCAGACGAGTTACCAATTTCCAACAGCATCATCACGAAACCCAGCAGAAAAACATTGTGTCACAAAGGTAGGGGGCTTTCTAACATATGGGCAGTAATGTATGGATCAAGGACACTCACATACACAGTCGAAGCTATAGATTTTGCATATAGTTACTTCATCATTTTATCTCTCTCTGCATTCTTCTGAGCCCTCACAATAAACAAACTCCCACAGCATTAATTAAATATAGCAAATGTGATCTCAACTGAACGATTACAGAAACACAAACTGAACAATTACAGAATAACCGAGGGCCAAAACTTTGAATAAGCCAACCATATGATCTTGACTTTGAATCTAAATGGCAATTTCACAGCATTAATCTCAGCTGCTCATATACCAACAATCGAGGCATTAATCCCTTTGATGACAGTATAAGATGATATATTAATAGTTTGATCAATTTTTGGAACCATATTACACAAAGAACCCAACACTACTTAACATACTGAGCCATTATATTTGTTTTACACAGTTTAGCCCCAAATTTATGGAATCACATATACAGATAAGCTACGGTTCCATAATTTCAACTATTCTATAGCAAAAGCATTCCTTCTTTGACATTTTTTGGACAAAATTTATAAAATCACTTATACAGATATCTACAGGAGGTACAAAAGGAACTGCTATACAATAAAATCATATTTTCTCACAGCAAAAAACACAAAGACAACTAATTATGACATTACCAAAAACTGAACAATTACAAAAAAAACCAAGGGCCACTTCCAACTAAACTTAACAAGAGGAATGAGGAACCACGAGCTCAGCTGCACGGCAATAGAACTCGTAGGCAGTTTCTTCAATGACATCATAAGAAGAAACATAAGTAAATTAATCAATTTTTGAAACCACATGACATAAATTACTGATACTACGTAACGAAGTGAGCCATTTTTCTAGTTTTTGACAGTTTACACCAAATTCATAAAAACACATACAAATAAGCCAAGTATGAAATCTTAGAATCAACTACTCTACAACAAGGTCATCATATTTTAAACCAAAACATACTAGGAAACTAATTACATTATTAAAGAGAGAGGACTTACAGCTTCTCTCCTTCAAGCAAAGAATTGAGGGCTTCCACAACAGACTCTTCTTGGTCAAACTGAACGTATCCGTAACCTTTGTTGTTTCCCTTCTCATCAACTTCAACTTTGCAAGAGACAACAGTGTCAAACTTGCTGAAAATGGAACCCAAACGAGCACTGTCAACCAAAGAGTCCAAATTCTTGACAAAGAGATTGGCCTTTCCCTGTCTTCCTTGGAAGTGGGTTCCTTTCACACCACATTATATCCTCATAGATCTCCCTTTCATATTGGTGTGGTTTAACATAGACATAGATTTCGCAGCTGCATAAAATACGAATCCGACAAACAAACAACAAATTTGCCAGTTAAAGAAAAATTCTAAAGAGTTAATTAACTAAATGTCTAGTACATCCCTCACTCATGATATAGAATCTTAAACTCGATTTTTCTACACTTCAAGGAAACTTATCAATGAAAGAAATTAGCTGACTAAAATGGAATCAGTACCAAAGTGGACGATTCGGGCGGGGAGCTCATATAACATTTAAGAACACCCAGCCTCCGAAGAGAAGAAAGAGGTCTGAAGGATAATCTACTCATATCTGATTAATTAGCATTTTAAATGGAATTTAATTCGAATGAAGTTCGTTGTATCAAAAATCGAAAAGTGGAAACCCTAACTCGCCAAACTTTACTCAAATTTGGGAAAATTAAACATCAATTGACCCAGTTTTTCCCGATATAAACCTCTCTAATCATCTAATGCAGGCATTCCATTTAATTATAACACGTCCAAATCAAAACCCTAAAATCCCCAAATCTAAGAAACAAAGAGAATCTCAATGGAAAAAAACTTACAGGTGTTACAGTTCAAAATAGAGCGAAGAATACGCGTTCTTGAATGCGAAGCAAGCACAGATCTACAAACGTTTTGCCTGAAATCTTTCTCTCTTCTCTTCTACGCTTCAGGCTCTGTTTTCTTTCGCTCTCTCTCCATCGTTTTACTGCATTTTCCGGTTCGAAAGAAGAAATCTGACTCTTTTGAGACGAATTCGAGAGCGGATTTGAGAGCAACTGCGGGAGATGAACGTCGCCGGTTAAGAGCGACTAGGGCAGATGTCATTTGGAGCCGGGGTTGCCGGGAGTGAGAGAGTCCAATCCAATCCAATCCAGTCCAGTCCAAACTTGTCGGACTAGACTGGAAAATATCTGGACTGGACTCGGAGTCAAATTTTCGAGTCCAAATATTTTCGGACTGGATTTGGTTACACCCCTTTGGAGTCCAATCAAGTCCAAAAAATATTTTAGCATATAATATATATACATATACATATAATATATATTAAAAAAAATTCTTAATTTTTGTTGAAATTTTGGACTTTTTAACATTCCCGCTCTAAATTCTTTTACGTGGCGCCAAAATTTGCACTTACCCTCCAAAGTCCAAAGTGAGAACTGAAAATTTTAACCTTTTGGCGCCTTTTGTATTTTGCAATTTTAATTTTGTAAGACTTTAAAAATGTACATAACTTACTTTGTGGAATGGATGTAATGAGTCCAATTTTTCAAATTTTAACGATTCAATCATGAGAAAACATTGTGAACCTAAATAAGGAAAAAAAAACATTATATTTAATCAGACTGGACTGGATTTAGACTCAAGAAAAAAGTTTCGGACCGGAGTAGACTGGACTCAGAAAAAGTTCGGATCGGATTTGGACTCAATTTCTCGAGTCCAAAAAACATTGGATTGGATTTGGATTTGGCAAAGTCCAATCCAGTCCAATCCACTTACACCCCTAAGAGTAAGTTTGAGGTAGGGTTAGCGAGGGAGAGTGGGTGAGTACGCATTAATTTTTTTAAAAAAAGGGTTGCGGTTTTCAAATTAACCGCAACCCTTCAGGGCCCGTTGGTTATCGTAATCTGTTTCCAATTTTCAATTTTTTTGAAAACCAAAAACAAAAATATGAAAACCATAAAAAGTAGTTTCTAGTTTTCTGTTGTCAGTTTTAAAAATTGACATGTTTAATATAAGTATGACCAATTTTAAGTTTATTATACCCCTTATATCATATGACATTTATATTTATAAAACCAAAAATTGGAAACTTACAGTGATGTCGAACGGGCCCTCACTTATTGGCTGCAGTTAGTCCGAAAGCCGCAACCCTTTAACAAAAAGGGTTGCGGTTTTCAGATAACCGCAACTCTTTTTAAGTAGTACTTGACAATTTTTCCTCTAGTGATAGCTCATAATATCTACGGGTTGAGATAACGGGAAATCCAGCGTTAATATGGTTCATATTCCAGAAGACAACAACGGCGGGCGCTCATAATATCTATGAGCCGAGACAACAAAAAATCTAATGTTAGTATGGTTCGTATTCCTGAAGACTATAACAGCGGGCGCTGGTCTTCATACCGTTATGAACCGGACATAGCTCGTTATATCTACGGGCCGAGATAACGGAAAATCTAGCGTCAATCTGGTTCGTATTCCTGAAGACAACAATAACAGGCGCTAGTCTTCAGCCAAAAATCAGCACTGCAACGGTTCAAAACTCTATACCGTCTTTAGCCGGACATAGATCATACTTCTTTTGCAAATGCTTTCGCATATAAATGTTCCTGCAAACTTATGCTTATTTTGTAGGTACCGGTAGAGATGGGCATGGACCTAGGACCCGACCCAGTCCCGGTTGGGCCCGACCAATTTTTGAAGGGTCTGGGTTAAAAAAATTGAGACCCATTGGGTCTACGTCGGATCTGGGTCTAGGTAGTAGAAATCGGGTCTGGTCCAGGTCTCATGAATTCAGATC
This sequence comes from Beta corolliflora, assembly GCA_947648045.1. NCBI lineage: Eukaryota > Viridiplantae > Streptophyta > Magnoliopsida > Caryophyllales > Amaranthaceae > Beta > Beta corolliflora. The sequence continues at coordinate 654,177 of CANSZD010000774.1, forward strand.
TAGACCCACCCCGTAGACTCATTTTCGTTTTTACATATTAAATATATATATATAATACTCCCTCCGTCACAGAATAGTTTGAACACTTTTCTTTTATGTTTGTCCCAAATTAGTTTGAACACTTCCATTTTTGGCATGGTCCCACTATTAATATATTATTTTTTTACACATCTTTGGCCCACACTCTACCTTTTATCAATAAAAAGTTACTCAACTTTCTCTCTCCTCTAATAAAAAATACCCCACCAACTCCTATCACATCTACTTTTTAAATAAAATAACATTTGATAACCCCAATACAACTTATCACCTTAAACTACGTGTCCCAACAAGTGTTCAGATCTTTCTGGGACGGAGGGTGTACAAAATATATAAAGTACTTCCTCCGTAACAAAATAGATATTACACTTTTAAAAACACACTTTTCTAGGCAATTTTTTGAAGAGGAGAGAGATAGAGAGAAAGAAAAAATGGGACCCGTGTGATAGGAGAGAGATAGAGAGAGATTATTGCCCAGAAAGGAAGTGTGAAATCTATTTTGTTACAACCATATTTAGAAAGTGTAACATCTATTTGTTATAGAGGAAGTAGTAATAAAACTTTTTACCAAGACTCAAGTCAGCTTGTTGTGAATGTTTTAATTTTAAATGTTTGTACAAGAACTATACTATTATTTTGTTCTTTTATCATTTTAATAACTAAGAAAATGGGTTTAAAAAATTCGCAAGTTAAAAAAACAGTCGAAACTCCTAATAAATTTGACACCCATTTTGGACCCAGGACCCACCGGACCAATTGGATCTGGGTGAGGGTCCTGATTTTCTAAACTTTGTTGGCCTGGAGCAGGTCTGGGTATAAATCCAAATTTGCGGGTCTGGGTCTAGCAGGACCTGCCCTAAACCCGACCCATGCTCATCCCTAGGTGCCGGTGTTAAAAGAGCGGTTTTAGATTGTAGAGCATCTAAGAACGTTCTCCGTTCCGACACGAATACTTTGATTTTCGGTTTTACAAACCTCAGTCAAAGTTGGGGGCTTCTGCAGACGCATAATCGTGTCTCCCTATTTAGCACCCTATGATGACTAATACCCCGCTTTGATTGGTCCAGATCGAGAAAAGAATAAAGAACGAGTCTAAAATAAAATATTTTAAACCCAATCCATTTTCTAACCCTTTTTGTTAATCCATTTCCTAGTTTTATGAAGCCCACTTTCTAAAACGTTTTTAAAAATAGTTTTATAAGGGAAAAATTAATTTAATCAGTCCCAGCTATGGGCAACCTGATAAAAACAGTCTCAACTTTAATTTAATATTGTTTAGTCCCAAATTTTGGGGATCCTTTACAAAAATGGGTCAGGTTAACCAGTAACCGATCAAACAAATTAAAAAATTTGTTAGACTTTATTTTTGCAAAACATAAGGGGAAGGGTAGCGGGGAGGGGGTTTCAAGGGAATGGGATAAGGTGGCGGGGGAGGGGAACGAGTGTTAGGGGCGGGGGAGAGATTGGTTGGGGTAAGGGAGGGGGTTTCAAGGGCCGAGGAAGAGGTTTCAAGGGTGGGGGAGGGGAGGTATTTTTAGGGCCTAGGGTGACGGGGCGAAGGGGAAGGGGTTTTGGGGACTAGGGAGAGGGTGGCGAAGGAGTGGTTATAGTTAGGAGAGGTGGGGGAGGGGGGTAGTGGGGTGGAAGGGGAGGGGGTTGGGTGGTAGGGGAATGGAGGAGGAGGGAGCAGTGAAGGAAGGAGAGAGGAAAGAGGAGGAAGAAGATAGAAAAAAAAAAGAATTAGCAAAGTTTACCTGCCACAGCAGGTTAGAAACCTATTAGGACTACCATTGTAAAATACCCCTCCAAGTTGGGACTGAACAATATAAAATTAAAGTTGGGATTGTTTTTGTCAAGGTGCTCATAGTTGGAATTGATCAAATCAATTTTTCCTCTTATAAAAGTCCATCTCCGAAAACCATTTAAAAATAGTTTTATAAAACCCGTTTTCGAAACCCATGTTTTTGTTAACAGAGTTAATTAATTATATTTATTAGTTCTATTAATTATCTAAAATATTTGCAAAATATATTTTATAAAATAATCATCTATCTTTATTAAATCTTTTCTAAAATATTTTCAATAAATAATCTTTTTAGAAACTTAATTGTTTTCGGTTATCTAATGTTTCCCTCACACCTAAACCTACATAAATCCATCCGCTAACTTCACAAAAAACCTCCACCACTAACTAATCTTCACGGCATAATTATCTTGCTTCTTATCTCCATCTACATCTCACCATAATACGCCCACCACCATCTCTGGCCTAATTCTATCACCCTCCTACTTCCTCACTCCACGCCACTTTCCTACATTCATCCCTGATTCGTCAAACATCATCACTCATTACGTAACCATCATTCACCCCTTGATGTTTTATCATACTTCTCATCCTTATCACTCGAACAACTGAACATCCATATCACAAGAATTCGTTGCTTACGCCTAGTACAATTTTACATCAAAAGAATACGAGGCTGCATCATATTTTTTTGTCAAAATAAATAAGTTCAACGCAATAAACTTTTAAGGCTCATTCTAATTTGATCCAAGATCCGTACAAATCAACTACCCAAATGGAGGTATAAATTTCTGAGGGTCAATCAAAGTAACAATCTTTCTTTGCTTTCTTTAATTCGTTTTTATTATTCCCTCTGTCCCATAATATAGTGCTTACATCCTTTTTGGGTGTCCCAAAAAGTTGTGCCTATTTCATTTTTTTACAATTTGGTTCGACTAAATTATCCTCAATTTCTACAGAAATTTTTCAAAATACCCCTACTTTTCTTTCAAAATGTGTGTCTCTACTTATTACTTTATACCATTCCAAGGAATATTTATTGCTTTTAAGTAGTTACAAGACAAAAGTATTTCATTAGATATTTTTTTTTGGAGATTTCTATTACTCTCTCCATTCTCATTAATTCCAGTGAAAAAAAAAGAAGTAAACACTATATTATGGGAGGGAGTATTATATGAAAGTTACTAATATTCTATTCATGAGTCATGATGTAGATTGTTAAAGTATTCCTGCGACTATAAATAGGTATGTATATATTACAACTAACCTCCTGCAATATTTTATTTTCTTATTTTTATTTCCTTTTCATGAAAATTATTTTTTATGCTTGATAGCAATATTTTTCACCTTGTATATTATTGTTAATCAAGACCTAAATAAATGTTCTAACGCCTAATCAGATAATATGGAGAACCTGCTAAGAACCTAGTAAGTTTGATTACTTAATAATTTGTCATCTAAAAATTGTAGTTTTTTTATGTGTTTAATGAACCAACCTAGACTAATTTTTTTAGGGTGCTTGAAATCTATTATTTGGTTTGTTCTTTTCCATAAAACTTGCTATGAATCAATATTTAGTAGAGGTCAGCAATGGCGAAAGTGATTCCTGATCATGTTCGTACCCTCACCCCCGAACTCAGTTTTTGGCTCATGACCATTAATGAAGTTATAACGAGGAAATCTACATTGGATAAGTCCCAAAGTTGTCCTTAAGATTCCAAAATATCCAATTAGGTTTATGAGTCTTCCTTTAAAGACTTGTAGACGACTTCGAAAACGTTTTTCAATAAAATCCTTCAATGAGGTAGCCAAACACGGGCTCACACCGTGTAGGCGGATATAAAACACGCCAACAATACCATCATATTCATTGTGAATCTCCTCAGCATTAACAGGAAGAACACTAGAGGAACTGGTTGATGTAGAGCCTTCAGAGCGACAAATTCATTGTACAGATCTTTGTTGTCATCCACAAGAATTCTAAAACAAGTTAGCAAATCAGATCTGGACTATGTATTTGCAATCTCTTTAGGTAGCGTTTGGGAACCCAAATTTCATTTCAATTCCAGTATTTCAATTCAAGAAATTGAAATCATGCATTTAAATTCCAATTCCAATTTCTCAAACTCGTTTGGGAAACATGGGAATTGAATTCCAAATCCAATTCCTCAAACTCGTTTTGGAAACATGGGAATTGAATTTCAATTTGGGAGTCGGGTGGGGTCGCCGGCGGAGGGGGAGGGAGGGGATGTAATATCCCAAGTTTTTATAACTATTTTTATTTAGTTGATTTTCTTATAATAAAATTTTATAAATATAGAAAAAAATAAAATAGAGATATAATAAATTAGATTTTTATGGAAATTCGTTTTATTTTAATAATATCAGATTTTTTTTTACCACAAGAAAATTTTCGAAATCAGATTTTTTCGTTCAAAAGAAAAATAGAGAGAAAAAAAAATCTAAAAAGTCTAGTTTGAGTTGGTTTTGGAAAAGATCAGATTTTTGAAGTATTATCTTTTGGAGAAACCCTAGATTTACTTACCTATATATACCCCAAGTCACTCAAAAAAATTCTCATAAAATTCACTCTCTTCATCTCTTTGGTAAGTTCCAAATTCCAGATCTAGAATTCACCATTGTCATTCGAAGGTTTATAAAAATTAAAACATATATATTGCAACCAGTACTATGTCGTCGCCGGTGAGTTCGCCGGAGTACCGGTGCTAGCCGATCGACCTTCTTCTTCTCTTTTCTTCTTTCTTTCTTCATCTTTCTCTTTCTTCTTTCCTCTTTTTCTTCTGGTTCTACGTGCGACCAACATCAAGAACTAATGTTCCTCCTTTATTGAGTTTAACTTTTGAATTTCAAAAACAAATTTAAAACAAAAAAAATATTAAAAATTAATGATACTTTGTCCTTATGTGCAACAAGTTCTTGTGACTTGTTGTCACATGTAAATTCTTGGAAAAGTTTTTGTAACAAAGTTATGATACATGTCACGTATTTCAAGTAAAATATTTTCTAAACTTCTTATTTTTCTTTTCTTTTCAACTTTGGTTATTTAACTTTGTCAATGTATAAATCTTGTAAACTTTGATTAATTATTTTTCGGGATATTATATCAAGTGACTAACTTTAGGTAATATTATTTGTTGTAGACGGAAACTTCGTAGAAGGCGCATTTTAGGCGATATTGCAATACTTGTGACGCGTTCGAGGTAATTCACAATGTCCATCAACACTTAGAATCCCGTTAGGAATTTTATGTGCTATGTGTAATGGATGTAACTATGTGATTATATGTTAAGTTTGATATATATTATATGACATGAATAATAATAATAGTACTTGTATGACTAAAGTTATGATTATTGTTATTATTAGTACTATTTTCTGTACGTACGACATAAATATATGTATTTACTAGTATGATTATTTCTGTTGGACTTATTAATGTAACTATCGTACCATCATATTAAAACTATACTAGTATGGATGATGTAATTTAATGGGTACAACTGGTGAATTAATGAGGTTACAAACGATTATTATAGGTTGACATTGTGACTCTATGAGGCTCTAATGATGGACGTATTGGTTATTATGAATTATGGACGTTGATTATTATAATTCTATAAAGTGATTAAGTTGGGAAAAATATTTATTGAACTAAAGATGTTCCTGTGTAGTGTTTAATGTGATATTTGATGACGTAAAATGGAAATATTATTGAGGGAATTATCCTGTGGACTTGGATCCTCTATAGGTGATGAACAATACTTAATTGTATTCTGTTACAACTCTTTATTGTCTTCCTCCTAATATTATTGGTGCGCGTTGCGGATACCCATTAGATTAGTGAGGGGTGTGCACCCTAGGGACATTCTGCAAAACGATATTGGCCATTATTCTTAATTTATTAGGGTGACGACCCATGTTGAAGTAGGTGGTTACTGGGATTAGTCCCGGCCTACTGACGTTCAATTGCCCTCTAATAATTAAATTTGATGTTGTGTGACTCATATAAACTTGGAGTATTTAAATTGGTTAAGTGTATTATATACTTATTTGTATTATGTTATACTTGTCTGTATTGTATTATACTTGTATGTATGATGTTATACAAACTATTTTCAAAACATAACTATTATTATTTTACGGGATGGAGTTGTAATTACTTAGCTTTCGTTAATTTTTGTGTATTTGTTTTTCTTTGTTCTTTTCCTATTTAAATTATGCAGATTGGTGGAAGGGACTACGTTGCAGGATTGAGCGAACTTATAGTTCTAAGTTCACCTAGTTTAATAAATATTACAGTACTATTATTTGGGATTATTTAGGTTTGAATTGGTTTAAGTTAGACAACTTAGATTGGTTTATTTTGATAATTTAGATTGTAAGTTAAATTTTATTTTAGTAATTAGCATTGCATTTATTTTTAACAATAGATGCGGCAGTAACACCCTAAAGGTTTGGTCAGATATTTAGTTGAAAAGTGAATGTTTTATAAAGTTTTTAATCCATTGTTTTGGGGTGTTACAAATTGGTATCAGAGCTTAGGTTATAATAAATTAATATAAATTAGGAGTTAATAAAATGTGTTAATTAATTATGAGTCTAAGGTTAAATAATATAGGTATTAATTAATAAATTAACTAATAAACATTAAAATAAATTATGAGAGTGGGATCGAAAAGGGTTTATGTGCTTTAATGTGAGAGCACTTATTTCAGGTGCTTATTAATTATTTATTTTATTTTGTTTCTTTTTTATGTATCTCTATTCTATATGGGAAGAGGGGTAGGACACCAAAATATTAGAAACCCCATTTTACCCTCACTACCAAATAATTTTTTTATTTTTTTATAGGATCATACATCTAAATCATGCAGCAAAAATTGATGGTGTGCCCCAGATACTTCATGTTTTAGGAACAGCTTAGTATCTATCAAATTCTTCAAACATATCTCAATCCTCCACTTCCCGCGCTTAATTTCATTCCTACAAACTTTGGAAATCTTGTGTGCTTAGATGGTAAGACAACGACTCACTGCAAGAATACAACTTATGTGCAAGACCATGTATGGATGAATAGTTGTAGTAATACCAATGCTAATGTGCAGGAATTATATGCAAAACTATCAAGTATACACTAGATCTCGTAGGAGAACTTGTGAACAAATGGCTGAAAACCCCTGAACAACTGCTTGAGAGGCTGAGATCTCTTGAACAACTTTCCCAGCGTATGGGTTTAGTGCTACGAAACCAATTAGGGAATAATGGTGGAGAGGACCCACAAGCTGTTATGGCAAAGAAGTTAGCAACCCTTAAACCTCTAATCTTTGTAGGAAAAGAAGACCCTTTACTCTTAGAGAATTGGCTAAGAGATTTTTCTAAGTTGTTTACTGCTACTGGGACACCTGAAGCTCAAGAAGTTGACCAAGATACCTTTTATTTGAGGGAGGATGCAGACACTTGGTGGGAGAGTCAAAGACCTATAATTAGGGCTCAGGAAAATTTTAATTGGGATGCCTTTAAGGTTGCTATTAAGGCTAGATTTTTCCCTGAACACATTAGGAGGCAGAAATACAATGAGTTCACTAGATTTAACCAGGGGGGGTACTATGTCTGTGCAAGAGTATGCCCAAAAGTTTAATGAGTTAGCTAGATTTTGCCCTAATGTTGTGCCAGATGAGAGAGCCAAGGCTCAAAAGTTTAAGGATGGGTTAGCATTTAGAATTCAGACCAGACTTGGGGGAGCAACTTCTGCAACTTTTCAGGAGGCTTATGCTAAGGCTTCTAATATTGAGAGGATTCTGAGGCGTGAAGAGGAAGTTATGGGCAGGAGTAAGAGAAAGGACCCACCTAACAACCAAAATGGCCATGGGAATGACAAGAAACCTCGATATGGGGGTAGTAATAACAATATTGGGGGTAATAATCACAACAATGGTGGTGGTAATTATCAAGGGAACCGTAGCAATTACCAAGGTCAGGGGAGATCAAACCAAAGAAGGATCCGAAGAGCTTGAACCCTACTTGCGGGAAGTGTAATAAAAGCCACCCGGGATTTACCCGTCAAGGAGACCCAATAACCTCGCTATGCTTGTGGAGAGAAAGGACATAAGGCTAATCGGTGTCCCAAGCGTCAGAATAATGGACAGAATGGGAACAATGGAGGGAATAAGAATGGTTATGGACCTAGTCAGAACCAGAACAACAACAAATGTCCCTATAACAATAACAACTTCTAGGGTCAAGCTTCGAATGCTCAAGGAGGGAACAATATTCAGCATAATGGTTAGAATAACAATCGAGCAAATGGAGGGAACAACAATCCAAACGGAAATGGAAATGGCGCTCGAGGCAACAATGGAAGAATCTATGTTATGAACCGGGAATGAAGCGGACACCAACGCCAATGTTGTGATGGGTACTTTCCTCGTAAATTCTAACCCTGCTTACTTGCTTTTTTGATTACGGGGCGTCTCATTCTTTTATAGCTAGTTCCCTTGTTGAAAATTTAGGTCTAAAACCCTCAGCATTGTGTCAAACTTTCATAACCATACCTTCAGGAGAAGTAGTTCCTTGTAGTTCCCTATACTAAGACATACCCATTACCATATTAGGATATGACTTGCCTGCTGATCTTATTCAGTTTGACTTACCCGACTTTGATCTAATATTGGAGATGGATTGGCTTGCTAAGTATAGGGCTAGGATAGAGTGTCATACCCAAAAGGTGTCTCTTAGGGGGCCAAAGGGAAATAGAATATCCTATCAAGGAATTATTTCTAAACCTGGAGTCAGTATTGTGTCAGCCATGTCATTCAAAACCTATATTAGGAAGGGCTACCCCATCTATTTGTGCCATGTGAAAGATGTGAGTGTGGAGGATGGAGAAATATCTCAGAAACCTGTCGTGAGAGAGTTCCAAGATGTTTTTCCAGAAGAAATTCCATGGATGCCGCCAGTGAGGGAAATGGATTTTAAAATTGACCTAGTGCCCGGGACTGGAGCTATTTCTAAGGCACCATATGATGGCACCCGCAGAGATGCACAAGTTGAAGGTACAATTAGAGGAATTATTGGAGAAAGGATACATTAGGCTAAGTGTTTCACCTTGGGGAGCACCAGTGTTGTTCGAAAGAAGGATGGAACCTTGAGGTTGTGTATTGATTACAGAGAGTTGAATAATGTGACAATAAAGAATAAGTATCCATTGCCTAGGATTGAGGATTTATTTGATCAACTTAAGGGCGCAGGAAATTTCTCAAAGATTGATTTGAGGTATGGGTATCACCAATTGAGAATTGCGGAGGAAGATATACCAAAGACAGCATTTCGTACGAGGTATGGGCATTATGAGTTCACAGTGATGCCATTTGGACTTACTAATGCACCTGCATCATTTATGGACCTTATGAATAGGACATTTCAGTCGTACTTGGATAGATTTGTGGTAGTGTTCATTGATGATATATTGGTGTATTCGAAGGACAGAGACGAGCATGAGGGTCATTTAAGGAAAGTTTTGGAGATACTTAGAGAGAAAAAGTTGTATGCTAAGTTATCCAAATGTGAGTTTTGGCTTGAGAAAGTAGCATTTTTGGGTCATGTGATTTCAAAGGAAGGCGTTGTTGTAGATCCATCAAAGATACAAGCAGCAACAGAATGCGCAAGACCAATGTGACAGAGATTAGAAGTTTCTTAGGACTTGCTGGCTACTATAGGAGATTTGTGCGAGATTTTTCAAAAGTAGCTCAACCTTTGACAAATTTGATGAAGAAAACAACTCGATTTCAGTGGGATGAGAAGTGTGAGAAAGCTTTCCAAGAATTGAAGCAAAGACTGACTTCAGCACCAGTTTTGACGTTACCATCTAGATTAGAAGGTTTTGAGGTGTATAGTGACGCTTCTAAGAATGGGTTAGGATGTGTATTGATGCAACATGGTAAGGTGGTAGCATATGCTTCGAGACAACTTAAACCTTATGAACAGAATTACCCTGGCCTACTCTTGATTTAGAGTTAGCTGCTGTAGTGTTTGCATTGAAGATTTGGAGGCATTATTTGTGTGGTGTGTCGTGTAAAATTTTTACTGATCATAAAAGTCTAAAGTATATATTTACTCAAAAGGAGTTGAATATGAGACAGAGGAGATGGCTTGAACTCATTAAGGATTATGATTTGGAGATCTTGTATCATGAGGGTAAAGCGAATAAAGTTGCTGATGCGTTGAGTAGGAAGACTAGTCATACGATGAACATGATGGTGTTATCCCGAGAGACAGGTGTGAAGAACTCGGGAGAATGAGTTTAAAAGTAATGGAGCAAGGGCAAGTGGAAGCTCAATTAAATGCACTATGTGTGCAACCCACCTTATTCGATGAGATTCGGGGGAAGCAAGGTAGTGATGAGTGGATGGTGAAGATCAAGAAAATGAAGGAAGATGGAGTTGCCACCGAGTTTGACATCGATGAGAATGGTATTGTGAAGTATAAGGAAAGATGGTGTGTTCCTAAGGATGAGGAGTTAAAAAGAAAGATTTTGGAAGAAGCTCATAATACACCATATTCTGTGCATCCTGGAGGAGATAAGCTCTATAGGGATTTGAAGCAACATTTTTGGTGGTAAAATATGAAGCGTGAAGTTGCTGAGTTTGTTGCGAAGTGTTTGACGTGTCAGAAAGTGAAGATTCAGCATATGAGACATGGTGAAATGATGCAACCTTTGGAAGTGCCGAGTTGGAAATGGGAGTATATGTCAATGGATTTTGTGATGGGATTACCACTTACTAAGTCAGCAAAGAATGTCATATGGGTTATAGTGGATCGTTTGACAAAGTCGGCCAGGTTTATAGCAATGAAGGATTGTAACACCCCGTAATTTTCACCCTTTATTTTTGGTGTTAGTTTATTTTAAAATAATATTTTTTTCGTAAAAATAAAAATTTTATTATTTAAATTATTTTGGAATGTGTTGTGAAAATGTGTATATATATTTATATATTGTGATATATTTATTTTTAGTTATTTATTTTAAAGGTTATATTAGTTTCGTTATTTATTTAGGCGTTTAGGATGCAGCTTTGTCGCGTAGCGTTTTTTTGTAACGTTGTTGGACCGACTAGGGTGATGAAATGGTACATCATGTGTGGCGTTTTATGCTGGCCGAAAATCAGCATTTTGGAGTGGAGGATGAAGAGTTTTGGTGCTTATTAAGCTAACCTTTGGATCTCTTGTAACCGCTCATTTAATCCCTCATTAACATTCTCCTAAACCCTTCATTTTTCTTTGCCATAAAATTCTGATTTTTAATAAGAGATGTTCAGCATCATTGTCATTTAACCCACGCTGTTTTCAAGAAAAGAAAGAGAGAAAAGGAAGAGGAAAAGAAGAGAAAGGTTCAACCCGGTTTTTCCCGTCACGCCTTCACGAAAATAACGGTAGCCGGAGATTTAATCGTTGTATCGTCTTCAAATTTGGACATCACGTTTATAACATCTTTATATTCACTTTGACTGGAGCGATTTAGATTCCAAGGTTTTGATCACCGGGAATCATGGTCGGAACAGAGCAGCACGAAATGAGATTTTTCAATGTTCAAGAAGAAAACGCCTAGTGACTTGTTGCTACAATTATCGTTCGTTGTGCTTTGGGGTTGGAAGAGGAATTAGATTGTACGCGTAACTCTTAACTATATCTTTAGACTCAGCTCTCCTCCCGACGTTCCAGGTAACTAGTAGTTATCTTAGAACGATAGAGATTAGAGTATTTTTCGGTATTAGATTATTACGCTAGGAAATTGTTTAAAATATTTTTTGAATGAAATTATTGACAAAATTTGACGTGAATATACTTGATGCATGCTGTATGAATATTGTATATAGAAAAATAATTTTCGTCTGAGTTTTAGTATTTATTTGATTTATTTGGTATTTTGTGCGTTTTTGGCTTATTTGCATAATAATTATTGAATGAATGTTAAAATTGCTAGAATTATTTTTCGTGAATCATTTTATATGTGTAGTATGTATTTCATGCCTTGGAATAATTTTTTTTCCTACTGTTTACAGGTTTATTTAATTGATTTATCTATTTTTGCATTTTCGTGTCTGTCAGTATATAAATTGTGAATATTATTTCTGGAGGCCGAAAAATCCATTTCTTTACATATTATGTATTACCGTGAGTTTATTCATATTATGTAAATTTTTGGTAATTTTTGGGCGTTGATTTTTATTTTTAATTATTATATTGGCTTTATTTGGTATTCTGTAAATTAACATTTAAAATTACTTTTAGAGACCTAAAATTAGAAATAAAATTTGTACCATGTCAGTAGAGTCATAATGGTCATATGATAATTTTTGTGATAATTTACTGATCATTTTTATTAGTTTAATAATTTTTATTGTGTTTTGTTATGAGTTTGAGGATATTCTTTTTAATTATTTAAGGGATTAAAAATCAGAAATAAATTGAGACCTTTTATATTCTTGAGAATTGATGATTTTTAAGTTACTGTGGTTATAATTTTGTATCATTATATTTGCTTTTAGTCCTTGTAAAATGATTAGTCGTGTACGTTTCATTGATTTATTAAGCCTTGGAGTCGTGTACTCTTTAATTGTCGTTGTTTGTGCTTTGTGGTGCGCAAAGTATTTGTTGTTGAAACTTTTATTGTAAGTTTGTAAGCTACTACTTTGAAGAAATTTTGAAGAGATATCTTTTGATGAATTATGGGTATAAGGCCGGGTGACATCCCTTTGATGAATATTTTTGAGATGAATAATACTTTGATGATATTTAAGATTATTTTGAGATAAGAACATCCGGTAGGATAGATGTAGTCCCCGGTGAAGAACATGCCAACCACCTGGTTTGCGAACTAGGGGTACACCTGGGTTAATTGTTGTCGTCCGAGAGGTCAGGGAGTTATGCGTGTTCTACCCTGCATCGGGAGTTTGGTCATTCTTAGACACGGGCAGTGGGGAACGTAAGCCCATAGACTGACCTGGAGATTGCGATCTGACAAACCTTAGGAAGTGAATTGCGATTCACTGGCGTTCGGTTTCTGACTCAATAACTGATTTATCTATGTTTTTATTATTATTGAAGTACCCTTGAGATGATTTATTCATTTTATCTTTGGTATTACTTGAGAGCTTTATGATTTTGAATGCATGTCATAGTTGTCTTGACCTTATGTTTCCTTTCTTATTAATCTATGTCTGAATTGTACTTTGATTTCTTTTGTTCTGGGAGAACTGCTAGTTACTCCCCACTGATTGTGGATGTTTGTTGATATATTTTGCAGGTGATGTTGATGGGAATCTTCTTTGGTTTTAGGCTCGGGTTGAGTTGTGAGCATTAAAAAGCTAGATGTTTTTGGCCTAGACTTTTAATTAGTTTGAGAGTCAGTTTTCTCTTTTAGATATTACTCTAATTAATTTAAATTATTTATACTATTTATTTATGTTGGTTTTATCACTTAGTTATTTAAACGCATTTCTTGTAGTAGTGACATTCCCAGAAGACGATGTTTCCGCCATCGTCCTATTAATACTATTATTATTTCTTTCTATTCCGCTTTGAAATTCTGGGGTGTTACAGTTATGTAATACCCCTTATGATTGCTTTAAAGGGATTTAACAGGCTATTTATTCCAACAAGATGCATCTTTCTTTTAGAGAGCTCATTTCCTTAGTTACTCCACAGTTAAGCGTGCTTGGCTGGGAGTAGTCCAGGGATGGGTGACCTCTTGGGAAGTTTCTCAGGGTGTGCATGAGTGAGGACAAAATGTGCCGGAAGAACTTGTGTTGGTTATTGAGGACAATTGTTGGCCCTAGATGCGCATTGGTGACGATATACTCGACTCCGTATGGGTCGGGTGTTACAAATGGTATCAGAGCAACCTTGCAACCGCGTGTTGGGGAGACCCTAAGGCCGAATATTAGGAGTCCTCATACGCCTAGTGGGGGAGGATTCTGGGGCTGCATTGTCATAAGGAGCGACCCAGAGGTCGTCAGACCGAATATCTGGAGTCTCCGGCGATCAGTCTTCAGGCTAGGGCGACCCACAGGCCGTATGCCGAATATGTGGAGTCCTCAGGCGCGTTGCTGTTCTCAAGTGGGGGTGTATGTAATACCCCTCATGATTGCTTTAAAGGGCTTTAACGGACTACTCATTCCAACAAGATGCATCTTTCTTTTAGAGAGCTCATTTCCTTAGTTACTCCACAGTTAAGCGTGCTTGGCTGAGAGTAGTCCAGGGATGGGTGACCTCCTGGGAAGTTTCTCAGGGTGTGCATGAGTGAGGACAAAATGTGTTGGAAGAACTTGTGTTAGTTATTGAGGACAGTTGTTGGCCCTGGATGCGCATTGGTGACGATATACTGTGTTACAAGGATACTTGGAGTTTGCAGCAATTGGCTAGTGCATATGTGCGAGAGGTTGTGAGACTGCATGGAGTACCCAAGGATATTGTTTCAGATAGAGACTCAAGATTTTTGTCCAAGTTATGGGAAAAGTTACAACAAGCATTTGGGACATTGCTCAAGTTTAGTACAGCTTTTCACCCTGCGACAGATGGGCAGACAGAGAGAACAATTCAAACTTTGGAGGATATGTTGAGAGCATGCGTGATAGACTTTGGAGGATCTTGGGATGATCATTTGCCAACTATAGAGTTTTCGTATAACAACAGTTATCACTCAAGCATAAAGATGACACCTTATGAAGCATTGTATGGGCGGAAATGTAGGAGTCCTTTGTGTTGGAGTGACATAAGTGAGACGATGACTTTAGGGCCAGAGATGATTGAAGAAACAATGAAACAAGTTAGGCTTATTCAGGAGCACATGAGGGCAGCTCAAGATCGACAAAAGGCTTATGCAGATCAAAATAGAAGGGAGATGGAATTTGAGGTTGGAGAGAAGGCTTTGCTGAAAGTGTCACCAACAAAGGGGGTCATGAGATTTGCTAGGAAAGGGAAGTTGAGTCCGCATTACATTAGACCATATGAGATCTTGGAGCGAATTGGTGAAGTAGCCTATAGATTAGCCTTACCAATGGAGTTAGCCAGTGTCCATATTGTCTTCATGTGTCTCAACTTCGAAAATATGTCCATGATCCTATTCATATCATTCAACCTGAAATCCTTGAACTAGATGAGACCTTATCCTTTGAACAACGCCCAGTTAGGATCCTTGATACCAAAACGAGAAGTACCCGGAACAAGGCGGTAAAATTAGTTAAGGTGTTATGGTCAAGTCAAACTTCTGACTAGGCTACATGGAAAGCCGAAGATGATATGAAAAACCGATATCCTGAACTTTTTCAGCAGGTATGCTTGAGTTTCGGGGACAAAACTCTTTAAGGGGGGTAGAATGTCATACTAACTTTTTGTTTTCGTATTAGTAGCAAGAGCTAACATTAAAGTTCAAGGACAAACTTTCTTTTAAAGGGGAGTAGATGTAATATCCCAAATTTTTATAACTATTTTTATTAAGTTGATTTTCTTATAATAAGATTTTATAAATATAAAATTTTGAAAAAAAATAAAATAGAGTTATAATAAATTAGATTTTTATGGAAATTCGTTTTATTTAAATAATATCAGATTTTTTTTTTACCAAAAGAAAATTTCCGAAATCAGATTTTTTCGTTCAAAAGAAAAATAGAGAGAAAAAAAAATCTAAAAAGTCTAGTTTGAGTTGGTTTTGGATAAGATCAGATTTTTGAAGTATTATCTTTTGGAGAAATCCTAGATTTAATTTACTTACCTATATATACCCCAAGTCACTCAAAAAAATTCTCACGAAATTCACTCTCTTCATCTCTTTGGTAAGTTCCAAATTCCAGATCTAGAATTCACCATTGTCATTCGAAGGTTTATAAAAATTAAAACATATATATTGCAACCAGTACTATGCCATCGCCGATGAGTTCACTGGAGTACCGGTGCTAGCCGGTCGACCTTCTTCTTCTCTTTTCTTCTTTCTTTCTTCTTCTTTCTCTTTCTTCTTTCCTCTTTTCCTTCTGGTTCTGCGTGCGACCAACATTAGCAACTATTGTTCCTCCTTTATTGAGTTTAACTTTTGGATTTTAAAAACAAAAAAAAATTAAAAATTAATGATGCTTTGTCCTTATGTGCAGCAAGTTCACGTGTTGTGACTTGCTGTCACATGTAAATTCTTGGAAAAGTTTTTGTAACAAAGTTATGATACATGTCACGTATTTCAAGTAAAATATTTTCTAAACTTCTTATTTTTCTTTTCTTTTCAACTTTGGTTATTTAACTTTGTCAACGTATTAATCTTGTAAACTTTGATTAATTATTTTTCGGGATATTATATCAAGTGACTAACTTTAGGTATTATTATTTGTTGTAGGCGGAAACTTCGTAGAAGGCGCATTTTAGGCGATATTGCAATACTTGTGACGCGTTCGAGGTAATTCACAATGTCCATCAACACTTAGAATCCGTTAGGAATTTTATGTGCTATGTGTAATGGATGTAACTATGTGATTATATGTTAAGTTTGATATATATTATATGACATGAATAATAATAATAGTACTTGTATGACTAAAGTTATGATTATTGTTATTATTAGTACTATTTTCTGTACGTACGACATAAATATATGTATTTACTAGTATGATTATTTCTGTTGGACTTATTAATGTAACTATCGTACCATACTACCATCATATTAAAACTATACTAGTATGGATAATGTAATTTAATAGGTACAACTGGTGAATTAATGAGGTTACGAACGATTATTATAAGTTGACATTGTGACTCTATGAGGCTCTAATGATGGACGTATTGGTTATTATGAATTATGGACGTTGATTATTATAATTCTATAAAGTGATTAAGTTGGGAAATTTTTTTATGGAACTAAAGATGTTCCTGTGTAGTGTTTAATGTGCTATTTGATGTGTCATAACTATTAAAATCTATTAATCACGTAAAGTGGAAATATTATTGAGGGAATTATCCTGTGGACTTGGATCCTGTATAGGTGATGAACAATACTTAATTTTATTCTGTTACAACTCTTTATTATCTTCCTCCTAATACTATTGGTGCGCGTTGCGGATACCCATTAGATTAGTGAGGGGTGTGCACACTAGGGACGTTCTGCAAAACGATATTGGCCATTATTCTTAATTTATTAGGGTGACGACCCATGTTGAAGTAGGTGGTTACTGGGATTAGTCCCGGCCTACTGACGTTCAATTGCCCTCTAATAATTAAATTTGATGTTGTGTGACTCATATAAACTTGGAGTATTTAAATTGGTTAAGTGTATTATATACTTATTTGTATTATGTTATACTTGTCTGTATTGTATTATACTTGTCTGTATGATGTTATACAAACTATTTTCAAAACATAACTATTATTATTTTACGGGATGGAGTTGTAATTACTTAGCTTTCGCTAATTTTTGTGTATTTGATTTTCTTTGTTCTTTTCCTATTTAAATTATGCAGGTTGGTGGAAGGGACTACGTTGCAGGATTGAGCGAACTTATAGTTCTAAGTTCACTTAGTTTAATAATAATTTGGGATTATTTAGGTTTGAATTGGTTTAAGTTAGACAACTTAGATTGGTTTATTTTGATAATTTGGATTGTAAGTTAAATTTTATTTTAGTAATTAGCATTGCATTTATTTTTAACAATTGATGCGGCAGTAACACCCTAAAGGTTAAGTCAGATATTTAGTTGAAAAGTGAATGTTTTATAAAGTTTTTAAACCAAAGTTTTGGGGTGTTACATGGGAGGGAATAATGGGGAACTAGGAGGAGAGAGAAAATAGAATGGGAGCGACATTGAAATGACAGGGGGAGGGGGTGGGATTTATACCATGTGTTTCTAACTTGGGTTAGAATTGTATTGGAATTGGCCCGATTCCAAATCCAATTCCATTGAGTACCCAAACAAGTGATTTGGGACAATTCCATCATTTCAATTGAAATGATGGTTCCCAAACAGACCTTTAATTGAATCAAAATCAATATCACAAGTTTCAGAGTTACTTAAGTTGATAAAGCATTTGTTTTCTACATTAATAGTGTTTTCATTTTCTTCAAGATTTTCAGATTTTATCAACTCAAGTTCAATTTCAGTATTGTCTAGTTTAACTTCCATATCTGAAAGTTTTTCTTTCAATTCAATATATATTTGTTCTAACTAACTAATCCTATTTTCTTTTGTGACAAGATTTTGTTTCAATGATTCAACCTGCTTTTTTACTTTATCTAAGCAGCTCCAACTTTCATACATTGATCAATGGCAGTTTCAAGACAATTAAGCAGTTCATCCCTTTCAAAGAAATACATGTCATCTTTGACTTTATCAAAGCTTACCTTTGTGTCATCAGATGAACCGCTACTGCCAGCTATTAGACACTGAACAATCTCCTTGTTAGCCCTGATCTGGGACTTCACTTCTTCTC
>CANSZD010000774.1:677500-710000 GCA_947648045.1 Beta corolliflora
AGCCTTCGCGGACTTTGTTTGTCAAGTTCTTGGTCGTCCGAGATTTGACAGCCTATAATGTCATTCTTGGACGGCCTACGCTGAACCGCGTAAAAGCAGTAATAGTAACTCATTTGATGCTTATGAAGTATGAGTGTGATGACGGCAAAATTGGCTCCTTGTATGGAGACCAGCAGGTGGCTAGGGAATGTTATCTAACTACCCTTAAGCCGTAATCATGGAAAGCATGTGATGAAGAGCATACGAAGATCGGTGGCAAATAGAAAACGTCTGAAACTGGGAAAGATAAGACGAAGGTGGCTGGAGAAAGGAAGGCGTCCGAGAAGGAAATGGAGCCTAGGAGGACAATTGAGAGTCCTCAGACGCCCCTCGCCCCCTCAAGGAAAACGTCTGAACATCTCCCAAGCAAGAAAAGGAAGTATGAGCCCGTCAAGGAAGAACCTCCCTCGTCTGAGGAAGTGATGGCCATCATGGGACTAGCACTAGAACGTCCAGAGCCAGTGGAGGTCCCTGAAGATATCTGTTTGGATGAGGCTCGTCCAGAAAGAATTTTGAAGATTGGGTCCTCGCTCTCTCCTGAGTTGAGGGGCCTTTTAATCAGCTTGCTGAAAGAATTTCAAGACGTGTTCGCTTATTGTGTTGAAGAAATGCCTGGAATTGATCCAGAAATAGCTGTCCATCGGCTGAATGTTGATCCAAATTTAAAACCTGTTCGTTAGAAAAAAAGGCATTTAGGACCGGCCAGGAATCAGGCGGTCGACTAGGAAGTTCAGAAGTTGTTGGAGTCGAAATTCATCAAAGAAACCCACTATCCAGAATGGATAGCAAATGTGGTCATGGTGCCAAAGCCTAATGGCACTTGGAGGATGTGTGTGGACTACACCGATCTAAACAAGGCATGTCACAAGGACAGCTTCCCTTTGCCTAAGTTGGATCGTCTAGTCGACTCCACCGCCGGCCACGCTTTATTAAGCTTCATGGATGCTTATTCAGGTTTTCATCAAATCCCTATGTGGTCAGAGGATCGGGACAAAACGTCCTTCATTACTGAGAAAGGCTTGTATGGCTGGCTAAGGATGCCTTTTGGCCTCCATAATGCCCCGGCCACCTTTCAAAGATTGATCAATACAGTCTTTCAGCCACAGTTGGAAGAAACATGGAAGCATATATTGATGATATGATAGTCAAGAGCTGGAAAGAAGAGAGTCATGTTGGTGATTTGAGAGAAACTTTCGAAACTCTCAGGAAATACAAGTTAAAGCCGAACCCCAAAGAAATGTGTCTTTGGGGTTTTGTCAGGGAAGTTCTTAGGTTTCTTGGTAGATCGGAGGGGAATAGAAGCCAACCCAGAGAAGATCCAAGCCATTTTAGACATGAAGTCTCAGTCAAAGATAAAGGAAGTCCAGCGATTGACGCGTTGCTTGGCTGCCCTTGGACGTTTCTTGTCCAAGTCAGGTGACAAGTGCCATCACTTCTTCGCCACGATAAAGAAAAAGGCCAAGTTTGAATGGACAGCAGAGGCAGAGCAAGCCCTTCAGCAGGTCAAAGATCACCTTCGGCAGCTGCCTAGGTTGGTCAGTCCAGCTGAGGGGGAGAAACTGTTTGTATACCTGGCTGTGTCCACTCAGGCTGTGAGTGCCGTCCTACTGGCTGAAAGAGAGTCCGTCTAAGTCCCCATATACTTTGTGAGCCATGTGCTCAAGGATGCGGAAAATAGGTATACTCCAATTGAGAAGTTTGGATTGGCCCTCGTCATGGCGAGCCGAAAGTTAAGGCCTTATTTCTTGGCACACAGTATACTCGTCTACACTGATCAACCCTTAAAGCAAGTTCTACAGAAGATGGAAGCCGCCGGACGAATGCTAAAATGGGCTGTTGAGCTTAACATGTTCGATATATCATTTGAACCAAGGAAAGCCATTAAGGGGCAAGCCTTGGCAGATTTTATAGTTGAGCTCACTCGGCCACCGTTCGAGCCAATCTCTCGATCCAAATTCAAGGAAGGAAGCATTGGACGCTCATGGTTGATGGGTCGTCAACAGTTAATGGATGCGGGGCAGGAATCATTTGTCAATCTCCGGAAGGAGACAAATTTGAATATGCGCTAAGATTCCAATTCCGAGAGTCCAATAACGAAGCTGAATATGAAGCACTTCTGGCTGGAATCAAAATGTGTAAAGCGGCAGGAGCCCTGGATATTGAGGCCAAATCAGACTCCCTCTTGGTTGTCAGTCAAGTCAACGGAGATTTTGAATGTAAAGAAGCATCGATGAGCAAATATATGCGTCTGATTAAAGATGAGGTGGAGCCTTTGAAACGATTTGTTCTCGACCAAGTGCCAAGGTTAGAAAATCATCAAGCAGATGCTCTGTCAAAATTGGCCAGCTCGACTGAAGGTGATGCGCCAAAAATAGTTTTTTGGGAAGTAAAACCCAAAAAGAGTATTGACCAAGAGCAAATCATGTTCCTTAGCCGAGGAGCAGTATGGATGGAGCCCATAATAGAATACAAGAAAACAGGACGGCTGCCATCAGATCCTGTGGAGGCCAAGTATGTGAAGGCTCGAGACAAGTGGTTTGAATTATGGGATGAGACCCTTTACAAGAAGCCATTCAACCGCCCCCTCCTCAAGTGCATCACCAGAGAAGATGGTCTAGAGGTTCTGAAGGAACTCCATGAAGGAGCTTGTGCATCTCACATTGGGGGAAGAGCATTGGGTGAAAAGGCTTTAAGAACGGGGTACTACTGGCCGACCTTAAAGGAGGATGCCCTCGTCTATGCAAAGAAGTGTGATAGTTGTCAGAAACATGGGAACCTGCATCAGAAGCCGTCCAACTACCTAACTCCTATCTTGTTTCCTTTGCCTTTTGCCAAATGGGGCATGGATATTCTAGGACCTTTCCCCATGGCCGCGGGGCAAAAGAAGTTTGTGATAGTTGCAGTGGACTATTTCACTAAATGGATAGAAGCTGAAGCTATGCGAGGAATAACTACAAACGATGTCAAGAGCTTCATTTGGAAGAGTATTATAACTCGTTTTGGCATGCCACAGTCCATCGTCTTTGATAATGGCCCTCAGTTTGAAACACCTAAACTGAGAGATTGGTTGTGCGTAACGAGAAATCAAGGCTCACTTTCTTCGTTGTTGCCCACCCACAGGCCAATGGGAAAGTGGAGTCCTTCAACAAGATTCTATCTAATGGAATCAAAAGGAAGTTGGATAATGCCAAAGGACAATGGGTTGAAGAACTGCAGCTAGTGTTGTGGTCCATCAGAACAACTGCCAAAAATTCTACAGGGGAGACACCCTTCATGTTAGTTTGTGGCACTGAAGCCGTCTTGCCCATTGAGGTTGAAGAACCCACCCTACGAGTTATGTTGTACACAGAAGATGCCAACTGGGCTGCATTGCGCACGGCTTTGGATCAAGTCCCAGAAGTCCGGGGCAATGCCTTGCTAAGAATGCAATTATACAAGTTGCGCATGGCTCGGGAATTTAACAAGAGAGTCACACGACGACAACTCAAGGTGGGCGATCTTGTTCTTAGGAAGATGGAGGTTGTTGGACGAGCCAAGGAGATGGGAAAGCTAACTCCAAATTGGTAAGGACCTTATCTGATTATAGAAGAGCTGCGCAGTGGCACCTTTCGTCTCCAAGATCTGTATGGACGGATTATACAGCGCACTTGGAACTCAGATAATCTGAAGAAGTACCACGTTTAACTCCATCATCGTCAGGAATCTAGCGGAAATTTGTAGTCAGTCCAAAGTGCCACGGCACAGACAAGAAAAAAGAATTGTATACATGTATCTTGGCACTTAGTCAAGCAAAATTCATATAATACAATTCCTACTATCCTATCGTCTGTTTTCTCATGATTATTTTCACCAAGTTGGTTCACTTTGGGGCATTAAATCAGTTACTAGTCTAAAAGTGACAATAACTTGGAACAAAAAATACTCATTTCTATGCCGAACATCACTCCCTCGAAGAGACCGGCCAAAAGTATAACGACCTAAAGGTTGATAACATACATTGGCAATCAATTTGACAAAATCTCTAGTAAGAGAAACATCGAAGTCTCTTAGAGAAAGCTGACCAGAAATAAGCCCTTGGTAAAGGATACTTATTTTCAAATATACGGGCAGCTTAGTAGTAAAGACCCTAGTAAGGGATCGCTACTTTCGGACGAGTGTTGCTCCCTCAAGGAAGGCGGCTAGGAAATTCTTAGACCATGTCTCTAAAGCTCGTCCTTAGCAAATTCAGCCGGCTTGGCCAAGCATGGCCGCTCTCCTTCTTGGACTATGACTCGTCCATTATTTATGGTGGAGCTTAGCCCACGAAGGGGGGGATGAGACAAGCCTATAGGACGAGCTAAGGAGAGAAGGTCGTCTAAAACCAGGACAAACTTGAAATGCCTTTGTAATATTTAGATACTGTAGGACGAGTGTTACCAACTCAAGAAATCCCTCAAGTATGGCTCGTCTAAAAGGAGAAGACCATCTAGAGTTCCAGGACGATCCTCTATAAGCACTTGGGCACTTTTTGAGAGATTTGCAATCGTCCAAGGGCAAGGATCAGAAGTGGCATGTGCAGTTCAATTAAATATCGTAGACTGTCCAAAAAGTTCAGGACGAGTCCAAAAAAGATTTTTGGTCGTCTAAAGGCAAGCACGTTGTTATTTCCTTAAACATTTGTGAGGATCGTCCAACATTCAGGACGAAGCTCATTCAACACTTAGAAAGATAAAAGACAAGTCATTGGCAAAAAAATCTTTCATATATATCATTGGCAAAAGATTTACAGCTTAAGACTGAGGAGTTAAGGCTACAACGGCAGACAAGCCCAGAAACTTAGAAAAATAAACCTAAAGCTAGGTATCATCTTCAGCACGAGTTTCTTGGTCATCTTCAGGGTTCTCCTCAGCTGCAGCTTCGTCGTCGGAGTCAAGAAACTCCGGAGGTTCCTCGGCACAAACCATAGCACGATGGACGCTCTGCTGATACTCCAGACGACGCACGAAGCTGGGGACCTCATCAACTTCCGCCAGCATCTCAAAGGCCTTGACGGCCCAGTCTTTAGACGTTTCAACAACTTGAGCCAATCCTTCCTTGGCATCGTCAAAAGCCTGGGCTGCCTCCCTTTTCAGACGGGAAGTCTTCGCCCTTAGGAGAATGTTCTCCCTTCTCAATTCAACGGCGGCAAGGAGAGCAACATCTCTTTCACCCTTCAGATCAGTAGAAACAGTATCTATAACCATCTTCAAATGGTCCAGCTCCTTGTATAGATCTTGGATGGTAACAAGATAATTCTTGTTCTCGGACTCCAGGTTAGCTGACCTCTTCTCCAAAGCATCCAGGGATTGACGATGAAGGGTATTAACCATCTCAATGTCATGGATGACTTTGTCGCCTGCCGTTGTAGCAAGGTGGAAGAGCTTCTTGTTCTCTTTTCGAAGCTCTCTCGCCCATTCTTCGGTAAGCATGCTGCGAGCAAAAAGCTGGGGCAATGAAAGTAAAATAAATCATTAGATGAGTTTCAAAAAGAAATACACTATTAAACAAAAGCGGCAGTAAGTTATACCTCAGCAGCCAGTTGAGACATGTAGCCCACATGCCCGGCCGATGCTCCCCTTAATCCTTTGATATAGGATTCGGGGTAACACTTGAAGAGTTCTCGCTTAGCCGTTCTCTTTCTGCCTTTGACATTTTGGCAAAAGCAGGAGAAGACTCCTCGTTCGAGTCTAAGGTGGGAGGAGCTGAGGGTAGAGCTGGGCCTTTGCCCTTATTTGAAAGAGGGGGAGAGTCAGTTATCTGGATCGGAAAGACGATGGCTTGTCTATTGGACGGACTCATAGACTGTCCGCCGACCCGCACCATCCTAACTCTATTTGAGTAAAACGACTCACCAGACGAGATGGATGTCGTCCTAACAAGAAGGGGCATCTCGGGAGACCGGCTTCGCTACGAGCCGCCGGCTCCGGATAGTTCTCGACAAGTGTCTCCCGCCCGCACCACCAAAGCCAAGGTCGACTACGGTCCGACTTCGGCCAAGTCCTGGGTCCGACTTTGACCGAGTCGAAGGCAAAGCGTCCAACTGACCAGCAAGGTCAGAATTTTCTCCCACTCCCCTACTCGGAGCGGCAGCAGAAGGCCCCTCCTTAAGAGCTTTATCTTTAGGGGGAGGCATGGTCTTTTCTTCCACTCCACCACTCGGAGTAGCCTTCTCTGTCTTCTTTCTTACAAAGCCCTTAGGCTTTTTGGCTTGAGGCTGGTCCGTGGCCGTTGTAGGCCTCTTCTTGGACGAAGATGACTTCCCATGAGGGAGTTTGTTTGTAGGAGCATTTTTCTGCAAACAAACAATCAAGTTAAAATGACGGACGTCCACAGATCAAAATCTAAATCAAATTGCAAAGCTTCAGACGAAAATAACCCAAAGAAGGAAGGCGTCTCAAAATGAACACCTCTCCTAAGGGAACCTCGTCCGAACAAAATTCTGAATACAGACGAAGTTGATGCAAAGAAGGAAGCCGTCCCAAAATTAGACGGACTAACATGACCCCATCCAAGGATAGGAAATCAACTTTTCATCCAGCTTCAGAACTCAAAACCTCTCAGACGAGTATGGCCCCAGAAAGGTGGCCGTCCTAGCATGAACACTTTCCTTCCTCGGGCTATCCTCGTCCAGGGAAAGGTACTATAACTTGGACGAGTCCAAAATGGTACTCGTCCAAAGACTACAAAACCTCTCAGACGAGTATGGCCCTAAGAAAGTGGCCGTCCTAGTATGGACGCTTTCCTTCTTCGGGCTATCCTCGTCCAGAGAAAGTTACGATTACTTGGACGAGTTCGAATGGTACTCGTCCAAGGACTTTATAAATCTCAGATGAGTGGGACCCCATGAAGGTGGCCGTCCTAGCATGGACGCTTTCCTTCTTCGGGCTATCCTCGTCCAGAGAATGTTACGATTACTTGGATGAGTCCGAATAGTACTCGTCCAAAGATTTTAAGAATCTCAGACGAGAATGTCCCAAAGGTGAACGTTCATGCTTGGATGTTTTCCTTCTTTGGGTGATTCTCGTCCAAAGATTGGATGCCAATTCCGGACGAGCTAGAATGATCCTCGTCTTAAAATATATATATATATATATATATATATATATATATATATATATATATATATATATATATATATATATATATATATATATATATATATATATATATATATATATATATAAAATTTACCGTGTCTGTCTCACCTCTTTTCGGCCTTGCTTTTGGCATATTCCTTCCATAGATTGTCTGTGAATTTAGACATGCTTATGTCTCCCGTCCAAGAAGCCTTGAGACGTGTTCTGGCCGAGTCTGCGGCAAAAAGACAAAAAATTGGTTAGTCTAATGAATTATGGATGAAGAGTTTTACTTGGGGATTTGAATGGATACCTTTATCATCGGCTAACCGCAAGCCGGCGGCAACCAAGAAGTCGTCATTATAAAACATTTCCTTAAAGGGTATCCGATTAGCTGGCCCTTTAAAGGATTTTCGGCCGGGCTCGGAGTACTTCTTTATTCTAAAGTACTCCACTACCTCCTCGTCATACTTGTCCTCCGCCTCCAAATGGATCGCTTTTCGTCCAAGATTTGTGACGGCTCGGTTATAGAAACGGTAGCTCTCCGTGGCCGAGTCGTTGGCCGCCCTTAGATATATAAAGTCGGCCTTCCATTCATGCATCTTTGACGGTTTGCCCCAGGCTGTTAGAAAGCCAGGACGGTTGCAGATGCTGAGCCATGTTTCATCCACGGCACCAGGAATTTTGGCCGCATAATGAATGTGGGTGAAGGCTTGAATAGAGAGGGCCAGGCCGCGCAACTCGCAGACGGCTATGAACGTCAAGACGTTGTGCCAGGCGTTGGGAGCCAGTTGGTTGTGGCCGATGTTGTAATAACGAAGCACTTGCTCTATAAACTCATGGAGGGGGATTCTTAACCCCGCGTCCGAGCCGCCTTGTAGGACCGTAAAATAATTTTTGGGAGTGCTCAAAATAGTGGCCTCCTTATTAGGGATGACGAAGGAAAAGCCCGGCATGGGCATGAAGTTGGATAAATAGCTAGGGTCCGGCCCTATTTTCTCTAACCATTTGCGATTGGCAAAAATAAATGCGGGATCAGAGAGGGGACCTAATCGTTTTCTAATCTCAGACGAAGTAGTGGAGGCTTCGTCTGACTCATCGGCAGCACCAGAATCCCTGTTGTTATCGTCTTCACCAGTTTCCTCCATCTCAGTGTCCCGGCCAGAAGGACTGGCTTCAGGGTTTATTTGGGACTCCTCAAAGCTGCGGCTAGGGGAAAGGGGGCCGCCTAAAGGCCCAGCACTTTGGACCTCCCTCGTCTCATCTAGAACTCGTCCAGTAGATTCCTCCATATCCGAACTATTTGACGGGATTATTACCTTTCGTCTTAGACGGGCCGTTTGCTTGACGCGCGCCGCATTACCCCGCACGAGTAAAGACCGGGTCGTCCGACTTTCTCGGCCAAAACCATAAAAAAATATATACTTGGCCAAAAGAGGCCCAACTCTAGAATGCGCCGAAGAAGAAGTATCGGTTCTACGGTCAAGACAAGCTCTTGGACGGCCAGGATTATTTGATGAAGATGATTCGATTTTATTGATTTTCTAAGAAAGAATAAAGAATAAAGAAGAGTAAAGAGAACAAAGAATAGATACCTGTTAAAGTGCCTAGACGAGTCGGTGAAGAAAGCTGAGGACGGGCAATCACTCTCTCTCTAGAAAAATTGGCAGAGCTTCTCTCTCTAGAAAAATTCGCTCAAGGTGTGAAATGATTTAATGTTCTTACCCCAATGTTATTTATAGGCGGGGTAAGAAACTCCGTAGAGCGGAGTCAAGGATGACCGAAAGAAGGCTAAAACGGTCGATTATGACCGATAAAACCCAGGAAAAGGCGCGTCATTTCCTTCATTTCAAATAAAGCTGCCTTGGGTAAAAGGGCCTTAACCGTCAGAAGGGCATATTGAAGCTACCTTGGGTAAAAGGGTCTTAACCGTCAGATGGGCCAACAGTGAAAACCCTTTTAGGGGCAAATGTTGTAGCCTATAATCTACGGTCCCTTTGAAGACACTTGGGCTTATCTGAGCCGTACACGTGTCCTCCCCCAAGTTAATATAGAAAGAAGACTTAATCTCTGGGCTATACTTAGTTGGGTTAAAAGGTTTATTTTCTGGCCCAACAGTCAGAACCTAGCACTGTAAGGTGGCTGCAGGAGAGTGGTTAATAAATCTTCACAAATCATGGCCTGCCACGTGTCATGTTCTGATTCCCCAACCAATCAGGAGCCACCATTCTAGGTCAGATTTTAAGGATAGCTGTCATCTTGCTATCACTATAAATACCCCTGAAATCAGGAGAAAGCTCATTCAATGCAAACAGTGCAAAGTTACTCTGTAAAACTACTCTCTCACTTTCTCTCTCTATCTCTACTTTCTCTTACAACTCCTGATATCTGACTTAAGCTTCGGAGGGGGAACCACCACCCAAAACTCCAGGGTGGGTCCCTTTTTGCAGGTTCGGGAGTGAAGCTCAGGCTTGGACTAGGTTGATTCAGACATTTGTTGAACAAGTCTCCAAGGAAGAACATCTAAGGGATACTAGTTTACTTGCTAAACAAGAAAGCTCAATCAACAGCTTACTTGTTGGATAAGGAGACAAAACAATTATTATTATTATTATTATTATTATTATTATTATTATTATTATTATTATTATTATTATTATTATTATTATTATTATTACTTTTATTGCTATTATTATTATTGCTATTATTATTATAATAATAATAATAATAATAATAATAATAATAATAATAATAATTATTATTATTATTATTTCAGTTCAGTTCAGTTCAGTTCAGTCCCGTTCACTTCAGTTCAGTCCAGTTCAGTTCGGCCAAAATAAGTTCAAAAGAACAGGGTCGTAGTCGTATGTCCATATATAAGTCAATCTCGGTCAAAAAGAATGTCAATAGTCAATATATTTTAATTACATGTTATCAATTTCATAAATTATCATTTAAAGTTATCACTTATGAGTTATGACTAGGTGATTTACGAATTAAGTTAATATAAATGAAATAGCAACAACTTAATTATTTTCTTTTTATAATTACTAACTATTTTATAATTACCACTTACAATATTATAATAAAATATAAGCAACAACATTATGTTCAGTAGTTAGTAATTAGAAGTTAGAAGTTATGTTAGCATGGGTTAGTATCAAAGTCAATAGTTAGTAGTTAGTATAAGTTACTCATCTATACAAATATATTAAAAGGCGTTCCTATCAAAGGAACGGTGCCACGTGGCACTCTACTCAAACTTGTAATACACATGTTTATAATCTCATTTAAAAATATTAACAATATGTAGTTACAAGGATTCGAACACATGACCTTTGAAATAAAATGTGAGAGTTAAACCACTAATCCACTACAATTTCAATGTTTAATGTTTCAAAGTAAAACATAATAAAGTCTTATAATTATATGTAATAATCATAAAGACATAGACAAGCTTTTTGATCTCTAACACTTTAAGGAAATAACATTCTCTTACCTTAATTTCATTGAAATTCTTATTTTAATCCTCAATTTCATAGAAGTTTTTTTAAAAAAATAATTTATCATGTCATAATGTCCAATTTTCAAATTTGCACTAGACAAACTATTAAGAAAAACTAATAAATAAAATCAAGTATGAGATTTATGAATAATAATATATATGATAATTATAACAGACCCGGGGCATCGCCCTGGCCAAAATACTAGTTCATTAGTTATAACAAGTTAAAGGTCCAACATTGTTATCATACTTAGTTAGTATATCTTCTGTTTAATACTTTATAAATAAGTAAGCATGAATAATGATATATCATCATTAATGCAACATGGTAGATCAAAAGTAACTCTTATAGTTCAAATGATAAGGTAAGTTCTTTTATAACATTTTAGTTATTAGTTACTAATGATTATACTGTCTGGGGGTGTTTACCGGTCCAAAACCGAACCAAACCGGAACTGGCTGGAACAGTGGACCGGAATCTGGAAAAAATTGCACCTGGATCGGAATTTTTCCGGTCCGGTCCGGTTTTGGACCTATTAGACCGGAATCTTAATTTAAAAAGAAAAAATTTCTATTTGATTTAAAAATATTTATAAATTAGATATATTAAATTTAATAACAATATTCCTAAAGTTAATAAATAGTAGGTTTATAAATTTCTAACTTTTTACCACCTTTTAAACTTTTTTAACATATAAATTTTGTTTTTTACTACAAAATAAAAAAATACGGTCCACCGGTCCGGATCGGAATTTTCCGGGTTTGGACCAGACCGGACCGGAAACCCGGAATCGGGATTTTCTTCGGACCGAGGACCGGACCGGAATCGCAAATCCAGGTCCGGTCCGGTCCGGTCCAAATTCCGGTACGACCCTGGTCTTTGAACAGCCCTAATAATGTCAACATATTAAGGCATTGTAGATTAATTAATTTACTGATTTAACAATGAAATTCAATAAATAAGAAACTAATTGAACTACCTTCTACTTAATTTAGCTCATTTATAATTACCTTAACTTATTTAAGTCAACGATTGAAAAGGAGAACATACCTCTATGCTAATGCTTCAATGAAGAAGCAATGTAGAAGAGAGGGAAGAAGGTGGCCTGCAGTAGGGGAGGCAGGTGGTGGTGTGGGGCGTGGCCGCGGTGGTGCACCGACGTGGATGCGGCTGGTGCGCGGTGGACGGGGCAGCACGCAGAATAGGGGAGGGGAGAGAGAGCACGAGAGGAGGAAGAGAGTGGCGAGGGAGAAACGCGGGGTAGCAGTGGTGCGCGGTTGTGACTGGTGGCAACAGCGACGTGGCTGCGGTTGTGGCGGACGAGCAGGGCAGGGGCAGCGCGCAGCAGCGGGGGAGGGAAGAGAGAGAGGAGAGAGAGAGGATGCAACAAGGGAAGAGGAGGGACGCAGGGGCGGCGGTACCTGCTGGAGGTGGCTGGATTCCCGCGAGGGATGCCGGCAGGGAGGGGAGGAAGTGACGGGAGGGAGAGGGAGGAGAATGAGGGAGTTTGTGAGTTTGTGGAAATCAGACAAAGTGAGTGAGAATTTGGCCTCACTTGCTATTTATAGAACCAAGGGTCTTGGAATAGAGGATTAAAATAATCTAAAATTGGAAATTGTTTGTTTAATGAAATAAAAATTCTGATATGGGGTGGCCATGTGAGGAGAGAGAGTGAAATCATGGTTTAACCTTTTCATGCTATTATTTTCTTTTATTCTAATAGTTTAATCATCCATTAGTTGTTTGTTTGTATATGGCTTTATTAATTTATTTTGGTAATTCTTTATATTTTATGAACAAGGCTTAATTAAGTTATTTTATTACAACCAATTAATTAAGTCACTTTTATTAGATTCATGACATATTTTTAACTAAGAGAATTCATTAAATTTATAGTCCAACTTCTAACTTAGAATTCAAGTTTTTTTTTATTAATTTAACTAGAAGAACCTTAAACATTATTAAAATAAAATAATTATTACTACTAATTTATGATTATTAATAAATTAAACAAGTTTAAATTTTTGGAATATTACACAACCACTTTCCTGAAAGGCTTCTCAATAATTTTCTAACAAGATCCTCATGAGTAAAACTTTTTCCAAGAGATTTCAATTCATTAATAATACTCATAAAGCAAGTAAACATATCATCAATATTCTTTTCTTTAGACGCATTAAAAAACTCATATTTAGTCATTAATAATTCAATCTTGGAATGTCTCACCTCGCTTGTTCCTTCATATGACAATTCTAAGGTATCCCAAATCTGTTTGGCAGTTGAGTATGCCAACATTCAGCTTACCTCACAGTCAGCAATACCATGTTGTACAAGGGACATTGCCTGTGCATTCTTCTCCATTATCTTAAAGTCTGTTGAGGAGTAATCACTCTCCTTTTTGGTAGACTTATTTCCTTTGGCACCGTTACCTCAATGCTTAAGACTATCCTATACAATCTTCTAACATTCACAGTCACTACCTATAATGTAATCCTTCATGCAGTTTTTCCAGCAAGGATAGTTTGTTCCATTGAACTTAGGCAACCTCGAACTCGATCATCCAGTTGAATGCTCAGTCATCTTGATCCTTCTCTAGGGTTTATCCTTCGGAGAAGTTAGGCTATGATACCAATTAAAGGCCCAGATTGTACTCAAGAGGGGCATGGGTGAATTGAGCATTATAAAAGATTAACACTTTTTCGATTTGATGTGTTAATGAAAGCAAGACCAGTAATAAAACTGATATGTGTCAGCAGAATAAATTGATTAAGACACATATTTGACGAGGTTCGGCTCAACTGAACCTACGTCCTTCACTATTGTACTCACTCTTATTAATCAACTAGGATAAATAAAAGGATTACACTAAATCAATGTCTCCACCTATGAAGACAATGATTCCTCAACATACAGTTAAGTAAAACTGTTCAATGAAGTGATTTCCATAACCACTTCCCCAACTACACTGCACACTAGCAGGTAGTTCAATACAATGAAGTTCCCCCTGAAACTATGCTTCAATAAGCTTTAACGGAGAATATTTTTGCTATCCACTGCCATGCTTATCTCAAATGTGTTTTAGGGTTAATAATAAGTGCAAAAACTTTTCATATTACTTAGAATTTGAAAACAAAGTTTAGGAAAGTATCTTAATAGAATCTTTAACAAGAACTTGAAATTCAGAACGTAGTACAATGAACTGGTATGGCAATGATTTCAGAACAGTTTACTAACTACTGGGAAATGTATGTTATGAGATCAAATTTGCAACTGATCTCATAACAACACACTCCATAAACTTCTTTGCATACCTCACAATACACCTAAAATTAGTTTAAGATTCACGCAGACATTACATCATGAAAACCTAATCACTAAGTATTACAATCTTCATGATATCTTCAAAAGACTATTGCTCCAATGACTTCACTTGATTGACTTGGGAGCATTCTTGAATTTGAGCATTTTACTATCCATTTGCTGCAAGAACATGGTTTGACACACACATGCATATATCATATAGAACACAACAATAGATTAGTTTGTCATCATTCAAAACATAAGCTTAGAAACTCAACAATAAGATACCTCTTCAGTTTCAAAAATTCATCAGATACCCCTTAGGTTCCGATATAATGTACTAGATGCCCTCAACAACTTACTAGTGTTGATTATGTTAACTTAAATGACCCAAAATCAGTTGACCCCTATCCTAATTCCCCTAATATTTCATATTATGTCCAACAAAGTCTTTTAAAAGCAGATAAAATTGCCAAAGAGGTACTTGGGCCACTATTAAAAACTACTTTGACCACAGAAAAAGGCGATTTATATCACTATGAAAGGATATTTTTGGCATAATATGGGTTAATAGGCAAATTAATTAGGTCTAAGTTTAAGTGATTCCAGATCATTTGAGTTAACATAATCAACCACTAGTAGAAAATTACCCTATTGCTGCTATTGAATTGTTGTGGTTTTAGCCATACACAGCAATAAACTGCGTGAAAAAAAGGACGGTCAAAATAACCTGTTGATGCGTTTCTTACAAAAACTGCACCAACAAATTAAATTATTCTAGTTATTTAATCTATCGGATTTTTCACCAGGTACCCCTGAGGTTTCTTAATATTCACCTGGTACCCTCGCGTTTTCAAAAATTCACCAGGTGCCCCTGTGGTTTTGAAAAATTCCTGACGTGACCCTACCGTCAATTTTCCGTTAACTATGACCCTAAAAAAACTTAATTAACCCTAACTTCTAACCCAACCCTAACCCTAACTCCTAACCCTAACTCCTAACCCTAAACCCTAACCCTAACCCTAACCCTCCCACCACCCTTCCACCACCCCCCCCTCCCCCACCCAAGCAACCCCCCACCCCCACTCCTCGCAGCCCTCTCCCCCATCCCCACCCCCGCGCAGCCCCTCCCTACACCCCCTCGCAGCGCCTCCCCCACCCCTGTCTCCCTCCCCCCACCCCCACTTAGCCTCCTAGTCGATTTCCCCTCTCCCTCGCTCCCTCCCACCACCAGCCGATTTCCCCTCCCTCGCTCCCTCCCACCACCGCCGATTCTCTCCTCGCTCCCTCCCCACCCTCGTCGAGTTTCCTCTAGCCAAAACAAAAGGAAATACAACAAGTCAATAAAACCCCGATGGTCTGTTCTTCAAGTGGCCTAGGAACCAAAAGGTCAAGGAAATTCGACTGGGGGGGGGAGGGAGCGAAATTTGACGGGAATGGGAGGAGGGGAGCGAAAGTCGACGGGAATGGGGAGGAGGGGAGCGAAAGTCGACTGGGGGGGGGGAGGGGAGGGGAAATCGACTGGGGTCGCGCGGGAGTGGGGGAGGGGCTGCGAGGGGGTGGGATAGGCGCCGCGCGAGGGGGGGAGGCGCTGCGATGGGGCGGGGAGGGGTTGCGGGGTGGGAGTGGGGGAAGGGGCTACGTGGGGTGGGGGAGGGGTTCTTTGGGGTGGGGTTGGGGCCAAGGGTGGTGCGGTGGTGGGAGGGTGGGGTCGGGTGGTGGGTTAGGGGTTAGGGGTTAGGGAGAGAGATAGGTTAATTAGGGCTTATAAGTATTAATTAGGTTTCATTAGAGTTAATTAGGATTAATTAGGGTAGTTAGGGGTTAATTTCGTTGATTTAGCCTTAATGACTAACGGAGTTGACGGCCGTTAGTCATTAAGGGTATTCTGATGGTTTTTCAAAACCACAGGGGCACCAGGTGAATTGTTGAAAACGCGAGGGTACCAGGTGAATATTGTGAAACCTCAGGGGTACCTGGTGAAAAATCCGTTAATCTATTGTTGCGGTTTCTAGAGGAACCATAGCAATAGGTTTAGGGTGCGTTCTCTTCAACTTATTGGACCTGAACTGAACTGAACTTATCTGAACTGAACTTATTGGACCTGAACTGAACTGATTGGAACTTATTAGACCTGATTGGACCTGATTCAACTTATTGGACCTGATTGAACCTGATTGGAACTTATTGGACCTGATTGAAACTTATTGACCTGATTGGAACTTATTAGACCTTATTGGCCCTGATTGAAACTTATTAGACCTTATTGGACCTGATTGAAACTTATTAGACCTTATTGGACCTAATTGGAACTTATTTGACCTTATTAGACAAAAAAAATTGATGAGTAATAACATAAATATTACCCCTAACGTAAATACTACCCCTCAAAATTTATTATGAAGTAATAATTATTAAAATTCGCCCTTTAAGAAAATAATTATTATTAATTATCTCTTATGATAAACAATTTAACAAAAAAAATATACTATTTATATACTTGCCTATACATAACTTTCACCACTAACATATCTAATAGTCTTGTTTTGATTTCATAAAGCACTAGTAGAAAACCAAAAGTTGATTAACATTTATTGCTAACAAGTGAGAAATTGCCACATATGGAAAAATTTATCTCTCACTCCACTTAGTTTTGGCCTTTCTTTAAGGTAATAATCACTTCCCTTAACTTTTTCAATATTGTTATTAAGATAATTGCCATTTCTTTATGATTAATGTTTCTACGTAGGATTGTATTGGTGCTCTAGATGGCACCCACATAGATGCAATAGTGGGAGACAAAGCTGCACAACCATTTAGAGGTCGTAAAGGAAACAAAACGTGGAATGTGTTAGCTTCTTGTTCTTTTGATATGCTTTTCATGTACGTTTGTGTCGGATTCGAAGGAAGTGCACATGACACGGCGGTTTTGAGACATTGTTTAAGCGATCCTAATATGGGATTTCACCACCCACCTCCAGGTATCATATTCTTGCTATGAACTATTTGAAGCATTATTTAACTATGATTATAAATTAAGTTTTTTTTTTTTTTGCACTAACAGAAAAATTACAGATGAAATATGGTTGGATGTTGGTGAAGAACACGTATTGATTGATGAGGAGGATGTAGAAGATGAAGAAAGATACTCCGATGAAGAAAGATACTTCGGTGATGATAATGAAGCAATCATTTGATAACATTTATATCTTTCATTGTTATTTAGTAACGAAAACATGTTATCTCTAGTTATTTAAAGACGAATTGCAAAAATCTTGTAATTATGATGATTATTATTGTTAACCTTATTTAACCATGATTATAATATTTTTTAATAATAATATAATCAGCTAATAGTAATATGAATAATAAAATAATAGACAATAATACAAAGTATAATACGATATAATAATTGTGGTACTTTAATTAAAATTTAATAATAACATAATCACTAATAGTGATATGAATAATAAAATAATGGACAATAATACAAATATTTATTGATCATTGACTATTTGGACCTTATTGGAACTTATTGGGCCGATTGAAACTTATCGCACCGATTAGAAACTTATTGGACCTTATTAGACGCGATTGGAACTTATTGGACCCGATTAGGCGCGATTTGAACTTATTGCCCGATTGGGACTGACAAACTTATCCGAACCGAACCGAACTTATCCGAACCGAACCGAACTTATTGGACCTGAAACTTAATTTTTTAAGGTGAAAAGAACGCACCCTTAGTCTGCTATTATAATAGCTAGGGTTTTCATTTAACCTTCTCTCACTCTCTTGTCCGCCGATTTCACCCTCTCTCATTCTCATCTCAGCTTCTCTCCTCTCCATCCTCTCTCACCCTCTCACCCTCTACATTTCTCCTCCAACAACAAATACCACCACCATGTGCACCTCACTATTCCCTCTCACCATCTCCATTCCTCCACCAACAACTACCACCACCACATGCACCTTTCTCTTCCTCGCGCCGCTTCCTCTTCCTCGCGCCGCTTCCTCTTTCACCTCGATCTCTCTTTCACTAAACCTTCAGAACTGATGTGCTGAACTCCATCAATGACCAACAAGGACGAAGTCTTCCACTTCGACCACCTATTGCGCACTCCTCTGTTGTCGCCAGCGAATTCAGCAAATGGCAAAAGATTTATACTGTTAAAATTCACAGCCCTTAAAATCCACTACGCTCTCTTTCGAGTCTGAGAAAGGTTTTAAGGTCATTGGCCTTCAGATCTAGGGCGAATTCGCTCATCCTATTCGTGCTCTCTCTCACCGTGGCTCGCACAATCGCCAGAGTTCGAAGGTTGAAGGTGGAGAAACAAGGTCGTTGATGGAGAAACATGCCGAGGGAGAAGAGTATTCGTGCTACTTTGATTTTTGTTTAGTTTTGGATGATTGATTTTTGTTCAATATTTTGTTGATTTTTATTTGTTCGATATTTTTTGTTGCTTGAATTTTTTGTAGCTTAGTTTTGTTTAGATCTGGTTGCTATTTTTTTTTAAATATTTAGTTGTTAATACGAGTATACAGTAGTGTTGTAGCGTGTGAAGTGAAAATATGTAATTAGATACTCCTTAGGTTCCAGAATACTCTTGACACTTATCAGGACACTCTTGGCCTCTACAATTCACCATAAGCCCTTAATGACCAACAACTATCAAGTATTTTTATCATTAACCCAGAATTTCGCTATTACACCCAAATTAACTCTTATTTGACCCATCAACCAAAATAGACCACCCTCGGTTTGCAAAAAACGAGTCAATTTTGCGCTTGACTATGTCCTAAAAAAACGATTTGCGAAAACGATTTTGTGTCCTTAAGGGTCAAACTTCAGGTCAAAATTTGCAAAAAACGATATGATATACCTCGGTTTGCACGTCAGGAAACGTTTAGATTGTGTTGGATTACATGTATATATTATTTATGTTTTAGAGTTTGGGCCCCTTGTCATTTATTGTATGGTTGTATAGTATTAGTGGCCCACTTGTATTACATAGTTTAGGGTTGTATATAACTCTTCCTTAGCAAAGCTAATAGACCACGGATTGAAAACCCAAACACACAACCACCATCACTAACTTGCTGCTGCCGTGTCATGGTATCAGAGCCGGCAAACTGACCGGCGGTTGACCTGAGTTTTTTTGTCGCCGGAATCCTTGCCTCACCCGCGTGATAAGCAAGACTATAATCGAAAAAAAAAACAGAACCTATGGGAGATGCGAAAAAGATCGAAGGAGTGAAAGGGGAGTGGAGTGTGACTGCTTCATCCCCGTACTACTTGGGGTCCGGTGATCAGCCGGGGAACCTCATTACCCACGTAATCTTCACGGGTGAGAATTATGTAGCGTGGGCAAGAGCTATGACGCTCTTTTTGCGTGCGCGACGTAAATATGGCTTCATTGATGGGTCGATCTCCAAGCCGAATGACGCGCAAGGACTACTTGATTGGGACACGGTTCATTCAATGATCGTGTCGTGGCTGTTACGTAGTATGGACGCGAAGATCGACGGGACTATACCGATGCACGATAATGGTAAGGAGTTGTGGGATTACCTTGAACGTCGCTTTTGTGTTGCGAACGGGCCGCGGATTCAACAACTAAAAGCCTCCATAACCGACTGTAAGCAAACTGAGACTATGTCTATTGATGAGTACTATACTAAACTCATTGGTTTATATGATGAATTGGCTAGAATAAAGCCTTTACCTTACTGTGAATGTAAAAAATGTGATTGTGGCGTTGCGCTACGATTGTCGAAAGATCGTGATGAAGAGATATTTCATCAATTTTTGATTGGGTTGGATTGCACCAAATATGGTGCAGTGAGAACTAATCTACTTTCCCAACAACCGTTGGGTGATTTGAATCGAGCGTATCAAACGCTTGTCCAAGAAGAGCAGTCACGGGCTTATGTGCGTGGGCATGGCTCTCATGAAAGCGTACAAGCTTTTCATATTCAAGCTGGCCGTGGTCGGGGTAAGTTTGATCGTGGAGACAAATCGAAACTTGTTTGTACGCATTGCAAACAGCGTGGACATGAGGTTAGTACTTGCTTTAAAATTCATGGAAACCCGGAATGGTACGAAGAGCGTCTTCGCGCTCGGAACGCAGCTCGTCTTGGCAGTGGCGCTGGCCATTCCGCCACCTTGGCTGCCGGCACTACTGCTGCTGCTGGGACAGCAGGTGGTTCGGTGGGGGCCCGTGCCCATGCGGTGACTGAAGGTGTTTTTCATGCGACAGGAGGTGGTGGGACGCCTCTTGCTAGTCTTACACCCGATCAAGTGCAGGTTCTAATGAACTTAATTAATAATGAGCATGCCCAATAAATTGCTCGATTAAGATTTAGGGGGTCATTTTGGTCTTAAAGAGTCAATTTTGAGGTTGAAATTGATAAAAAATGACTATAAATACATTGTTTTGCGCATTGTAAAACGTTTCGAGAACATGTTGGTTTGCTGCCATTAATTTTCAACATTTAACGGCAACTAATGTTTTATTGTTTCATAATGTCACATATGACATTTATGTGATAATTGAGGGTTACCAATGGGATTAAAAAAAATTTATGGTTACCAATGGAAAAAGTCAAAATCTAGGGGTTACCAATGGGAATTTCCCATTTTTTGACACGAGGTTGCAAGTTCACATCTCGGTGACAATTTTTTCTACAAAAAAAAAACCCATTTTTAGTTTAATGCGTGGCAGTTTTATGGACATTTACGAGACAACTTGTTTTGTCTCTTAAAGTCTCCATCAATTTCCATGTTGAAGTCTCTAGATTTTTATTCTCCCCTTCTCCCAAATTCAAAAAACCAAATTGTTTACTTCTACCTAAGTTCTAACTATCAAACTCATTAATATCATCTCCTCCCAAAAGAAAATCTAAATAATATCCATTATCAACAAAGGTTTTCTAACCTATGCACCTAGTGCAAATGTTAAGGCTTATCTATTAAACAAATTAATTAACTAAAATAAAATATCCTCCCTACAATTATGCTAAATATATATTAATGACAATTTTGGTTTGATTAAAAGAAAAGAAAATATTTATGCTAAATATTATCCTCCCTACAATTATGCTAAATATATATTAATTAACTAAAATAGAATATCCTCCCTACAAAGCCTGCGATATTTACCAGTATCCAAGGTAGTGACGGGTCACTCAACTCTCAATATCATCAAGATGTGGTGCATCATCTTCAGGAAGTTTTTTACGTGGTTTAAGCTTCAAGAAGAAAATTAATTCAGCTAAAGGTGAGGAAAGTCTCCTATTAAATCAAAACCCGCGAGCAATCGCAGGAAGTCCAACTTTTTCCAGGGGTCTTGTCCAAATTCGGGTGGACGAGATGTTCTTCCCTTCCCTGGACTCGCATTTGATCCATCTCCCTGAAGTTACTACCCCGCTTCGCAAGAACCGCCAAGTGAATTCCGAGAGATTATATGTAGGTTTTTAATAGATTTCCCTTTTACTATTATCGCATTGTCGCTACATGACTTTCGGTTAGTTTTAATGCGATTGACTTTATAGTCAAGCTTCTTTAATTTATCTTTGGAAGTTGGTTTCTCACCCTAGATAATACTTGCAATGCATTGGTTGACCATTTCTCGAGGTGCAAGTCATGATCTTCACCCTTAGGTTCTGAGTAATGCTTTTGGTTCTTGTGCCCTTGCCATGAATTCTTTATGATTTTGTGACTTGTTGATTCTTCTTCATGTTTCTCAAATTAGCTTCGTTAGCAAAACATGTTGATATAATATAAATCTCTAATTTAGTTTTGGATGAGCAGAAAGGCGTTGTTAACAAAAACGTTTCAAGGTCCTTGTCTGTACCTGGCACTAATGTTGTTATCATAAGGTCCCCGTCATTCACGCCCAATAAGGTGCACAATCTATCAGATCTTGATGGTACGTCAACTTTTTTTTTTCCTTCCGTTCATTTGCGTTTGCTTTTCATTTTATCCTTCTTGTTTATAGTAGAAAAGAGTTTTGAAATACAAATCCTGTATATATTTTATTTAGCGTTTATCTCCAGTAGCTGTTAATATCAAACAAGGGAGTAAAAAACCGGAAAATGCAAGGAAAGAGAAAAATTGCCCGAGGGGGGAGCAGCTAGGAGCTTGGGTTAAGAAAGAAGTAAACGAGAGAATAAATGAAATTTCTATTCTCACTGAATTTCGTTGTCAATTTTTAAGATTGATGTGTAAGAAATACAAGGTTCTTTTCTCACTCTCCTCCTAGTGTTTGAGTTCTTTTTGTTTAACATGAAAACCTTCACTCATCTAGATCTCCAAGTTCAATTAACTTAAAGGGTTTAGACTTTCCTTTTAGAAAACAATCCTAGTTAGTGAATTTGTACTAGATATATGTAACGCCCCGAAAAATAAATAACCTTAATCGTCAGCGGAAGTACAACTTAAGCCTATGGGTTAGGGCCCACTTATAATATAATAGTCTAGAATGAAAATTCATCTATACATTTGCTCATCATAAAACAATAATTGTTCATCTATCATACAAAATATTCTAAACCTTATAGAATCATACATAGTCTCTTCAATACATCTCATGATAATAGCCATACTGTAACTGTTCCTTCATTACCTAAAACATAAAACAAAACGTCATGAGCCGAGGCTCAGTAACATACTACCCTAACATCGTAAAAGCATTTCAATTTATTTTAGTTGCAAACAGGGAGAAGAGAAATAGTAAAACCATTTCGTAAACATAACCATTAAATCATAATCATAAAACATTATCATCACTCTTTGTCATATATCTTTTACTTTGGTAACTTGGCGAGTACAACGGAAGGCAAAGCCACCGAGGACATAAGTCCCCCATCAGAAGGTGGCATATAATGCCATAAATCATAACAGAAGGCAAAAGCCACCGAGGATATTCATCCCCCATCAGAAGGTGGCATATAATGCCAATAGTAAAGAAGAAGGCGAGCCACCGAGGACATTGTCCCCCATCAGAAGGTGGCATATAATGCCATATTGCGGGTGCCACCGAGGACGTTGTCCCCCATCAGAAGGTAGCGTTGCCGCCAGAAGGTACGTGCACGACCCGACTCTTTATCTTAACTTTATCGTGTTTCATTTCTTTTACGAATCATAATCACATTACATAATTGTAACCGTAATCTTAAAACGTAATCGTAATTATAATCATATCAAAGTCGTCATACTTCATAGCATCAACTCATTCAATAAATATTGTTTACATAGACAAACTTTTCATATCCCGCACACCATATAAAATATAGCATTATAAACATTTCATAAAAGCATCATACGAAACATAGTTGGAAGGGAAGTGCGGGTGTTAGCGTGAGACGTTACCTGAATTCCTGCTTAATAACCTTGATAGCGGGGGAGGCTTGTAATATCCTTTATCTTCCTTAATCTATTCAAGAATAATTTTATTAATGAACGTTTCGTTATTTAGCTTTTAAGCCTAAACATTAGCTAGCGGTTATTAACGTCATAACGTTTCTTATAACGTCGTAACGTTTCTTATAACGTCGTAAAGGTCTCATTAAAGGTCATTATTATCATAGTCGTGAATAACTTCTTAAGGTGACTCTAAAATAACTAATTAGGTGGAATAACTCCTTTAGTTATACTTTTAGAATTATCGAAACATTATACTTACAATTACACATATTATAAGAGTTCATAGTTAATCATCCATTAATCGTCTATCATTGAACTAATTAAGTTTATTGCTATACTATAACCATTAACATTATTTTAATATTATTTAATCACTTAAAACTAACAAATTAGGCTATCTTGTTATTATAAGTAAACATAAGGATTAGTGGAGTAATCATAACTTAAACTCATAATATAAATAGCAAGCTTATTTGGATTTTAATTAGTTTTAAACAACTCAATTAGTTTAGTAATCATGAAATATAACCCAATAATAGTTTTTAGGAGTCAAGTTAAGTGGTTTAATTAAACTAACCAAATCGAGTCCATAAAATAAGTGCAAACATCTTTTAGCCTAAAATTCGATTAGTTTAATCATAACTTTCCTTAGTTTAAGTCTTATTACAAGATTAGCCCAAACAACTAACTATATAGTTTAACCAAGTAACTATCAATTAAACTAATTAACATAGTTTAGCTTAAGCAACTCATATTTAGGCCCAACCAATTTATGTAATCCATTTAAACCGAAAAGATTTAGCTAAGTAAATATGTTTTTAGGCCCAAACTAATGCTAACTATCAATGGGTAAATTGGGTTCAAA
This sequence comes from Beta corolliflora, assembly GCA_947648045.1. Taxonomy (NCBI): domain Eukaryota; kingdom Viridiplantae; phylum Streptophyta; class Magnoliopsida; order Caryophyllales; family Amaranthaceae; genus Beta; species Beta corolliflora. The sequence goes on from CANSZD010000774.1 coordinate 701,732, forward strand.
TTACTTAATCCCCAAATTCCGAAATTCAAGAAGAATATAGACAAGAGGTCTTATTATACCTCTACTCAAGTGAGTAGGGAAGAACGCATGACAAGGGAGCTCGGAGCTCGGCGACGAACGCCGGCGAGTGACGGGGCATCGGTGAAGCCGTGTAGCAACGCCTGGGAGGTGGCGCCACGACTCGACGGTGGCGCGGCGATAATCACGGCGGCCCAACAACGACAACACAAAGACAGCAACACAAAGCATCGACAACAACAACAAAATAACAACTCCAGACACCACGGAGCAAGAAGAGGAAAGAATGAAGCTCCGGCGAGGTAGGGCGAGCGGCCGGGCGGCGCGAGTGTCGCGCGAGCCGGCAGCAGCCGGTCTTGGTCGGCGCGGGTGGCGCACCGGTGATGCGGCGGTGGTCGGCGGCAGCCAAAAAAAACAGAGGAGAAGGAGAGAGTGGTGTGGTGTGTTGCTTGGTGGACATGGCTATTTATAGCCATTGTCAAGCTTCTAGAAAGCTTTGAGGATAACAATGGATGGAAGAGAATTTTGATGAGAATTCTTCTCTTGGGTTTGATGGTGGCAGCACTTGATTGGTTGGAAGAGAAAAGAAATGCACTTGATTGGTTTGCCATGTAAGAGGAGGAAGGAAAGTTGAAGATGCCATGTAAGAGGAGGAAGAAAAGTTGAAGAAGGAAGGAGGAAGGAAATTGGTGGGAAAGTTCAAGTTTGATTTTTCCACTTCACTTACCTATTCTTCTTCTCTTTTGCTTCTACTTTATTATTATTATTATTATTATTATTATTATTATTATTATTAAACTAAAATATTTTCACTTTGGGTAATTCATATTAAAAGAGAAGTTATGCATATTGTGATTTTTAATTACTTACTTGTTAAGCTAATTATAATTCATAACTACTTAATAAAAATTACATTCTTCTCTTTTATTTATTTTAGAAAAATCATACCTTAATAGCTTATAATAGTTTTATTAGAACTTCATTGATAACATAATTAGTAAAACAACAACTAGTTGGCTAATTAAGCATGTTTAAATTTTCAGGATATTACATTCTCACCCCCTTAGAAAAAGTTTCGTCCTCGAAACTTAAATAACGCAGTCAAGTGCCGAGTAAAGCCTTTCACATTCACATATAAGTGCATAACATATATACATAGTAGTAAGTAGTACGCACACATAACTTTGCATAATTATAAGTCCTTCAAGCAAACAAATGCAGGTATCCTGATCATTATTAGTTAAAACCAACAACAGTCGTACGCACATCGAGTTTGTTAATCCACGTCCAACCATACTTTTTTTTTAAATAGCTGGAGAGGGATTAAAGAAGGCGTCATTAGCTTCAGGTCTGTTGCATTACGTATGCTCTTCCCGCTTATGTGGACCCATATTATTAATTTCCTTCTCTCTAATTCTCATCATTCACATAATCTCGAATTCCATTATATATTTCGAATCCTCATGACTTCAAATATCCAAAAACATAATATCATACTTGGTCCACCAGTTTACTTAAAAAGCCTAAACCCAAATTCATTAAGCTAACTTGCCTTTAATACATCAATCTACTCCTCTCTCATAACCATTTGAAGAGTTTAATCGTGCTTTGCATATAGCTTATTCATTCTCCTTCTATATTATGATCGTCATTGAACATTTATGAGCATCACATTTTGAACTTTGTCTCCAAAATGACAGTATCATCTGATAAGGTATTCACCAGAACTGTTAAATTCATTATTTCATTATTTATCCATCCTCAATTTCAGTCGTCACATTAAACCATTATCATCATCATAGCCCCAAAGTTAAAAACATTTACCTTCCCAATCAATCATAACGTATTCCTAATCAAGTTTCTTACATAATTAACTCAAGTGTTCAAGCTCTTAATTGCTCAAGATTCTATCAACCTACATAGTGGTTTATTCTTCATCACGACTTCGATTTCCTCAACATTTCCTCAAGATTCTATAAACATTCCCCTTTTTTATGGGAATTCTATCACTTGAATTCATCTATTATACATTTCTAAATTATATCAATGACCATACCAATAAGATATTCATCTAATAAATTCTCAAACAGAAAGGTTTCTTGCCTTAAGTCTTCCAAAGAAGCTAAGGTCAAGCACTTACTTCTCCAAATTCAGTTTTCTATTGACGACCATATGCTTACTTCCTAATCACACTCCATGTAGCTATTACATCTTCAAGTAGCACACTCATATTCCTTCAAGATATATATTTGTCTAACTTCTTCAATCAATGCTTTACATTACCTAAAAGCCATAATACCAACCATAACATCCAATATACATTATGACGTACTTCAACTTTTCAAAAACTCAAATTTTTAAGACCGCCACTTTTAAACTCCTCAGGTAGGAATCTTAATTCCCTCAAAAAAAATTTGAATCCCAAAATCATCATATAAAATGAAATTTAATCCAAGTTAATCATTAAGTCATCAAATAGTTGGATAATGTCCACCATACCATCAACCTCAGATATTCATAATTCCTTTTTATCATCCAAAGTATTATATTCCTTATCGTCATAAAATCTCTAAACACTCATTACCTTATTTCATTAACACCTTTTATGTCTTACCTCAAACATCAAATGTAACCACTTATGCCTCAAATGATCATTCACAAATCCTCGCTCCATATTACTCAAATAGTCATCAGTATATCCTTGAGCCATTCAATCATCGAACATTTTACATAATTCATACAAAGTAAGAATCTCGTAATTTTCCCTTCAGCGTCTTATTTCTTAGATTTTACTAACCCAAAACTTAAGATTACCAATCACTATATATTATCCTTAAAGGATCATAAGGTTGAATTCTTATTTCTTAACTTGTAATGACCCAAATAATCCTCGACTTTCTCAACATCTAAATTCCCAAAGGATCATACCTAGGCGGTGCAAGGTCTAAGACTCCGCACTTCCGGCTAGGTTTCAGCTCTGATACCACTCTGTAACGCCCCGAAAAATAAATAACCTTAATCGTCAGCGGAAGTACAACTTAAGCCTGTGGGTTAGGGCCCACTTATAATATAATAGTCTAGAATGAAAATTCATCTATACATTTGCTCATCATAAAACAATAATTGTTCATCTATCATACAAAATATTCTAAACCTTATAGAATCATACATAGTCTCTTCAATACATCTCATGATAATAGCCATATGAATCGTTCCTTCATTACCTAAAACATAAAACAAAAACGTCATGAGCCGAGGCTCGGTAACATACTACCCTAACATCGTAAAAGCATTTCAATTTATTTTAGTTGCAAACAGGGAGAAGAGAAATAGTAAAACCATTTCGTAAACATAACCATTAAATCATAATCATAAAACATTATCATCACTCTTTGTCATATATCTTTTACTTTGGTAACTTGGCGAGTACAACGGAAGGCAAAGCCACCGAGGACATAAGTCCCCCATCAGAAGGTGGCATATAATGCCATAAATCATAACAGAAGGCAAAAGCCACCGAGGATATTCATCCCCCATCAGAAGGTGGCATATAATGCCAATAGTAACAGAAGGCAGAGCCACCGAGGACATTGTCCCCCATCAGAAGGTGGCATATAATGCCATATTGCGGGTGCCACCGAGGACGTTGTCCCCCATCAGAAGGTAGCGTTGCCGCCAGAAGGTACGTGCACGACCCGACTCTTTATCTTAACTTTATCGTGTTTCATTTCTTTTACGAATCATAATCACATTACATAATTGTAACCGTAATCTTAAAACGTAATCGTAATTATAATCATATCAAAGTCGTCATACTTCATAGCATCAACTCATTCAATAAATATTGTTTACATAGACAAACTTTTCATATCCCGCACACCATATAAAATATAGCATTATAAACATTTCATAAAAGCATCATACGAAACATAGTTGGAAGGGAAGTGCGGGTGTTAGCAGTAGACGTTACCTGAATTCCTGCTTAATAACCTTGATAGCGGGGGAGGCTTGTAATATCCTTTATCTTCCTTAATCTATTCAAGAATAATTTTATTAATGAACGTTTCGTTATTTAGCTTTTAAGCCTAAACATTAGCTAGCGGTTATTAACGTCATAACGTTTCTTATAACGTCGTAACGTTTCTTATAACGTCGTAAAGGTCTCATTAAAGGTCATTATTATCATAGTCGTGAATAACTTCTTAAGGTGACTCTAAAATAACTAATTAGGTGGAATAACTCCTTTAGTTATACTTTTAGAATTATCGAAACATTATACTTACAATTACACATATTATAAGAGTTCATAGTTAATCATCCATTAATCGTCTATCATTGAACTAATTAAGTTTATTGCTATACTATAACCATTAACATTATTTTAATATTATTTAATCACTTAAAACTAACAAATTAGGCTATCTTGTTATTATAAGTAAACATAAGGATTAGTGGAGTAATCATAACTTAAACTCATAATATAAATAGCAAGCTTATTTGGATTTTAATTAATTTTAAACAACTCAATTAGTTTAGTAATCATGAAATATAACCCAATAATAGTTTTTAGGAGTCAAGTTAAGTGGTTTAATTAAACTAACCAAATCAGTCCATAAAATAAGTGCAAACATCTTTTAGCCTAAAATTCAGATTAGTTTAATCATAACTTCCTTAGTTTAAGTCTTATTACAAGATTAGCCCAAACAACTAACTATATAGTTTAACCAAGTAACTATCAATTAAACTAATTAACATAGTTTAGCTTAAGCAACTCATATTTAGGCCCAACCAATTTATGTAATCCATTTAAACTGAAAAGATTTAGCTAAGTAAATATGTTTTTAGGCCCAAACTAATGCTAACTATCAAAGGGTAAATTGGGTTCAAATTACTTAATCCCCAAATTCTGAAATTCAAGAAGAATATAGACAAGAGGTCTTATTATACCTCTACTCAAGTGAGTAGGGAAGAACGCATGACAAGGGAGCTCGGAGCTCCGGCGACGAACGCCGGCGAGTGACAGGGCATCGGTGAAGCTGTGTAGCAACGCAGGGAGGTGGCGCCACGACTCGCCGGTGGCTGGCGATAATCACAGCAGAGCCCAACAACGACAACACAGCAGCAACACAGCATCGACAACAACAACAAAATAACAACTCCAGCACCACGGAGCAAGAAGAGGAAAGAATGAAGCTCCGGCGAGGTAGGGCGAGCTGACTGGGCGGCGCAGGTGTCGCGCGAGCCGGCAGCAGCCGGTGCTGGTCGAAGGCAGGTGGCGCACTGGTGATGCGCTGGTGGTCGGCGGCAGCCAAAAAAAACAGAGGAGAAGGAGAGAGTGGTGTGGTGTGTTGCTTGGTGGACATGGCTATTTATAGCCATTGTCAAGCTTCTAGAAAGCTTTGAGGATAACAATGGATGGAAGAGAATTTTGATGAGAATTCTTCTCTTGGGTTTGATGGTGGCAGCACTTGATTGGTTGGAAGAGAAAAGAAATGCACTTGATTGGTTTGCCATGTAAGAGGAGGAAGGAAAGTTGAAGATGCCATGTAAGAGGAGGAAGAAAAGTTGAAGAAGGAAGGAGGAAGGAAATTGGTGGGAAAGTTCAAGTTTGATTTTTCCACTTCACTTACCTATTCTTCTTCTCTTTTGCTTCTACTATTATTATTATTATTATTATTATTATTATTATTATTATTATTATTATTAAACTAAAATATTTTCACTTTGGGTAATTCATATTAAAAGAGAAGTTATGCATATTGTGATTTTTAATTACTTACTTGTTAAGCTAATTATAATTCATAACTACTTAATAAAAATTACATTCTTCTCTTTTATTTATTTTAGAAAAATCATACCTTAATAGCCTATAATAGTTTTATTAGAACTTCATTGATAACATAATTAGTAAAACAACAACTAGTTGGCTAATTAAGCATGTTTAAATTTTCAGGATATTACAATATACATGCCACTACAAGGATGGTAAGTTTCACTTCACTTAGGAAAAGACAGAATAAATGTTGCAATATGCAAGGCAAATTTAATATCTCAACTCTCAAACCTGAATTATAAAAACGAGTAAATTGCCTCTATAATTTGCCTATGTCCCACATCAACTAAGCAACTAAAGTCCTAAAGCTACTAACATACTTAGTCACAATCTTACTTCAATAAACACCCAAAATGATCATAACTTAGAGATGTGGTAAAAGTGTAAAACATAAAGAATAACAATTTCCGAAGTATACATGATTTATCACTTGATGATCTGAGCTAAATTGATCCCGAATTGATAAGCTACCACATTTTCTTCGCTCTGATAACAAAATAATTAGCACTTAGATTGTGTAATTTTACAACATTAAAACAAGACATCTGATGACGAAGAGTAAACTAGAAATGCATAACTAAATTAAAAACATACAAAGATCCAAGAAATGAGAAATAGGAGAAAAAAAAGGATAACAAACTACGCATTAAAGAATAACCTTAAAAAGTTGAACTTGGGAATAAACTAAAATAACTAGATTTGTTGCATACAAAATCTAAAAGTGGATAGTTTCTAAATTCTCTTCTCTTCCTCGAATACATGTTTTTCCGTTGCATCTAGCATTATACTGAAATTACTGTATCACAACTCACAAGTGATCTCACTTCACAAAGTTTTGTAAAGATCTGGATTCCCAATGCCTAACGATTGAATAGTATAATTTTTCCTGATTAACCGTCTAAGACCCCTAGCTCCTTTTAGAGGTCTGTTATACCAGCCCCTTTTGCTCACTCAACTCATAAGAGTAATGTTCTTTCATGAATCTCCCATGTAAAGAAGTTTGGTCGTTAAATCTGTGTGACACCATCTTTGGTTCAGGATGCATTCTAATAAATCTAACAAGTAACACCTGCTATCGTTGTAGATACTATAAATCTAGGTAACTGCTAAGAAATAACTTGGCTTACACATATTATAGTGCTAAAATGGAGAAATGAAGGGAAGAAGATGAACTATTGATAAATAACAGAAGAAATAGCAAAATGAACCGATATTCAAGCTTTCAAGAGGCTTGATTCTCTCCAAATTGAACTCTTAAAAGCTCACCTAATTTCTCATCTATTTTCAACATCCTTTTCAAATTATAAGTTGCTATATATTTTTACTACTTTTCCTAACAAACAAGCTAACTTATTCACTAAGTCAACTAAAGAAGATAATATCTGAATTACCCTCTTCCCTAATATTAGTTCTTAGCATTACCGGCCCTGAAACTTCCACCTTGTCCTCAAGGTGGATAATTGTCGGTGGAGAATGGTCGACCTCGGCGCACGGGACCGGTTCTCCGGTTGCTCTCATGCTCCAAGCAAATGCCACACTCCCACTTGTGGTCGAGCCCTTCATTGGTGATGCTTCTTTGATAGTAGGTAGGTTCTGGGACTTGGGTGGGATGTTTGGGTTTTGAAATTTGGTTTAAAGAAGTGGCTTGCAAGTGAGGCGGGGAAGGAAGAGTGTGGGCATGTGGGGAGAGTTGTTGATCTAAACGTTGGTTTGAATGGTCAATAGATAGTTTGGTTAAGAAATGAAAAGTGAAAAGGAGAAATAGGGTTTCAACGTATGGGCTGGGTCATTGGGTTTAATGCTACTTTTGGCAATGGAGACAATGGGTTTTAGAACTGAATAATCAGCTGTGGGCCAAGACTCATTGTCTTTAAGTGGGTTGAAGTTGAAATAAAGATAAGGAAATATAGAAAATGGGTTTAAAAGTAAGAGTAGAGGAGTTGGACTTTAACTTAGAATCATCAACCCATTCCCCATTCTCTGTCTAGAATAAAGTAACTTAGGAAAAGACAGAGAATAAAATACTCTTACTTTATGCTAGGCCTCATTCTCTGTCTAGAATCAAGAAAATAATATCTAAATTACCCTTTCCCCTAATATTAGTTCTTAGCAGTAAGTAACCTAAGGACTCATACATACATACATACATACATGCATACATGCATACATGCATACATGCATACATGCATACATGCATACATGCATGCATGCATGCATACATGCATACATACATACATACATGCATACATACATGCATACATACATACATACATACATCCATACATGCATACATGCATACATGCATGCATACATACATACATGCATGCATGCATGCATACATACATACATACATACATGCATGCATGCATACATACATACATACATACATACATACATACATGCATGCATACATACATG